>CM070877.1:76336021-76936021 GCA_036365515.1 Torymus aiolomorphi | reverse complement strand
TAATTAGGCTCTTTTTTATTTGCAAACCGATTCCAGATCGACAAGATTTGTTGCCAGCCGACCTATATGATTCTCGACAGCCGTCATATTATTTGAGTACATAAAAACGCTTGAAATTAATAGTTTATTTCTAAAATGGATACGAATTTTAAGGGGGTGTCAAACTCAATTCTGCGATTTGACCGACCCATAGGTCGGTAAAGTAGGAAGTACATACTATTCATGAAATATGACACAAGCGCCATCTCTGGAAAATCGTAATAGATTTTAACATAGATGGCGCTACATATTTCAAGAATATTAAACATCTGTAGTATTATTATACTGTAATAATAATACACATCTATCTGTATTTTCTATTGTTCAAATCAGTATTTACGTATTTCGCCTATACGCATTTTTTATTATAAACAATTGTACGTATTTCGCGTATACGTATTTCCTATTATAAATAATGATGCGTATTTTGCATATACGAATTTTTTATTGCTATTAATAGTGCGTATTTCACATATACGCATTTTTATTACATATAATTGTGCGTATTTTGCCTATACGCATCGTCTTGTATAACAAATTTTGTGTGTATTTCTTTTATAAATAATTATGCGTATTTCGTTTATACGCATTTTTATTACAAATAATTGTGCGTATTTCACCTATACGCATTGTCTTTTATAAAAAAATGTTGTGTATTTCTTTTATAAATAATTATGCGTATTTCGCTTATACGCACTTTTCAGTGTTAGTAATCGTGCGCATTTCGCCTATACGCATTTTATAATAAATAATTTTGTGTATTTCGCCTATATACATGTTCTATTATAAAGACATATGCGTATTTCGCTTATACGCACTTTTCAGTGTTACTAATTGTGCGCATTTCGCCTATACGCATTTTATAATAAATAATTTTGTGTATTTCGCCTATACACACGTTCTATTATAAAGACATGCATATTTCGCCTATACACATGTCTTATTATAGTGAGATGCAGGTTAGTCAATTTATTCACGATTGCAACTGCAATCCTAAAAATGGATACCCGTAAAAAAGTGAGCTTGTTCCATAGTACAAAACGAGCAAGACAATTGTGACAGATTATCAACTTACTCGAATCTGCCTTATTTTTCGCAGACTGGTAACTGTTTACCATAGAGAGCAACAAGTGAACGCGGCCGATTATGTACACAGCAGAACAGCGACAGCAGCAACTGAAGGCGTCGCGATATCGTTTATAGTGCGCTTCGTAGGTTTCACAGATCGGATGCGAGGTCTACGCGTTCAAGTTGGCCGATGATGGAGTCTATATGAAGCGCTGCGTAGATTTTTATGTTCAGGTGACGTGGCTGCTCGATTACCAAATTTAGCTTTTTCAGGCGGCTGATGATTGAGTCCTGGTAGTGCGCTCCGTAGGTTTTGATGCCCAGATGACGGGACGGCTCGATTGCGAGGTCAGCTGTTCCAGGTCGCCGATGATAGAGTGTAGGTGATGCGCTCCGTAGAATTTTGTGTCCAGGTGTCATGAAAGCTCGATTGCGAGTTCTAGCTTTTCCAGGCGTCTTATTATGGAGTCTGGGTAGTGCGCTCCGTAGGTTTTTGTGGCCAGGTGACGGGATAGCTCGATTACCAGGTCTAGCTGTTCCAGGCAGCTGATGATGGAGTGTAGCTGATGCGCTCTGTAGATTTTTCCAGGTGTCGGCACAGATCGGATGCGAAGTCTAGGGGTTCAAGGTGGCCGATGGAGTATACATGATGCGCTCCGTAGGTTTTTGTGCCCAGGCGACGGACAGCTTGATTGCGAGTTCTAGCTATTCCAGGTGGAAGATGATAGTAGGTGATAGTAGGTGGCCGATGAGTGTAGGAGATACGCTTCGTAGATATTTGTATGCAGATGTCAGGACGGCTCGATTACGAGTTCTAGCTTTTCCAGGCGTCTTATTATGGAGTTCGGGTAGTGCGCGCTCCGTAGGTTTTTGTGGCCAGGTGACGGGACAGCTCGATTACCAGGTCTAGCTGTTCCAGGCGGCTGATGATGGTGTAGGTGATGCGCTCTGTAGGTTTTTGTGGCCAGGTGATGGGACAGCTCGATTACCAGGTTTAGCTGTTCCAGGTGACTGATAATGGAGTCTAGATGATGCGCTCCGTTGGTTTTTGTGACAAGATGCGACTAATTAATTTCGTACTTGAAGAATGTGCCGTACCCCTCACAGAATTCCACCTCCTTACTATAGAAAGCGGCAAGTGAACGCGGCCGATGATATAGCAAAACCGCGATAGCAGCAGCTCAAGACGTCGTGATGTGGTATAGTGGGGATTTTCGCCCTAGGCACTAATAAAGTATAATTAAAACATGAATAAATTTGTAGCGGAAGGAGCACAGAGAAGCCACGCTCCTGTGAAAGGGAAGGGAATAGTTGCAGGATAGATGCCAGCTATAAAGTAAAGCGTAAACCTTCTTACAGCAAACTACTCACCAGAAAATTTTTCCAAAAACTTCAGAGGTTGCCGATGTCCACATAAAACACATACCTCCACCATCTGATCCCAGTAAAAAGAATCCGGTAACAATAACAGCTCAAGACGTCGTGATGTCGTCTACAGGAGCTCTTCGCCCTAGGCAATATAAAGAAGAATTGAAACATGAATAAATGAGTAGCGGAAGGAGCATAGAGAAGTCACGCTCCTGTGAAAGGGAAGGGAATAGTGGCAGGATAGATACCAACTGTAAAGTAAAGCAGTAATAGTAT
Source organism: Torymus aiolomorphi (assembly GCA_036365515.1). Lineage (NCBI taxonomy): Eukaryota > Metazoa > Arthropoda > Insecta > Hymenoptera > Torymidae > Torymus > Torymus aiolomorphi. Next base: position 76,933,270 of record CM070877.1, on the reverse strand, counting down.
ATTACGTTCCTAGGCCGGGAAGTAGGATATTACATTCGCGTGTAGATTGCCGTCCGAGGCGAAGCCGAGGACGGCAAACACGCGAATATGATATTCTACTTTCCGGCCGAGGTGCGTATACTATTTTTCATCATACCCTGGCTCGAAAGGGCGCCGAAATATGTATGTTTTGCAGCCGGAAATTTGCAGGTTATAGTCACGTCGTATGCTAAAAACATGTGACTGTAATGTGCAACTTCCCGGCCGCAAAACGCGCATGTTTTGGAGCACTTTCGGCCGGGGTATGATGAAAACCTTTTTACAGCAAACTACTCACCAGAAAATATTTCCAAAATCTTCAGAGGTTGCCCATGTCCAGATAAAAAGATGCCTCCACCACCTCATGCCAATAAAAAAAAAAAAAATCCGGTAACAGCAACAGTTTGAGGCGTCGTGATGTCGTCTACAGGAGCTCTTCGCCCTAGGCAAAATAAAGCAGAATTAAAACATGAATAAATTAGTAGCGGAAGAAGCACAGAGAAGCCACGCTCCCGTGAAAGGGAAGGGAATAGTTGCAGGATAGATGCTAGCTGTAAACTAAACCGGTAAACCTTCTTATAGGAAACTACTCACCGGAAAATTTTTTCAAAAACTTCAGAGGTTGCCGATGTCCATGTAAAAACATACCCCCCCCCCCCACGTGGACCCAATAAAAAAAATCCGGTTACAGCCACAGCTCAAGACGTCGTGATATCGTCTACAGGAGCTCTTCGTCCTAGGCAATATAAAGAAGAATTAACCTTTAGAGGACGGGGATTTGGGTTTACTGTTTTCTCTCACTTTTCTATAGAAATCGAGTTTTTGTGATGTCTCACATCTCAAAACTAACACATGTAAAGGGTCGATCATGGGCATGGCCCGTATAGGGGCCATCCCGTCCTCTAAAGGTTAAAACATGAATAAATTGGTAGCGGAGAGAGAACAGAGAAGCTACGTTCCTGTCAAAGGACAGAGAAATTTTTTAGTTGACTTTATCTTTTTTAAAGTATACATAATATAATTTAATAAAAAAATGAAAATATGTAACTTTTCAATCTGCCACTTCTAAGGAATACACAAGCAGTGCATCAACTAAATCTGGAAAATTGCATAACTAAATTTTTTTTTCATTAAATTATATACCTACTTACAGAAAGATGAAATCAGCTTAAAAATACATGCGATGCCTGAAATGCATTATAGAAGCGTATTTCTATCATTCTCATACTTTTTTTAATGAAGTAGTAAAACACAGCACCTTACAGTAAATATCAACTACACTGAATAATGAGTTCACCTGCTAAATCTAACTGGTGGCTTTTATATTATAGGAACAGGATTAATTTGTCTTTTCAAGTTGTAAATTCAGCAAATTTAATTAAATATATTTTCTCTTATGAAATCTGAACTTGGTGGTAGTTGATAATAGGTAAGCCACCTCATTATTCATTAATTACTACGAATCAAACTGAATTACACAGGTTAAAATAACTTTTTCACAATTTGTACCTGTTCTTAGATTTATTGCTCAACTATGCAATCTTAATTTAAATATTGGATGCCTTGCATTTTGTGAACATATCTGTTACAGCAGGCCTGACCATAGATTTATAGATCTTTTGACAACACTCACTACACTACACTATAAGACCAAAATTTAGAACTCGAAAAGAAAAGTCATCTTGTTCCTACGATAAAAAAGCCACTTATCAGATATAGCAGGTGTATTGGCCATTCAATGTAATCGATATTTACTTTCAGATGATGTGTCCGTACTTAATCGAAAAGACTGTAAGAATGATAAAAATCCGCTTCATTAATGCATCGCAGACATCGCATGTATTTTTTAGTTGATTATCTTTCTGAAAATATACATAATATAATTTATAAAAAAATGAAAATATGTAACTTTTCAGTCTGACAATTCTAAGAAATACACAAACAGTGCCTCAACTAAATCCTAAAAATTGCATAACTAAATTTTTTTTTCATTAAATTATTCCTACTTACAGAAAGATGAAATCAGCTTTAAACATGCGATGTCTGAAATGCATTATAGAAGCGGATTTCTATGATTCTCATTCTTTTTTAAATTAAGTACTAAAACACAGCACCTCAAAATAAACATCAACAACACTGAATAATGAGTACACCTGTTAAATCTGACAGGTGGGCTCTATATAGGTGCTGCTTTTTCTCGAAGGATAATGAAAACCCTGAAACAAAAAAAATGAAGTTGTAGCAATTGTCGAAAGGTAGATTACTGAAAAAACAATTTCTCTAACAACAGGCCACAAAGTCGTTACAGTATATTAAAATAAATACCTACTACAGATCAGGTTCCATGGATAATCTGCAAGAAGATGACGCTGTCAAGCTGCGTGTCTCAGGAAGCCCTTCACTCAAGGTTACCCACTGTGATGCCGTTGTTGAAAATTGTAGTTCCGCATTTGGTGCTATTTAATTAAAATAGCTCCTGTTTTATTGGATGATGAAGAACTGTACTGAGAAAAAAAATTTGGTTTAGTAAATTATGGTGGTTATTTTATATTTGAACACCCTGACAAGTGTAGAAAAAAAGGAAAATCAGAAAATTTTCTATCAACCTGGTATCTTTTGCCGGGAAAACAAGACAAAAATAGAAATTACGACAAAAATAGAAACGAACCTATGTACAGATACCATAACCATAAACTATATATAAATAATATCTATACATAACTGAATGCTAGCATCAATATTAACACAGCTGTCATCACATAAGTAGTAACCATGATTTCAAACTTCTTTATATGGGGTTTCTCAATCAATTTCAGATATCCGACTTACCATACAAAAAATTTATTGATCATTAAAAACACTGCTTAAGGTGAGGCTAGCTCTACTAGAAATTTCATACTAAATACATAGTGCAAAAAGAAGCTGTCAAAAGTGAGAAATCTATTTATAAGTGTACATTGCTTCTTGATCTAGATAACTCAAGATAAAAAATTAAGTTCGCACCAAAAAAACTAGTAATCGCACCATGTTATTTTTCACATTTGAATTAAAAAAAATTCAAAAGTGTACAAAATGCCTTCCCAAAAACAATTTTATAAGTTTCTTTATCAGAATGATAATTCTAGAATCCCTATTGAAAGGAGACTTATTTTGTAAACATAACCATACTTTACAAAAACTATATTTTTAGTTTTTTTTTCAATTTCATGCACAAAAAGTATTTTGTAAGATTACAAATTAAGACTCCATAATATTCATAAACTATAAAGGAATAAAAAAAAATAAAAACCCTTTTACAAAAGACCTCGTCTCTGAATCCTCATGTTTTCCTATTTACAACATTGCCTAGTGAGTCCTCGACCTCTTCTCCTTGATCTGGTGTCTTCTTTGCACTGTTTTTAATTTCTCCCATAATGCAAGTACATCCTCTATTTGTGTTACATCGACGACGCAGGTGTTCTGCAGCCTGAAGCACATGCACATACGCTCCTCATGCAGCCGGCGCTGCTGCTCCAGGAGGGACTCTATTGCAAGTCTTTTGAAAGGTTGGTTTTTGATGTACGTCATCCGCGGGGAGAGTGTTCGCCTGGCCAGGACTTACCTCAGTTGCAGCGAGAAGGCGCGGTTGAACGCACTCGACGGTGCCTGCTGCAGCGCGCCGCTGTGTCTCTCTCTCTCCTTCTTCGCTGCTACGGGCCTCGCCTCTCTCTCTCTCTCTCTCTCTCTCTCTCTCTCTCTCTCTCTCTCTCTCTCTCTCTCTCGCTCCTGCGAGTATCGGCCATGATGCTCTCTCTCACTTGCTTCCGTGAGTGAGCATGTATTGCATGGTGTATGTAATGTTAGAAATATGTTGAGAGAATGGCAATGTATCTTTTGGAGTCAAAAGTCGAAAAGGCGCATGTGCATTTCCAACTAAAACCACCAGACCATTGCTCAAAGTTTACCAAAATTTCCTCACACAATGCAATACATGCTGAGGGATTGTATATCCAATTTTAGACCTTTTCGATCAGCCAGTTTTGGGAAATAACCTTTTTTCTTGAAAATTTCCTAAAAAACACACAAAAAAGGCAATAACTCAACACTTGATGATCATTTGGATCTCAAATTCGATATACAATCCCTTAGCATGTATTGCATGGTGTGTTTAAAGTTAGAAATATGTTTTAAAGAATGGCAATGTATCTTTTTGACTCAAAAGTCGAAAAGGCGCATGTGCATTTCCAACTTAAACCACCAGACCCTTGCTCAAAGTTTACCAAAATGTCCTCTCACAATGCAATACATGCTGAGGGATTGTATATCCAATTTCAAACCTTTTCGATCAGCCAGTTTTGGGAAATAACTTTTTTTCTTGAAAATTTCCTAAAAAATACACAAAAAAGGCCTTAACCCAACACTTGCTGAATATTTAGATCTCAAATTCGATATACAATCCCTCAGCATGTATTGCATGGTGTGTGTAAAGTTAGAAATATGTTGAGAGAATGGCAATGTATCTTTTGAACTCAAAAGTCGAAAAGGCGCATGTGCATTTCCGACTAAAACCACCAGACCTTTGCTCAAAGTTTACCAAAATGTCCTCACACAATGCAATACATGCTGAGGGATTGTATATCCAATTTCAGACCTTTTCAATCAGCCAGTTTTGGGTAATAACTTTTTTTCTTGAAAATTTCCTAAAAAACACACAAAAAAGGCATTAACTCAACACTTGCTGAATATTTAGATCTCAAATTCGATATACAATCCCTCAGTATGTGTTGCATGGTGTGTGTAAAGTTAGAAATATGTTGAGAGAATGGCAATGTATCTTTTGAACTCAAAAGTCGAAAAGGCGCTTGTGCATTTCCAACTAAAACCACCAGACCCTTGCTCAAAGTTTACCAAAATGTCCTCACACAATGCAATACATGCTGAGGGATTGTATATCCAATTTCAGACCTTTTCAATCAGCCAGTTTTGGGTAATAACTTTTTTTCTTGAAAATTTCCTAAAAAACACACAAAAAAGGCATTAACTCAACACTTGCTGAATATTTAGATCTCAAATTCGATATACAATCCCTCAGTATGTGTTGCATGGTGTGTGTAAAGTTAGAAATATGTTGAGAGAATGGCAATGTATCTTTTGAACTCAAAAGTCGAAAAGGCGCATGTGCATTTCCAACTAAAACCACCAGACCCTTGCTCAAAGTTTACCAGAATGTCCTCACACAATGCAATACATGCTGAGGGATTGTATATCCAATTTTAAACCTTTTCGATCAGCCAGTTTTGGGAAACAACTTTTTTTCTTCAAAATTTCCTAAAAAACACACAATAAAGGCAATAACACAACACTTGCAGAAAATTTAGATCTCAAATTCGATATACAATCCCTTAGCATGTATTGCATGGTGTATGTAATGTTAGAAATATGTTGAGAGAATGGCAATGTATCTTTTGGAGTCAAAAGTCGAAAAGGCGCTTGTGCATTTCCAACTAAAACCACCAGACCCTTGCTCAAAGTTTACCAAAATGTCCTCTCACAATGCAATACATGCTGAGGGATTGTATATCCAATTTCAAACCTTTTCGATCAGCCAGTTTTGGGAAACAACTTTTTTTCTTCAAAATTTCCTAAAAAACACACAAAAAAGGCAATAACACAACACTTGCAGAAAATTTAGATCTCAAATTCGATATACAATCCCTTAGCATCTATTGCATGGTGTATGTAATGTTAGAAATATGTTGAGAGAATGGCAATGTATCTTTTGGAGTCAAAAGTCGAAAAGGCGCTTGTGCATTTCCATCTAAAATCACCAGACCCTTGCTCAAAGTTTACCAAAATTTCCTCACACAATGCAATACATGCTGAGGGATTGTATATCCAATTTTAGACCTTTTCGATCAGCCAGTTTTGGGAAATAACCTTTTTTCTTGAAAATTTCCTAAAAAACACACAAAAAAGGCAATAACTCAACACTTGATGATCGTTTAGATCTCAAATTCGATATACAATCCCTTAGCATGTATTGCATGGTGTGTGTAAAGTTAGAAATATGTTTTAAAGAATGGCAATGTATCTTTTTGACTCAAAAGTCGAAAAGGCGCATGTGCATTTCCAACTAAAACCACCAGACCCTTGCTCAAAGTTTACCAAAATGTCCTCTCACAATGCAATACATGCTGAGGGATTGTATATCCAATTTCATACCTTTTCGATCAGCCAGTTTTGGGATATAACTTTTTTTCTTGAAAATTTCCTAAAAAAAACACAAAAAAGGCAATAACTCAACACTTGATAATTATTTAGATCTCAAATTCGATATACAATCCCTCAGCATATATTGCATGGTGTGTGTAAAGTTAGAAATATGTTTAGAGAATGGCAATGTATCTTTTGGACTGAAAAGTCGAAAAGGCGCATGTGCATTTCCAACTAAAACCACCAGACCCTTGCTCAAAGTTTACCAAAATGTCCTGACACAATGCAATACATGCTGAGAGATTGTACATGCAATTTCAGACCTTCTCAATCTGCCAGTTTTGGGTAATAACTATTTTTCTTGAAAATTTCCTAAAAAACACACAATAAAGGCAATAACACAACACTTACAGAAAATTTAGATCTCAAATTCGATATACAATCCCTTAGCATGTATTGCATGGTGTGTTTAAAGTTAGAAATATGTTTTAAAGAATGGCAATGTATCTTTTTGACTCAAAAGTCGAAAAGGCGCATGTGCATTTCCAACTTAAACCACCAGACCCTTGCTCAAAGTTTACCAAAATGTCCTCTCACAATGCAATACATGCTGAGGGATTGTATATCCAATTTCAAACCTTTTCGATCAGCCAGTTTTGGGAAATAACTTTTTTTCTTGAAAATTTCCTAAAAAATACACAAAAAAGGCCTTAACCCAACACTTGCTGAATATTTAGATCTCAAATTCGATATACAATCCCTCAGCATGTATTGCATGGTGTGTGTAAAGTTAGAAATATGTTGAGAGAATGGCAATGTATCTTTTGAACTCAAAAGTCGAAAAGGCGCATGTGCATTTCCGACTAAAACCACCAGACCTTTGCTCAAAGTTTACCAAAATGTCCTCACACAATGCAATACATGCTGAGGGATTGTATATCCAATTTCAGACCTTTTCAATCAGCCAGTTTTGGGTAATAACTTTTTTCTTGAAAATTTCCTAAAAAACACACAAAAAGGCATTAACTCAACACTTGCTGAATATTTAGATCTCAAATTCGATATACAATCCCTCAGTATGTGTTGCATGGTGTGTGTAAAGTTAGAAATATGTTGAGAGAATGGCAATGTATCTTTTGAACTCAAAAGTCGAAAAGGCGCTTGTGCATTTCCAACTAAAACCACCAGACCCTTGCTCAAAGTTTACCAAAATGTCCTCACACAATGCAATACATGCTGAGGGATTGTATATCCAATTTCAGACCTTTTCAATCAGCCAGTTTTGGGTAATAACTTTTTTTCTTGAAAATTTCCTAAAAAACACAAAAAGGCATTAACTCAACACTTGCTGAATATTTAGATCTCAAATTCGATATACAATCCCTCAGTATGTGTTGCATGGTGTGTGTAAAGTTAGAAATATGTTGAGAGAATGGCAATGTATCTTTTGAACTCAAAAGTCGAAAAGGCGCATGTGCATTTCCAACTAAAACCACCAGACCCTTGCTCAAAGTTTACCAGAATGTCCTCACACAATGCAATACATGCTGAGGGATTGTATATCCAATTTTAAACCTTTTCGATCAGCCAGTTTTGGGAAACAACTTTTTTTCTTCAAAATTTCCTAAAAAACACACAATAAAGGCAATAACACAACACTTGCAGAAAATTTAGATCTCAAATTCGATATACAATCCCTTAGCATGTATTGCATGGTGTATGTAATGTTAGAAATATGTTGAGAGAATGGCAATGTATCTTTTGGAGTCAAAAGTCGAAAAGGCGCTTGTGCATTTCCAACTAAAACCACCAGACCCTTGCTCAAAGTTTACCAAAATGTCCTCTCACAATGCAATACATGCTGAGGGATTGTATATCCAATTTCAAACCTTTTCGATCAGCCAGTTTTGGGAAACAACTTTTTTTCTTCAAAATTTCCTAAAAAACACACAAAAAAGGCAATAACACAACACTTGCAGAAAATTTAGATCTCAAATTCGATATACAATCCCTTAGCATGTATTGCATGGTGTATGTAATGTTAGAAATATGTTGAGAGAATGGCAATGTATCTTTTGGAGTCAAAAGTCGAAAAGGCGCTTGTGCATTTCCAACTAAAATCACCAGACCCTTGCTCAAAGTTTACCAAAATTTCCTCACACAATGCAATACATGCTGAGGGATTGTATATCCAATTTTAGACCTTTTCGATCAGCCAGTTTTGGGAAATAACCTTTTTTCTTGAAAATTTCCTAAAAAACACACAAAAAAGGCAATAACTCAACACTTGATGATCGTTTAGATCTCAAATTCGATATACAATTCCTTAGCATGTATTGCATGGTGTGTGTAAAGTTAGAAATATGTTTTAAAGAATGGCAATGTATCTTTTTGACTCAAAAGTCGAAAAGGCGCATGTGCATTTCCAACTAAAACCACCAGACCCTTGCTCAAAGTTTACCAAAATGTCCTCTCACAATGCAATACATGCTGAGGGATCGTATATCCAATTTCATACCTTTTCGATCAGCCAGTTTTGGGATATAACTTTTTTTCTTGAAAATTTCCTAAAAAAAAACACAAAAAAGGCAATAACTCAACACTTGATAATTATTTAGATCTCAAATTCGATATACAATCCCTCAGCATATATTGCATGGTGTGTGTAAAGTTAGAAATATGTTTAGAGAATGGCAATGTATCTTTTGGACTGAAAAGTCGAAAAGGCGCATGTGCATTTCCGACTAAAACCACCAGACCCTTGCTCAAAGTTTACCAAAATGTCCTGACACAATGCAATACATGCTGAGAGATTGTACATGCAATTTCAGACCTTCTCAATCTGCCAGTTTTGGGTAATAACTATTTTTCTTGAAAATTTCCTAAAAAACACACAATAAAGGCAATAACACAACACTTACAGAAAATTTAGATCTCAAATTCGATATACAATCCCTTAGCATGTATTGCATGGTGTATGTAATGTTAGAAATATGTTGAGAGAATGGCAATGTATCTTTTGGAGTCAAAAGTCGAAAAGGCGCTTGTGCATTTCCAACTAAAACCACCAGACCCTTGCTCAAAGTTTACCAAAATGTCCTCTCACAATGCAATACATGCTGAGGGATTGTATATCCAATTTTAGACCTTTTCGATCAGCCAGTTTTGGGAAATAACCTTTTTTCTTGAAAATTTCCTAAAAAACACACAAAAAAGGCAATAACTCAACACTTGATGATCGTTTAGATCTCAAATTCGATATACAATCCCTTAGCATGTATTGCATGGTGTGTGTAAAGTTAGAAATATGTTTTAAAGAATGGCAATCTATCTTTTTGACTCATAAGTCGAAAAGGCGCATGTGCATTTCCAACTAAAACCACCAGACCCTTGCTCAAAGTTTACCAAAATGTCCTCTCACAATGCAATACATGCTGAGGGATTGTATATCCAATTTCAGACCTTTTCGATCAGCCAGTTTTGGGAAATAACTTTTTTTCTTGAAAATTTCTTAAAAAACACACAAAAAAGGCAATAACTCAACACTTGATAATTATTTAGATCTCAAATTCGATATACAATCCCTCAGTATGTGTTGCATGGTGTGTGTAAAGTTAAAAATATGTTGAGAGAATGGCAATGTATCTTTTGAACTCAAAAGGCGAAAAAGCGCATGTGCATTTCCAACTAAAACCACCAGACCCTTGCTCAAAGTTTACCAAAATGTCCTCACACAATGCAATACATGCTGAGGGATTGTATATCCAATTTCAAACCTTTTCGATCAGCCAGTTTTGGGAAACAACTTTTTTTCTTCAAAATTTCCTAAAAACACACACAAAAAAGGCAATAACACAACACTTGCAGAAAATTTAGATCTCAAATTCGATATACAATCCCTTAGCATGTATTGCATGGTGTATGTAATGTTAGAAATATGTTGAGAGAATGGCAATGTATCTTTTGGAGTCAAAAGTCGAAAAGGCGCTTGTGCATTTCCAACTAAAACCACCAGACCCTTGCTCAAAGTTTACCAAAATTTCCTCAACCAATGCAATACATGCTGAGGGATTGTATATCCAATTTTAGACCTTTTCGATCAGCCAGTTTTGGGAAATAACCTTTTTTCTTGAAAATTTCCTAAAAAACACACAAAAAAGGCAATAACTCAACACTTGATGATCGTTTAGATCTCAAATTCGATATACAATCCCTTAGCATGTATTGCATGGTGTGTGTAAAGTTAGAAATATGTTTTAAAGAATGGCAATGTATCTTTTTGACTCCAAAGTCGAAAAGGCGCATGTGCATTTCCAACTAAAACCACCAGACCCTTGCTCAAAGTTTACCAAAATGTCCTCTCACAATGCAATACGTGCTGAGGGATTGTATATCCAATTTCAGACCTTTTCGATCAGCCAGTTTTGGGATATAACTTTTTTTCTTGAAAATTTCCTAAAAAAAAACACAAAAAAGGCAATAACTCAACACTTGATAATTATTTAGATCTCAAATTCGATATACAATCCCTCAGCATATATTGCATGGTGTGTGTAAAGTTAGAAATATGTTTAGAGAATGGCAATGTATCTTTTGGACTGAAAAGTCGAAAAGGCGCATGTGCATTTCCAACTAAAACCACCAGACCCTTGCTCAAAGTTTACCAAAATGTCCTGACACAATGCAATACATGCTGAGAGATTGTACATGCAATTTCAGACCTTTTCAATCAGCCAGTTTTGGGTAATAACTTTTTTTCTTGAAAATTTCCTAAAAAACACACAAAAAAGGCATTAACTCAACACTTGCTGAATATTTAGATCTCAAATTCGATATACAATCCCTCAGTATGTATTGCATGGTGTGTGTAAAGTTAGAAATATGTTGAGAGAATGGCAATGTATCTTTTGAACTCAAAAGTCGAAAAGACGCATGTGCATTTCCAACTAAAACCACCAGACCCTTGATCAAAGTTTACCAAAATGTCCTCACACAATGCAATACATGCTGAGGGATTGTATATCCAATTTAAGACCTTTTCAATCAGCCAGTGTAGGGGAAATAACTTTTTTTCTTGAAAATTTTCTGAAAAACACACAAAAAAGGCAATAACTCAACACTTGCTGATCGATATTGACTTTCAGGTCATGTTACCGTACTTAATTCATAAGAGTATAAGAATGATAGTAATGCGCTCCAGTAATGCATCTCAGACATCTCATGTATATCTGAGTTGACTTTATCTTTCTGAGAGTACTAGTCTATGTTTTTATTAAACATAATTAAATAATAAAATGAAAATATGTAACTTTTCAGTTTGACAGTTCTAAAAAATAAACAAGCAGTGTCTTATTACTAAATCTGAAAAATTGCATAACTTCATTCTTTTTTTTATTAAATTATACCTGCTTACAAAAAGATAAAATCAGCTTAAAAATGATGCCATGCAATGCATTAAGAAGCAGATTTCTATCATTCTTATTCTCTTTTAAATTAAGTTCGAAAACACGTAACCTCAAAGTAAATATCAAATATGTTAAAGGAGACCACAAAGTGGTCCTAGAGTATTAAAATACTTACAGACTAGATCTGGTTCCATGGATAATCTGGAAGATGAAGCTGTCAGATGCATGTATCAGGAAGCCCTTCACTTAAGGTTGCCCACTGTAATGCCACTGTGTAGTTTTTTCAAAGTTGCAGTTCCCAATTTGGTGCTATTTTCTTAAAAGTCTCCTGCCTTATGATGGTCATATTAATAGCCATATCGAGAGTCCATTATAACTTCCAATAGATGCTGAAGAACTGTACTGGGAAAAAAATTTGGTTTAGTAAATAACGGTTGTTATTTTAGATTTGAATACCCTGACACGTGTAGAAAAGAAAAGGGAAAACAAAAATAGAAATTTTTTGGATTCAATATGAAAAATAATTACATTACAGAAAAAAAAACTAAAGAAATGGATTATCAATAATATCTTTTACAAAATTTTTCTTAGAATAAATTACCACACTGTTACCTATGGGTGGGAAAATCTAGCACTATTTCTACAAAATATTTAAATGTTAAGATAGGTTGCAAATGTTTGTAGTATCGGACTATGTACAGGTACCATAACCATAAATTACAATACCTATACTTAACTGACTGCTAGCAGCAGTATAAACACAGCTGTCAACATATAGCAAGTACTGGTGATTTCAAACTTCTTTATATGGTGTATCCTTCCTTCTTGAGCCCCCTGTTGCTGCTGCTGCAGGTTCACTACCTCTTCTCAGCAGTTATCTCACTTCACTTGCACACAATCACAAGCGTACCTCGTACGTACCCGCTCGCTCGCAGCCGAGAGTCCGAGACACCTTCACCTAACACATGCGTGAATGCGTCTCGCGATAACGGAGCTGCGACCCGTCAAAGTGAGGTTATGGCTGTACAGTACGCGGCGTCCGCCTCGTGGGTGTGCTCTGCACGCGGTGCGAACCAGGGTATAGGTACCGTATCTCGTCGTCGTCGTGGTCGGTGATCAGCTCGCATTGTTGTCACTTCAGCGGGGCTGCGGGGTGCGTCGCGGCTCGACACCCGGCAGTGCTCAGCGTCATGCTGTCATGCACGATAAACATCACACGTATCTAATACATCATACACGAACAATATGACTATGACCATTGCGCGGTAACATGTCCGTAAGAGGCGGTCACTAATGTCTTTTAGACGGTAAATTTTTCGCTTATTAACTTTACTATTTACCGCATGATAACAAAAACTATTTTTTTTTTTTAAATATTATGCAAAACCATGAGTGTATTGCCCTCCGTAATCACATTATTAATCATTCTGCAATGTTTCACGTCGATATTTTAAGGCATCTAAGAATGGCATTTGAACGAAATTTTCGTTCAAATGCCATTCTTAAACGCTTCCGAATATTGACTTGGGATTTTGTAGAATGATTAATGATGTTATTACGGAGGGCAATACACTCATTATTTTTCATATATCATTATATTTTTTTTTTCTACTAAAAACAAGATGGTTTTTGCTCGGTCGGTAAAAATTGAGTTTGACACCCCCTTAATTTATGTACTGTTTTTATTGATGTAATCGGAAATGATATTGTACATGTAATCTGTAAAGCGTCTCTGAAATTCATTCTTTCATCTGATTCTCGGCCACCTAGATCGAGAAATTTTACATAAATTTCTTTTATTTGCATTGTTTATCTTGATTTATCATTTGGATTAAATAGGATTTGTTTTTAGGGAAAGATAAACTTAAAAGATAAATTAAAATTATGAAATTATTATGAATTATTCAATAATTTATTAAGTAATTACTATCAATAATTGTTATTAATAATCAATTAATATATTATAAATATAAAAAAAATTATATTATTATTATTATTATTATTATATTATTAAATTTATTAATTCATTGTTTTGAATTAATTTTTTAATTATTTATCCTGTATTTATGGAGGATAAATTCTTTTGGAAGGATAACTTTTTTTATGTTTCCTTTACTTCTGGAATTTTACGCAGCTTTTTTTTCATTTTAGCATGAATATTATATTTAAGATTATATTTTAACCTTTATATAATAATTAAATAATTGAAGACCTTTTTAATTGTGATATTAATTGCGTCCATAGTTTCTTCTTTACAAACATTTTTATTCTTATACTGTATAAAGTTGTAGTTTTCGACAATTTAAAACAAATTCTATTCTCTAATGAATATAAATTTTTGTTTTTCAAAAAACTTTTCTTACATCATTTTTGATATTTTAATTATTTTTTGTTTTCTATCTTAAAATTATACTTGTCGCGCCATCAGGCGGTGAAATAAACACCTATTTTATAATGATGGTGATTTTCTTGGCGCGTTGCGAAATGGATCGTTTTTGTCCCGCTACTCCCGACTTTGATCGCTCTGAAGTTAGCCAACGCCGAGTGAAAATATTTTGTCTACGTCCGCTGCGCGAAACACAATTCGTTCAAGTGCAAATCCCAATCTCGGTGGTCTTCCGCCAAAAAACTATTGATCATTGGTCGCAAATGACGGTTGACTCTTTCCACCGGGTTTGCTTGAGCTCGGTAAGGCTTCCGCCTTACCGAGTGGACTACAGAATTCCATACTCCTCTAACCTTTCTGTAGCCATTCGGTTAGAGAATTCTGTGCCATTATCCGTCAGCAAAACCCGTGGGCAACCCCAACGATTTACGATCAAATCCTCAAAAGCTTTTAGCACTGATTTCGCATCTGCTTTTGTCAAAGCCTTCAGCTCGACGTATCTAGTGAACATGTCTTCGAACATTATTATGTATCTGTTACCAGTACGCGGAGGTTTTGGGCCCATGATATCGGACACTACCACTACCCATGGACCTTCAAGATTTCTCTCTGTCATCAGCCCAGCTGGAGCTTGCTGAGAGCTTTTGTGAGCTTGACATACTTGGCAGGCTGCTACGGACCAACACGCGTCTCGATAATAGCCTGGCCAATAATAATATGTTACCACTCTCGCAAAAGTCTTCTCCACGCCTAAGTGACCGGCTTGTGGAGTGTTATGAGCTTCAGCTAGAGCTTTTTCGCGATCTGCTTGAAGGAGAACGAGCTTCCACGCATCCACGTCCGGTAGCAACGGATCTACGGTCTTATTCGGACGATGCGTATACAGCAAGCCATGTACTACCTTCCAATCTGGGCACTTCCTTGGGTTTGTCTCGATATTACTAATCCTCCCCTGATACCACGGATCTTCAGCTGTAGCAGTGGCTATAGCTGCAAGCTGATAAGTTCCTTCCCACGCACGCGATAGCGTGTCCGGAACTTTGCGTAGTGCACCCTTACGGTGTACAAACTCGATGTTGTACATTTGCATGGCCGTATTCCATCTGGTTAATCGACCAGCTGGGTCCTTGATGTTATTTAACCACAACAGGCTGTGGTGATCGGTGATTACTGTAAACTTCTCACCTTGCAAATAGCCTCTCAGCCTCTCTACGGACCGTAAGACAGCGAGGCACTCCTTCTCAGTGACAGTATAATTCCTCTCTGCCTTCGACAGTGCTCTACTCACAAAGTAGATAGGGTGCTCCTTATCATTGAATACTTGTGTCAGTACTCCAGCAATAGCATAATCACTCGCATCTGTTTGCAGAGTGAAGGGTAGCGACAGATCTGGCCGTGCAAGTACGGGAGCTTGCGTCAGTGCGAGCTTCAGCTTCTCAAATGCTTGCTGTTGCTCCTCGTTCCACTGCCACCGAACATTCTTCCTCAGCAGCTTATTTAGCGGTGCTTTATACCCTGCTAGGTTAGCTATAAATCGGGAGTTCCAGCCAATCATGCCAAGGAATCTTCTCAGCTGCCTGATGTTGAGGGGCTGTGGGTACTCAAGTGTAGGCTTCACTTTATCTTCATCAGCTTTCAATCCGTCCTCGTTATCGATATAGCCTAAGTACTTAACCTCCGCGCAGCAAAACTCCTACTTGTTGAGGTTAATTTGCAAGTTCACCTCCTTCAACACCGCAAGCACGCTCTCTAACCGCTTGATGTGCTCCGGAAAAGTCGGCGAAACGATAATATTATCGTCTAAGTAGGCGAACACATGCGGCTCCCACGCAGCATTGATCAAATTGTCCGTAATACGTTGAAATACAGCTGGAGCATTCGTTAGTCCGTATGGTAGCCTGATGAAGTGGAAAAGTGCTCGCCCTTGTACCGAAAATGTGGTGACCTCTCTGCACTTCGGATCCAACGGAATCTAGTGGTATGCCTGGCTTAAACCTAATTTTGAGATATACTTCGTGGAGCTTAACTTATTAAGTATATTATCCATGTTACGCAATGGATACGCGATAGACTTAGTATGCTTATTGACTCTTCTATGGTCTATAGAAAATCGAAATAAATCATACAATTTCGGAACTAACACAGGGCAGCTTCGCCAGGGGCTATTAGATGGTTCGATAATGCTCTCCAGCATACGATCGACTTCAGCCCAAGCCGTCTGCAACATCTTCTGAGTATACTTCCGAGGAGCTTGGCGAATTGGTTCACTTCCTTGATTGTCAATGAAATGTGGAGTGACTTTTGCAAACCCTAGTTTGTCTGGAGTAGTTGGAATCAGTTTCCGTTTGATTTCTTCGATAATTAACTGCTGATCAGCAGTAGCACGACTCAGTCCTCCTATACTGGCTAGAGCTGGGAAACACATCGAATCCTGACGATAAGGGTAAAACTGATGCACAACTTTCTTCGGCGTCCATCATGTATCGTTCTCGTAGTCGATCTTCATCTTGAACAGCCGTTTAAAGTCGATTCCCAGAATGCAGTCGTATTGAAGTTCATCTGCGATCCAGAAACGCATAGATAACTGTTTGTTGTCGACACTCACTGTCAGCTTCACTACCCCTTGCAACTTAACTGCACCTCCGTCTGCTACACGTACAGAAGCTGCTTCCTGTTCCAACTTTCCCGCAAACTCTTGGCTGATGCATTTGCCGAGATAAGAGTGGACGGTACCATCGTTGAGCATGCCTAAGAGTTTTCTTCCATTCAATTCTATGTTGAAGAATAACCTTGGCTCGACGTTACTGATAGCGCTTCATATTATAAGCGAATCTGGAGCTAAAACTTGAGGTTTGTCTCCCTCACTATCAGCTCGAACTAATTTCTTGGACAGCCGAAGCCTGGTCAGAAGTAGGAGGAGTCGAGTCTAAAGTACGAGGGGGTAAGTTGACTCCGTTAACTTCCCTTCTTAATCTTTTCCCGCCGCCGTAGGTGAATTGCACTTGGTGCATCTACGCGCCGTGGTATTTGGCTGTCCGCAATTTAGGCAGACTGCAGCATTCATACACTCACGTTTCCAGTGGCCGTCTTGGCTGCAGCGGAAACATGGCTCTCGCATTTTCCGTCGCTGCTGTCCTCGTACTTCGCCTTCGGGGGAACCGTCTGGATCTTCAGCTCTTCCTGTTTAGGCTCGATCTCCGTCGGCTTCGCTCGAGCATTTCCCTTTTGGTCGCTGCGGCGACCCTTACTCTTGCTGCGAGCGTCTCGTCTTCAATCTTTCTTCTCTCCTCGCTGTCCATCCGTCACTTTGAACTTCCGTTCCCTCGTCGATCGTTGCTGCTGTCCTTCATCCGTCTGCGTCGCTGCTACAGGAGCTAGGTTGCTGGAAAAGCTGAATCCGAAATCGGAGGCGGCGGCTTCTACGCCTTCTCCTGAGCTCTCACAGCTCCTCTCGCTTGCCAGGCTTCTGCAATTCTGGAAAATTTTCAAAATCTTTCCTCTCAATGCGCAGCCGATACGAAAAATGAAGCTTCTGGCATTCTCGTTCTAGCTGCTCTCCTAACGTAAGCGGCGGCTTCAGCTGATCCAGCAGGTCTCTCACTTTCAGCAGGTACGTTGATATCTCCTCACTTGGACCTTGGATTCGCACTTCCAGCTCCTTCCGTAGTCTCTCCTGCACGTCTTCAAAGCTGTACTGCAGGCGAAACGCGTCCACAAATTCTTCATATGTTTTCCAGAATTGATACTCGTGGCGAAGCCACTGCCATGACTCATCATCGAGAGCTGAGGGCAAGGCTATCACTATTTCCTGGAGAGTCAGTTTGTAAGTTTTTTTGCATTTCGTTAGATCTGCTATTAAACTTTCGGGGTCTCTTTTCCTATCCCATTTAAACGTTATGTGCCAATTAGAGAGTAGCTCTGTCGTGCGTTTCTCTTTTTAAAGCGGTGAACGACCGAAAAACGCCGCATCATGACTTAGCCCGGGAGCAGAGATCTCTAATCTCCCCGGGTGAGGCTGGAAACTAGTAGCAGTATGCATTGGAGCTGAATGAAACCCTGTCACCACTGGCGGCGAAACTGCAGGCGGAAAATCTGAAAACGATTGCGGAATGTGACTAAGGTACGATGGATACTCTGGACATCAGTGGCTGCGAGGAGACGAAAGGTTGCGGAAAATACCCAGGCGGATAATGAAACGACGGTCGCGGCGCTAGTTGATTGTAATACGGACGCGCCGGCTCAACTCGTGCTCCAAATCCGTTCGCTTATGAAGCTCCAGCTGAAACAAAATTTTGAGCGTGCGATGCTGAGGACATGAGCGGCGGCTCACGATACGCTGCGGTTCCTCACGGCATTGGACATTGTGAGTCGATAGCAGGCCTAGCTCCGCTGTAGAAATTCTCTAAAGCACCGTTACCTGAAAGCTGAGGAATACTCTTTGAAGGTAGTGAACCAACTCGAGAAGCAACGCTGCCGATTTCTCTCCCTGAGCACATGGTGGACAGCGCAGCCAGGTGTCTCATCTGCTGCGACGGCAACGCTGGAGGCGGCAAAACCGACGTACAATCGAAAAATCCGCTCGACTGCCTCTCCGCTCCTCCGGCCCTAGTAGCTGCTGGCATCTCGTTCAGCGCATTCGCCACACTCGTCAATTCCATGCTATTTTCCGTGAACGAGCTATGTTCGTGAGCATGGTGTGGACCCAGAGGTTAATGTCGTGTAACACGACCCTCATATCGTGTAACACGTCCGGCGCGGCAATGCTAACACGCCTCTGCGCGTCAGGACGCTGTATAGCCGAAGCAAGATGGCGACCAGCTGTCGACTGCTCTCCCGCACGCCGCAGCTGACCCACTTTGATGCGCAGCATCGAGGTAAAAGTCTGCGACTGCTCCTCCATCGATTTCGGGTCGCGAAATCTCCCCATCGACTGCCCCGTGGAGAGCGGTGCTATTTCTGCCTGTACTGAATATTTGAAACTCAAAATGTAAACATCATTTCTATATATATATATATGTATAGAAGCTTTCTGACAGTGTGTATGCAATATAAGAGCGTAATTGATTATGAGAGTTATAAATATATTGTTCAATATATTAATAATAACATAAAATTAATTTAATACACCTATATCTTTTCAATTTTCCGATTTTACAAGTGATTTTCTTGTCATCACATTTGGAAGGGTTAGCATAGTTTAGGTCAACACGTGTGCTGTCGCGGACGTTGCCATGCAACGATCAACAAAGAGCGGCCATAAAAGTCGCTCTTCCCGTCGCGAAATCGAGCCGGGAAGACCGTACTTTCGGCTAGGGGATGAAGAAAAGTTTATTTTTAACTTACCAATATTTTTAAAAATTTCGTCGTGAAAAAAATATTCGTAGAAGCGTGATGACATTGAAAATTGTAATGTAAATTTAATATAATTATAATTATATTGCATTTTTCGGTAAGAATGAAACCTTCGTTGATAAAAAAAACTTAAATTTTTATGACATCAACAATACAAGTATCAATACGGGAAATGAAATATTGTCCTAATATAATGTAAAAAAAGATGAATTTTTAATTGAATTTTACCCGAAAAATTCTTTGTTTATAAATCATTTCATCACTAATTTCATAAACAAAGAAAAATAATCGATAAAAATTTTCTTGCAAGTTTTCATTTAATGTATTAAATTTTAGTAGTCAGTTTTAGTATTTCACGTAAAATATGATTTGAAATAAGCATCTCATAATTAAAAATCAAAAAGTATGTTGTGATCAATTTTTTTTAATCACTAAAAGATAAATAACTAAAGTAGGAGTAGCTCACCCTTTTTTTTAAACCTCGTAACAGGTGAACTATAATTTTTAATTTTCTTTACAACATGGCATTTTTTTATTTACCGCCATAAAAATAGGGGATGCAACCCCTTATCATTAAAACTGTGTCCAAATACTCGTCTTTTTATAAGAAACAAATAGGTGTTGGTTTCATTAAAAAATTCCGATTCCATCTCGAGATATTAAAGAAAACTGTTTTTGGGGTGAACTTTAAGGGTGGTTTTCCCCCCAGATGTCTTTCTCCACAGATAAAAAAAAATACATATCAAATATCTTTCGATACTCTAACCAGTTGCAAAGTTTCATGAAAATCGGAAGGGGACACTAACAAAAAGGTGATTAATTAAATTAGGGGTAATTCACCCCGTCAACGTGTTTTTGTTTTTTAAATCTCGAAACAGGTCAACTATAATTTTCAATTTTCTTTATAGCATGGTAATTTTCAATTAAATTTAGCTCATTAAAACATTTTTATATCAAAAATACAAGGGAAAGTATCATATTTACCCTTACAAAAAATAGGGGATGCAACCCACAGCATTAAAACTGTGCCGAAAAACTCCACTTTTGATAAGAAACAAATAGGTGTTGGTTTCATTAAAAAATTCCGATTACATCTTGAGATATTAAAAAAAAAATGGTTTTTGGGGGTGAACTTTAAAGGCGCTTTTCACCCCTTAGATATGTTATTCCGCAGATAAAAAAAAATACGTTTCAAATATTTTTTGACACTCTACTCATATGCGAAGTTTTATGAAAATCGGAGGCGGACACCAAGTATCCTTTCTTTGTGAGAGAGTTCTTGTCTCGATGAAATCGCGCGGCGGACTAGAGGGTAGCAGGGTGCTCTAACCATCATTTTTGTAAATGTTTGCAAAAACTGAAACAGAAGCTACACTCTTATCACGTCTAGTCTGTAGAAACTTGCAGAAAATCAGATTCTATGTTCATATTTCACATCGCGAAGAAAGTAGAAATTATTTTTCAAGAAGCTTCTAAAATCATACGATATTAAGAGATGGAACAAAACCCTCGGTTTACTCTTATTACGTCTGGAGAATACTCTAAAATTCTTTTCTCACGATATGCTATGACAGCTATGAATAATTTTTTCATAATTTTTCATGAAGGCATTTTGGAAAAAAAATGTTTAAAACAGAAGTTTAGGAGGAGGGGTAATCACGGTACTCGATGGTGACCTTGTTCGAGTCTCCCTCTTTGCCCCTCTTCCAACGTACTATGTATTTTACGTTTTTTTCCAAAATAGTGTACAGAAGAGTTATCAAGTTATCTCGGTATTTTTTGAATATCCTGTATGTTATATAATATTTCACACATAATTTTAATTCCTTTAGTTTGACATCAAATTTATGTAAAATTAAAATTTTATAGTACTTTAATAAAGGTATAACATTAAGTTTTGTAATTGAAGGAAATTAATATAAAAAGAGTAAAATACATGAATTTGATGTCTTAAATCTCCTCACCTGTCCACGTAGAGGACTTCGTTAAGATAGGAATCTTGAGGAGGATGGTTATGTAACTTATTTATAATGTAATTATGTATTATATTTATGTGTTACATTGTATTGATTATTATACTTATTGATTTTGTATTCAGATATATTATTATTTTTGAATGATGGCTTCTTAAAATAATTTTTATTTTTATGATATTACCATTCTACAGTTGAAACCAAACGGCTTTATGATCACTAAATATGGTTTCATAGTAAAAAGCTTGTATTACAGTTGATTGAGAAAAACAGTAATCAATTTGTGAATTATTTATTGTTGATGAATGATTGGTAGGAGTAACATGCAATAACTTTAATTCTAACATTAAATTCATCAATTGTTTTACTTTAGAATTTGTTTTATCCATCAAATTAATGTTCAAATCTCCAACTATAATAATATTTAAATAAGATGGATTTTCATTTTTTGCTAACGTGCAGGCTTCATTAATCATAAATTGTAAATGATGGAATGGTGCATTAGTTTTATTGTAAATAAATATCAATATAGTATTATTTATGAAAAATCCAGTAACATTTATTTGCTGTTCAAAACATTTATCGTAAAGTTTTCTTATATAATTATTTTCTAAGATTGAATGTTTTACAAAAACAGCATGGCCGAAAGGTTTTCGAATATTTTCACAATCATTACTTGAAATCAATGCAAACTCATTTAAAATTAATGGATCATTTTTTAATGTCCATGTTTCAACGAAAATTAAAATGTCTGCGTTAATAAAAGCTCTATCTGAAGATATATCGAGTAAATGTTTGTTTAATGATCTTACATTGTGAAATATTACTAAAATTCTTTCATTTATTTTAAAGTCTTGTCGGAATTTGTGATTGAACTGTATGGGATTCTCTCGTTAAAACGTTCTACTTCATATTTTGCAACATCAACAGACTTTGTATTTGGTGGAATATATTGTCCTTCAATAAATAAACCTTTAAGAGATGTTACTCTACTGAAAGCAACATAAAGTAATCTTGTATTTAAGCGGCGATTTCCTGTGTGAACAACTATATTTTCAAAAGTACTACCTTGAGATTTGTGAATTGTTATTCCTTCAGCAGGAATTATTGGTATTTGTTTCCTTAAAACTTTGTAAATACTGTTCCTTTTTACTGATATAGATCTAACCACACGTTCAATTGGTGTCCAATTAGAGTTAATATTATGATTCTTCATATAATTTTTTGATTTATTTCTCGCTATTTTGCCTACTTCTAAGTTTTCAAATTCCACATATATTCTTAAAATTAATTTTTCTTTTGATTTGTTTTGGCCCCATATTACATGCCGGAGACGACCCCAAGCTCCATTTGTAAGTCCGTCTTCAACATCAATGTTTACAGATATCATATATCTCATATTAATTTTAGCCACGATTTCATACAACAAATTTTGGGTTTTTTGAGGTGCTAGTTTCTGTACATTATTTAATACGTTTGCTTTAATCTTTTCATCAGCATTACCTGTACAAATATCAATGGCTTTTATTATGTATGATTCACTGCTTAAATTATTTAAATATATTTTATTGAATTCATCTTTTTGTTCATTAGTGTGAAATAAATGTACTGCTTTTTGTGGTGGATAACATTGATCATTTATTAGTGTTTACATCTCTCTTGACTTGAATAGTTGATTCATTTCTTCTGTTAATGTTCCATTAGCCAAATTGTTTAATGCTGTCGCAAATGGTACATCATCTTTTTGACGCATAATTTCATCTAATTCGTATATAGAAAACAATCGCCATAAATAAGGTCCACTTAAAATTGATAATGGATCACGTTTATCTGTATTAAATATCCATCCATCCATCACTGGCTGTAATTGATTAAAATCACCAAAAGCAATAATTGATACTCCTCCAAATAATTCTTTTGAATGAAATATTTCTTGAAGTCGTTTATTAATTTGAGTAAAAACTCTTCGACCAACCATTGAAATTTCATCAATAATTAAAAATTTTAAATGAAATAATTTTGTGCTTAAATTGTTTAGTACATCCGGGGATAATGGGTTCATTGATTCATTGTTAACCGGTAAATAAAATGTCGAGTGCAAGGTTATTCCTTTAATATTAAAAGCAGCTTTGCCAGTATAAGCACAAAGGATTATACTGATATCATTGGGATTATTGCCAGGAATAGAATTGTAATGTCTTAACGTGGTTTGTGTTATTGCTTCTATTAATTTACTTTTACCAACACCTGCACTAGCTGTAATAAAATGATAAATTTATATAAGTAATATGTAAAATTATGATGGTATCTATATTGCTTATCATTCAGTTGTCTTATGAGTGCATAATATTCATCATTGGAAATTTGTCGAGGTAAGGAGATATTTTGTACAACATCAATAGTATCAAAGTTGTTTGGCATTTCAAGTCCAATGTCAGTTGCTGGTTCATCAATTTCATATATTGCTAAACCATCTACAGTATTATCTTTTTATTTATTTATATCATCCATAAATTCATCGTTCATATCGTTTTGGACATCTTGTAATGCATCTTCTATTTCAATCTCAATTGTGTCTGTATAGATATACTTACGTCTATTGTTTGTTATTTCGTCAATTTTATATCTATATAAATTTTCTAATTTTTATGTATCATCATCAGTAACATCATTTTCATTCCTCCAACTGGTAAATAGCATTAATTGTTCTCTATAAAAGTGGTTTTCATCGTGTATAATATTATAGTTCCGGTATCTTATAATTTTGGAACAATTTTTCAGATAAATAAATCCACTATTTTTTTTTAATTTCAACCATTTTATTTCATTTTGTTCATCTTCATTAATTCTGTCATAATCAACATCGACATTTTTTCTTCGAGATTTTGAATATTGACACTCAGCAGTAAAGTCAGCTAAGCACCATGTTTCTATTTCATCAGGGCGATTTATATAGTGTTCCATAATATTAGGTTCAACTATATCAGTAGAGAATTAGGATCAACAGCCAAAATTTGTTCTAGTTTTTGTTTCGATTTTAATAAATGATATCTTTCATTTTCTGGAGAAGTATTAATAAATACACATTGTCTTGAACAAACTGATAAAGGCATGCTTAAAATATGATAAGCTATTTCTTGTGCTGAAATTTCAGTTTTGTTTATAAAAACGTTAACAATATTACGCAATTGTTTCTGCAATGAGTAATTTCCTTTTTGGACCTCGTCGGCAGTTTCTTTCAATAATTTAGATAATCCTCGTTGGCTTTTTCCGATGTAATTGATAATGTAACATATACAAGCATATGGATCTAATATAAATTGTATATCCATGTTGCATTTCATTACTATTAAAATTAATTTGTTATAAGTATTGATTCTTAATTCATTAATATTTCTTTTTAAAAAAATTGTTGGTGTTTTAATATTATATGAGATAATATTTAAGTAATTTGTTTCAGTTAATTGAAATAATTAAAAAAATCATTAGTCGTCGAAATATTTTTTACTTTTTTGTCTTTCTTTCCAATTAAATCGATTGTATTTTTAATGAGAAACCATTTATTTTGAATATATTTTTTGTATTATTTTTAAGCATTTTTGTATTTTTAGGTAATAGTATTTTTGTTGAAATCATTGGTAGTTGAGGAAATCCAAACCTACAATGATCACTGTCTGCTCCAAAATCACGTTTCTTGCAAGTAGGATTATGTTTATGAACCTGATAATTAATTAAATCAGCTATTTCTGGATCTTTGTAGACTGTTATAAATTTATCAATAAATTCCTCGCATTTTTTAATAGAATTTGAATCTTGGCGAGCGAAATGTGGACCATTTTTCAACTACAACATACAATGAACATGTGGACTTCCTCTGTGTTGGAATTCTACTCTGTAATAGTAATCTTTAAGATCATATTCACCAAATATGCCATTCTGATATTTTAAAAGTTTGAAGAATTCTTGAATTCGGTAATTATAATATCGAGCACATGTAACTGGATCACTTTGTATAAGTTTTGATTTTTCTTGCCAAGTTAATTGATCACATTCTTCCGCATTTATATCGACATTGTCGAGAATTTTTTTTTAATATAATGATCAATTCTGACCATTTCATTTCAGCTGCAGATACAGTTAAGAAAATATGAGGCATTCCAAGTTGTCGTATCATACCGATTACATTTTTTTTTATTTTGTTCCCAAAAAGCAGGACTTGACCGATCAACTTGTAAAATTCTAAAGCATTATGCTGAATCATTGCTTGTAATGAATCATTATTTAAAACATTTTGTACCGTAATAGTGTTATTCTTAAAGGATTTTTTTCTCATAGCTATTTGCACATTGGATACTAATCTACTTAACCGTGTTCTACAATGGCTTAACATAAGTTTTGCTATGTTTAGAGCACAACGTGTATCGTACATACGAGCTTCTGATTTAGCTATTTGTCCTAAGTTAATTTTTTTTTTTAATGTTCTTCGATGTCCACAATAAATAGTGGGAAAAGCAAGTTCTTCTAAATCTTCATCCATTAATAGAGAAATTGGCCGTTTATTTTCTCCCGAAGCAAATTGAATAGTTACAAATTCATCCAATAATAAAGTTTCTTCATTTACTGGATTTATCGGTTCGTCATTGATTGTTTCACCCCAATTGTCTATTTCTAATTTACAATTATTAACATCCACATTTATCATTGAATTTTCATTAATAATTGTTTTGTCATGGTTATTATTTAATACACTGTTATTTTGTATTTCTAACCAATCATTTGAAAGTACTATGTTATGTAGTTGATATAATGGTTGACCAATTAAATGACGTGCTGCAGAATATACGACTTTTGGTCTAATTGTTTCAAAGGAGTATGGATGTTTATCTGTCATTCTTCTCATCAATTTAACTTGAATAGTTTGAATATTATTCATGCACGAGGAAGAAGTGAAACGTTACTATCAACATCAGCCGGAACATTAACGCAGTTTCCTCGAAGACCAAACTGTTTATCTATACCAAGATGACGTATTTGCATAAATGATAGTCGTGGTGATATTAATCGTTCTTCTAAGGGCGTTAAATTTTGTAAAATTTCTGGAATTTCGCGAAACTGTAAACCATTTATTAAAGCCAATTTCGGAATTTGATTATTAAAAATATTATTTTTACAAGTATAACATAATATAATTTTGTTATTAGTTTTGATTTGACATATTTCTTTCCAATTTTCAACAAGATTTTTATGCTTTAATATTGATTCATCCGTGTAAAATGTGATAGCTTTTTTAAACCAAAGCCCACCGCAACTTGAGCAAATCCATGTCGGTCCTTCTTTTATAGCTTTAACGAATTTGTCGAGTTTTTTAACAAAGTGGGGTTCGATTATTATTACGTTGTAAGGATCATTTATATTAATGTTTTCTGGAGCCCAATGTATACCAAAAGATTTTAGTAGCTTTATTAATTTTTGTTTTTGTCTAAGTAATTGTTTACTTTTTCGTAATTTTTTAATTTTATTGTAAATATTATCATTACGAACTTGCTTTTGCTCTAATTTTTTTTTACGAATGTTTCTTATTCGAATTAAATTATTTTTATGTTCATTCATTTTATAATTTTCGTTATTCAATCTTAAATATTGCAATCTATTTAAATTCATTAGTGACTCTTTTTTTTTAAATATTGGATTTTTTCTTTTATTTCTTTTATATTCTTTGTCTCTTAAACGTTCGTTTAATTTAAAATTTCGGTTTGTTCTAAGATTTTTTATTCGTAATAAATCTTTCTTACGCATTTCAGGGTCTGCGTGTCTTTTAATAAAGATCCTTTTAGCGTTCTTTAAGTTTTCTTTTTGTTTGAAATCTGGATTTTGTTTTAAGTTTCTTAATCTTTCCTTAGTTTTTAATTTTTCTATCTTGTATTTATTACATTTATTGTTATTTGCATAATTATCTATCTTTTTTTGTTTTTCTAGATAGGAGAAATTTGAATGGCGATTTTTTCTTCTATTTACAGAATAAATATGATTTTTTTTGTGTATTTATAATTTGTTGTTTTTCCTTGAGAATAAAATAATATTTTTTTTTTGTTGATTTGGTGATGCAGTAATAGGTTCAATTTCATTAATTATATAATTCATTGATTTATCAATATTAAAATTTTTGTCAGTATCATTTTTTCCTTTTTTAGTATAAACTATTTTTTCATTATCTGGTTGTACAATATTTTTCTTATGATAATTGCTAAATTGCTTTGTTATTTGTATATTAGTTAATTGGTTTGATAAATTTGTTGAATCGAGAATAGTTTTAGTTGGAACTAATATATCATAATATATAATTTTATTATTATTGAAATTATTTGAATGTAATAAAAAGTATATATTTTCATCAATATTGGAGTTCAAATTATTTGTCTGAATAATTGTTTGGCAAAACATTGAGCAGTTAATATCATTTTGCAGTTAATTATTGATTTTTTATAGACATACGAGAAGATAAGTATTTCATATCTTGTTCCATAAATCACTGGTGAGCTTTTTGATTTTAACATAAAGTTGTAATAATCTTCTTTATTATAAATATTGTGTACGCTCTGAATAGATTCCTTTTCAGTTTCCCAATTATTTTTCACATAAGTTGCAATTCTATATTTCATAATTTCATAACCAATTTCGGTTTTGTATATAGCATAACTCATAGCTCGAAATAAATTATTGATGTCTTTAGTTATTGTTATTAATTTAAAATGGTTTATATCATAATTTTCTAGTATTTCATTATTAATTGATGAAAATTCATCACTGCGATTGTTGATTACTTCAATTATTTGTTTTTCGGTACGATTGTTATCATCAGTACTAATAAATTTTTTTTTTAATATTTTGTAAGTTATTTGTATCATTTTTTTTGACATTGTTTATCAAATGATTTGTCTTTTCAATAAAGTTATTTTTTTTTAACTCGGCTTGATTATTTAATGAATGTGTTTTAAGCACTAAAAAATCATAGTGTCCAGTATTATCTTTGCCGGAGTGTAAGAAGTATATTATCTCGGTATTACTATCGTTGTTGGAATCGTTGGTTTGAAAGAGTTTTTGATAAAACATTGGTTGTTCAATAGATTTTATAAGTATTCTTACGTTTTTATTATAGACGTATGAGAAGATGAGCACCTCGTATTCCGTTCCGTAAGTTACTTGGGTGCCTGTTGATTTTGACATGAAATTACAATGATCTTCTTTATTATTGATTTGGTGTACATTTTCAACTGATTCTTTTACGGTTTCCCAGTTATTTTTCACATAATTTACAATTTCTCGTCTTATGAGCTCGTGATAAATTTCTGTTTTGAAGATAGCGTAGCTCATGGCGCGAAATAAACAATTTCCGTCTCCTCTCATTTTTATTATTTCAAAACCTTTAATATTATACATTTTGTTTTCCATTTTATTATTATTATATTTAAGTTTTCGTTTATAAATAATAATAATAATAATAATAATAAATAATAATAATAAAAAAGTTTAATAATCAGTACGTTAATTTGATTTGTGAAGGAGTTGAATGCTTTCTCTGTGTAGGAGTTGAAAGCTTCTTTTTTATAGGAGCTGGGAGGTTTCTTTCTGTAGGAGCCGAAAGCTTCCTTTATTTAGGAGTCAAAAGCTTCCTTTACATAGGAGCTCAAAGCTTCCTTTATGTAGGAGCCGAAAGCTTCCTTTATTTAGGAGTCAAAAGCTTCCTTTACATAGGAGCTCAAAGCTTCCTTTATGTAGGAGCCGAAAGCTTCCTTTTTATTATATTTATATGAATTATTAATATAAATAAAAAAATAAATAAAAAAATATATAAATACTTACTTTGTTCGTAGTGGAATGGTTTAGTGTTAATATATGTGCATATATTACACTACTGAGTTATTTTCTGTAAATTTATCAAAGCACAAAAATACATAAAAACAATGATAAATACTTTAAAGTTTTTAAAATATAACGATTGTAACGGGGTAGGTTTTCCCCTCAGTGCCGCAAATCCCCGAAGCGGAATTGCCGATGAACGGCGCAGCAGTTGACAGGCGCGAGCACTGGTTCGTGCCAACCCTCGGCGAAATCTCCTCGCTCTCGCCGGCGCGCCGTCGCTCGCCGTCGGTCGCCTTCGTCGGCAGCCGTACCTACCGGCGTTACAACGCGCGACTTCGCTGTCGCGCTGTCTCTCTCGTGCGTGCTTCCTCGGCTGCTCACATACGCGCGAGTATTGCGTACTCGCGCCCGCGGAGGCCGGTGGTATTCTATACCGCCGGGTCACCGACGTGGAAAAGGGAAGGGAACGATGAGGCAATCACACGCGTACTCGAAGTTAACGAAAGACTGTAACTTTATTGCCCCGCGGGCTTAATAAGTTTTATACACGCGGCGCGTATCCTTTATACGCGCCGATATGGGTGGTGCGCCCGCGTACGCTATGTACGTGTGCGCGCGATCGCACATACGTACTCGGAGAAGCGGCTCGCACCGAAGTTGGTCGATCGCCGCGCGCGATCGACACACACGCGCGCGTCGGTGAGCCTCGCTCGCTCGCGCAGGGGATGCTCTCCGGACGCCCGTCGTCCGCGGGAAGAGTGCGCTAGCGCCTGGCCAGGGCTTACCTTACAGGGGCAGCGGCGTCCGCGAAGGATTGGCCGGGCGGCTCGGGCAGCCGTGCCACTCTCTCTCCTTCGCTGTGTAGGCTGCCGGCGGCGTCTCTCTCAATGCGGTGTAGGCTGCCGGCGGCGTCCCCTCTTCTCTCTCTCCCTCGCTGGCAGTCCGGCCGCCGCAGTGGATCGGCCGCGAGGCTGATGGCGCTCTCCCTCTCTCTCTCACTCACTCGACTGCACTTAATTGCACTCGCGTGCACTATCTCGCACTCTTCTCTCTCTCTCTCTCTCTCTCTCAATGCGGGCTATTGCTCGCGGCAATGGCCGAAACGATACTGCCTCCCTGCTACTTCGTCGGCACGCGCAAGCATCTCTCGGCCTTGTCCTTCGCGCAAGGTTGAGAGGTGTTTACTTTTCGGGCATTAGTGCGTGCCGACGCGGTGTGCCGAGACTCGCCTCATGTCTCGTTCGCGCACACCGATACACGCATACACGCGCACGTACACGCGCAGGCCGTTACAAGATTCGGAATAGGTTGGTAGTCGAATCAGAAAAGTTTCGAAGAAAAGATACCTGATTAAAAATTTAGTTAAGGCGAAAGATAATTCCTGTAATGGAAAATAAGTAGCCTTGACAAGCATATGGATATGATATAATAAAAGCACGTATATAATCTAGTCGTTTTTAAAGCGTGCTATGTAACGGATAACCCACCCTAAATAGGTAGCCTGGATCAGAGCTGTCTTTAGGTATGGGCTTACAGAGCACTGATTTGCAGTTTTGCTAATATAAAAGATCCCCCCCCCCCCCAAAAAAATTATGGTATATCAAAAATTTGTTTTGTAGAAAATATTACATTAATTTTAATTTTAACATCATAAAAGATTCATTGTAATGATATAGGTAATGAAATTGTTCTTATAAATAATTTATTAAATTATAATATTTATTAATTATATTATATATATATAATTACTAATATAAATATATGGTTTGTTGTAATTTATTAGGTATAAGAGTAGTAGACATTCAATACTTATTTTCGATACAAGTGCGAAAAAGTGATTTGATCCTCGGACGTTCGCGCCTCAGCGAAGCGAGGGTGAAAAGGTCACACGAGGATAAAATCACTTTTTCACTCGCGTATCGAACACAAATTTTTTATTACGTGTGCAAAGCTTGATCTAGCGCATTCTTGTTTATTTGAGCGTACTTAAAGTGTGGACTTTGCGCACGGAGTGTGTAAAAAGCTGTTGTGACATTGTGTAGAATGTATATGCGCCCTTCATTATTAAGGTGATGTGATACCCTGATTTCAATATTTTTTAAATCAACATTCAAACGTTTATTTGGAAAAACACGACTGTCAGGCGCTCCGAACACGTAAACACTATATTCAGAAATTTTTTTGAGCGATTCTCTTAGTATTTTCGTTAGCTGTGCTCGTTTTAAAAATAGGTCAATTGCAGATTCCTACTTACCAACAGTACGGTTTTTATTTAATTAAATAAACTCTGATCATTTTTATGGAAAAACACGTCTGTCAGGCGCTCCATATATGTAAATACTATACTCAGAATTTTTTATGGATAATTCTATTGGTATTTTCATGAGATGTACTCTTTTTAAAATTATGTCGGTATATAACATCACCTTAACTCAGCTTTTTTAGGTAGATACGCAGAAGATATTTGAAAAAAAACTCCCAAAACCCGAGTAGTTGGAGCGAGTTTCACGCAAAGAAGGAGATTGACGTATAATAATAAGTGAGTTAAATATTTAATAAGTAAGTTAAATATTTAAAAAAAAAAGGCTTAAACTTAATTAATCGAGCGATATGAAAATTTTCAAACCCATACAGCCGGGACCGCAAAGTTCACACAAAAGCGCATTGCTATTATAATATAACGAGGCAGAGCTACGTGCGTCGTTTATAATACGATGTTCGCGCACATGCGCGTGTGGGCACTTAATCAGCTAATAGTTTGTGAATTCAACTTTTTAGCACTACGTGTGATGTGCAATTTTTGGCTTGACGTGTATCTTAGGTATAAGTTTTCATGGAGAGTGACGGGAATATGAGGGTATTGAGTGGATAGATCGGCTTATGATGCGCGACTGTGACGATACGTTGCGATTAACATTTTTTCTGCCCTACATGTGATCTGAGGCTTTCTTTTTTATTGGCCAAGGTGTGTATACTATTTTTCTGCTCGACGACGCCGGAAAAGCGGCAACTTCGTTTCGCGCAGCGGCCGGGAAGTTAGCGCTTTCCGGCCGGAGTGAAGAAAAATAGTATACAGATCATGGCCAGTAAAATAGAAAGCCTCAGATCACATGTTTATCAACCTCGGCTAGGCCTTGGCCGACAATTACATGTGATCTGAGACATTTCTTATTTTACTGGCTTTGTGTCGTAATATACTATTCTTGATTTCACGATTGTTCGCTTTTTCCGAAAGTATAAGTACACGTGGTGTAGTCAGGTATCAAGGAGCGCGGGAGCGTTCCGAAGGCAAGTAGCTGTCCAATGTAGAAAGAGCCTGAGGGACGACCGCACTACATATATACTTTGAAATGGGCACCCGAGAAATTGAAATATTTCCTGCAATTTTCAACGCTTTTATATTAACTCAAATAAAATAACAAGATGCTTTATATTGTTATACTATGTTGTATAAAAAGTTTCATGTAAAAAGATGTTCTCATTTTAGAGATATTATTTTAGAGATATTAAATAGTGAAAAATTTTATGTCTGGTTTCCGATTCTAAAATTTCTTCATGTTTTTCCATTCGATCCGACTTCCGGTTATATATATATATATCGTTTTCTTCCGATTTCCGGTTATATATATATATGTATATATATATATATATCTATAATATAAAAATATTTCGCCGCTGTCACCGCCGCCGCCGCCGTGTCGTATAATCGGGCGTAAAGAGCCACTTTGCTCCCGTCGGGCGTAAAGAGCCATTTTAGATTTAAGAGGGGCTATTCTCCCGCCGGGAGTAAAGATACGCTTTACTCCCGCCGATCGTAGAGACCCATTTTTTACTTCCGCTGGGCGTAAAGAGTCATATTACTTCCGCTGGGCGTAAAGAGTCATATTACTTCCGCTGGGCGTAAAGAGCCATATTACTTCCGCCGGGTGTAAAGAACCATATTACTTCCGCCGGGCGCACTTTACTATTTTATAGTATAAGTAAAGCATGTCGACGTAGTCGTTAGTCATAGAAAATATAATTTCGAAAATTAAAAATGAAACTTGAGAAAATCAGCTATCATTTGCTTTTTTTATAATTATAACATGTTTGTTCCTTCCAAAGTTATGAAAGTTCAAAGTAAAACATCGAAAATATACTGATTAATCCCTAAAATTAAACTGTTTAATTGCAGACATATTTTTTATGCACTTTCAATGATCTATTTTAAACATTCATAAGTTTGGAAGGAATCAAAATTTTACTTATTATTTTTATCATTAAATAATATTACTTATGTCGACTGTAATCTAATATCAACTGATAAGAATTTTTTTATCGGTATTACAGTTCAGGTTTTAATTAAGTTTCTATTTCAGATTCTACGGGGGTGATTATAAACAAGGGCAATCTGACTGCCATTAATATTTATAATAATTTAATTTATAAGAATGTAAGACCGATAAAAAAATTCTTATCAGTTGATATTAGATTACAGTTGATATTATTTTTATAATCGAGAAGCATGCTCTTTTCCGTTATTTTATGCGATTTTCCGACTAGATTTGTTATATTACGTTAATTTCACGTTATTTTTACGTTATATTATGATATTTTATATGAAATTAACGTTTAGTAATGAAAAAAATATCATAGAATAGCATAAAAATAACGTAAAAGCTAATTAAAAATAGTCTTTTCTTACTCGCCCACCCGAAAGTACGTACTTTCGGCCCGCATCTCCGGGCCGAAAGAGAAACTTTCGCATCCTATTTTAGACCAACCGCGCGCTCTGATTGGCTGCCGAAATTTCCTGACCCGCGGCGCTTCAGCGCCCGCGCGCATGTCCGAGGAAAGATATTGTTCATGTAAAATACTGAATAAAAATATTTAGAAAAATATATTGAATGATGCAAAAATTATATTCGTCGATTATGAGGAAAAAGGATATTATACAATGGAAAAATATTCAGCATTAAGTAATATTATCTTTTCCAAATATTATTATTCAGTATTTTGCGTAAGTAATACTTAATTTGAGATATTTCGTTAAAAAAATTTCATTGTAGAATTTTTCCAAAAAAACTTCATGTATGTATACACTTAAAAAAGTCCTAAATTGTAAATCGAATGTCCACATAACTCTATTTTTATGTTTAAAATATGCTTCCTTCATTAGAATTCTGAAATAATAATTTTTATTCCGTTGCTTTTCAAATTACACGCAAATTGCACATTAAGAAGGAAGTTAACTAATCTGTACGTTAAGAAAGAAGTTAATTTAACTGCTCGAAAAAAGAAAAGTAACATTAGTTCAAAAATAAAAAAAAGGTTATTTTTCTTTGTTACCCTCCCTTTTTTGCCGTGCAAACAAGTCGACCCCTTTTTTAACACACAGTCAAGTTGACTCTTTTCTGCACGTGTAGCAAAATTAACCTCCTTTGTACCTAGCATTATTTATTTCAATTATTTTCAAATTTATTTTATAGGGAATTAGGTCTTACTAAATAAATCGTATTCCCAATTTAGTTATTTTATATGATTTCTATTCCTTTATATAATTCTCAAATTCATAGTATTCAGTAGAGAAGTAGGTTTATAGGTTAGTAGAAGAAATTTACGTATTACCGATTTACTTATTTTGCCATCCATTTATATATAGATTCTCAAAATTCAAAGTGTTTAATAGGTGATTAGGCCTTTCTGTAATAAAATTTTTTGTAATAATTTATAATTAAATCTAATTACAGCGTAAATTAAAATTTATTACAGGATGGGATACCTCTACAAAAAAAACGCGCCTATCAATCTACCTCATGGGTGGTGTGGAAAAGATAGAAAACAATATTAAAATGTTAGCACTTTTGAAAATTATACATAGATATATAAGAATAAGAAATAAAGTTTAGTAATAAGTTTCTTTAAAATAATATACAGTAACATTTTACTTTTCACTAATGCGACTTCTCAAATAAAATAATTTTTATTTCTTTATAATATAACTTTTTTAATAATCAGTGTTTAATTGGGGATTATGACTTTTGAAGATAAGATATAGATATATAAGAATAAGAAATTAGGTTTAGTGATAAGTTTCTTTAAAATTCTATAAAGTAAAAGTGGGGGGGTTGGCGCGCGAAGCGCGCAGGGGGGCGAAGCCCCCCTAGTGTACACACACACACACACACACACACACACACACACACACACACACACACACACACACACACACACCCGTATCTGGTAGACCTAACCTTATTATACATAATAGCATGTCAGTATTTTTTACATATAAAACATATACAGATTATTTCATTTTGCATTTGATTGGAAAAATATAACCTATATAAGCAGCTGTGAATATCAATGGGCAATAGCAATGTATTACAATCAGATAAGTAGCAAACTTTTATTATAAAGTTAAAGTTTTAAATCAATAAAGTTTATAATAAGTATTGTTACTTTGTGAAATCTTGTTTTTATTTTTACAGAGTATATCAGAAAATGTAAGGATTATTACCAAGTAAATCGATCACTGTTAAAAAATAGTTTTTAACAGAAGAGTTCATTAATTATTATTAATTATTCAAGTTCTTCGAAGAAGTAGAGTAGGCTAACCGAATCTTCTGTTTGTTCATGAGTCTCAAGAAATTTTTAAATCTTAAAGTGCTTGGAAAATAACCTATATAAGCAGCTGTGAATATCAGTGGGCAATAGCAATATATTATAATCAGATAAGTAGCAAACTTTTATTATAAAGTTTTAAATCAATAAAGTTTATAATAAGTATTGTTACTTTGTGAAATCTTGTTTTTATTTTTACAGAGTATATCAGAAAATGTAAGGATTATTACCAAGTAAATCGATCACTGTTAAAAAATAGTTTTTAACAGAAGAGTTCATTAATTATTATTAATTATTCGAGTTCATCGAAAAAGTAGAGTAGGCTAACCGAATCTTCTGTATGTCCATGAGTCTCAAGAAATTTTTAAATCTTCAAGTGCTTAGAAAAGAACCTACATAAGCAGCTGTGAATATCAATGGGCAATAGCAATATATTATAATCAGATAAGTAGCAAACTTTTATTATAAAGTTATAAATCAAGAAAGTTTATAATAAGTATTGTTACTTTGTGAAATCTTGTTTTTATTTTTACAGAGTATATCAGAAAATATAAGGATATTACCAAGTAAATAGATCACTTAAAAAATAGTTTTTAACAAAGAAGAATTCATTAATTATTATCTTACAGATATTATACGAGAAAATTTTTTTTGATTCATTTTAGAAATATGGAGATATACGTAATATAGCCAATAATGTTGACTTCTAATTAGGTACTGTCTGAAAAATCTAATTTTGAATTAGCAAAAATGAACGAGTGCCCTCATGACCCTGGTGATTATTTTGTTATTAGGGACAAGAAAAAGTTATTTTAATACAAAAACAGATGCTTAGGAGTAGAATAATTTATTTTGAAGAAGATAGTAAGAATATAGTACTACTCAAGAAAGAAAAGCCAAACCAATATTATTATGGAAGAGCAGGCAAATACTATTTACGAAACAATATTTTTCAAGATGTATCTATATATTCTCAAAATGAAAATTTTTCATATAAGATATAATTTTAGAAGAATATTAAAAATTTGTCTTCATATTTGACAGGGCAAATAGAGTTCGTGGATGTCAATGAAGAAAATGACAGTTTCATTGCTTTCAATGAATCACACATAAAACAAACAACAACTAAGATGTTTATTTAGACAGTATTGGATTCAAAGTACGAAAGAAGTATTATGTTTTGAAGTAAGTTTTTCAAAATAAAAAAAGAAAATTGTGATTTTCATAGATCGTCTATCTAGTTGAAAATTATATTGATAATAAAAATCTTGTGATTATTAGAAAATGACATCTAATCAGTGTTGTATGTAATAAATAAAATAAAATACCAGTATGATGTGTTGCATGAAGTGCATATATAATCAAATTTTATTGATAACAAATAACATAGTGATTAAAAAAAGGCATGTAATCAGTGTTTTGTGTTAAATAAAATAAAATACCGGTATGATGTGTTGCATGAAGTGCACATATAATCAAATGTTATAGATAACAAATAACATAGTGATTAAAAAATGGCATCTAATCAGTATTTTGCGTAATATAAAAAAATAAAATACCGGTAAAATGTGTTGCATGAAGTTTTATATCAAATTTTAAAACTTCTACTTAAAATCAGTTTGAAATGTTTTGCAAATAGCTCAAGTATGTATTAATAAGTAATTACATGTTATGAGGTTCATAAACTTCATAATACGCTTTTGCATAGAAGAAAATATTGCTGAGTGATACACGAGGTTATAAATATACGATATAATTATCAGTGTTTTGTGTAATAATAAATAAAATATAGTATGACATGTTACATGAAGTGTTTATAATCAAATTTTAAAACTTCTATTAAAAATCAGTTTCAAATGTTTTGAGAATAGAACAAGTGTTTATTGAATAATTATGTGTTATGAGGCTCAATCTTCATAATAAGTTTTTGCATAGAAGAAAATATTGCTGAGTGACATGTGAGGTTATAAATATACAATATAATTTATGATGCCGATTTCAAATATTGGTCTGAGCTTTGGTTTAAAAAGCATCTGTCATCTTCAAAAAACTTAGTCGATATCAATGCTGTGCTGTTGTACATATTTATTCAAGTGTCAATAAAAAGATTATGTCTAATGAACATGGGAATACTGAAAAAAGTAAAAATTATATATTATTGTGAAAATTTCAACGAATAAAAGTGCTCTCAGTTAATCTAATATGATTTCTCACCATGGGAGACGTCAAAATGTTTCAGAGTTCTTAGTAAATATTTTTCTAGACAAGATTCAGGTAATAATTTCAAAAAGTTTTATCTATACAAGAATGTCGAGAAAGCTTTTATTCTCACTGATTCTTAGTTCATAAACTGGTTGCATTTTTAATTTTACAAGATTATGTGTGGCAATGATGGGTCATTAATTTAAGTAGTTTCAATAATAATTTCAAGAACTTATATCTCTACTAAAAAAGAATATCGAGAAAGCTTTTTTTCTCACATTTTACAAGTCGTGTAGCAATGATGGGTTATTAATACAAGCGGTCTAATCTAATCTACTGAAATCTGTGTAAATCCACCCAGATCCAGCTGGATTTCCGATGTGACATGGATCCAACTGGGTTTCCTAGCTGGATATTTTTGACCAGATTCTAGTGATAATTTCAACAAATCCAAGTGTTGAGAATAATATAATTAATTATTGGCTCATGGTGCCAATAATTAATTGCGAAGCTAAAAAAATAATTAATGATATTATCATATAGCAGTCTTATAGTAAAACTAATTTAAGGCTTTAATAATCAATTTCTAGTACCAAAAAATGAAAATACTTATAATATGCTCTGAAAAAAAATATAAAAATATGAACTTAAAGCTTCGTTTTAAGATCTAATTTGTTCAAAAAAATATCGATCTCTTTAGTATTTATGTAATTTGTCTTCTTAATAATAATCTTTGAAAGTATAAAATAAGGTATGTATATATAAGTTTTTCCTGCAAACTGAAAACATAAAAAGAATGATATTTTCATATGACTTTACAATAATTAATAGTATTGTTAAATTATCATCATACCTAAGAATATACGCATTTGATTATATTATTTCAAAAAATTTTACTAATGTAATCATTTTATCGAGCTCCTTGAAGAAACATTCAAATTTAAAACTTTTGTGAATAACAATACTATCATTTACTAATGATATTAAAAATATACTATACTATAATAAACCCTGATAGTGTTATCACACTATGTAATTATTATTTTCTCTTAAAAAGTTGTGAAATATATCTAAAAAACATTTTACAAAAGTTTAAACTAAGACAAGTCTCTCCCGCCCTCCTTCCCTTTATCTCTCTCTCTCTCTCTCTCTTCCCCTCCCCTCTTTCTCCCTCTCTCTCAACATCTGTGAAACTGAGTACCAAAAACTTTAATGAGAGCTTAAATATTTTTTTAAAGCAATCAACACGTTTTTTAAAAGCTATTTTTTAAGTATACGTTAAATTCTAACAACACAATTTGTCTAGTCCTTCTATTTCTTTTAGTCTCATCTATTAAATAAGGATTCTCTACAAATGGTAATAATTTTTTTCATGACTGTATAAACTCTCTCCCTCCTTCTCTTTCCCACCCCACTCTCTCTCCCTCCATCCCTCTCTCTCAACATCAGTCAACCTGAGTACCAAAAACTTTAATGAGAGCTTAAATATTTTTTTTAAAACAATCAACACGTTTTTTATATTAAAAGCTAATTTTTTAAGTACGTTCTATAACAACATAATTTGTCTAGTCCTTTTAATTCTTCTATTCTCTTCTATTCAATCAATAAGCACTCTTTACAAATGGTAATAATTGTTTTTATGACTGTATAAATAATAATATTGCTAATATAAAACTTTCTACGAA
Organism: Torymus aiolomorphi; assembly: GCA_036365515.1. Classification (NCBI taxonomy): domain Eukaryota; kingdom Metazoa; phylum Arthropoda; class Insecta; order Hymenoptera; family Torymidae; genus Torymus; species Torymus aiolomorphi. The sequence goes on along the minus strand of CM070877.1, from coordinate 76,893,594 downwards.
AGTATAAAATAAGGCAAGTATTATAGACGTTTTTTCTGGATAATCTATAAAAAACAACACAATTTGTCTAGTCCTTTTATTTCTTCGAATCTCATCTATTTAATAAGCACTCTCTACAAATGGTAATAGCTTTTTTCATGACTGTACAAATAATCTATAAAATAATAATATTTATGATTTTGTAAAAGAAATCAAATAAATACGAATGAAAAAGTCTTTTAATTCTTTGAGTCATTGTATGCTGAACAAATTATATGTAAGTAAGTACATTGAAATTGTTTACTGCAAGTCAAACAAACGAAAGTTGTGAAATCAATTATCGATAGTCAAGTAATGCCAACAACTCTCGGAAACTACTGTATGACTGTTCTCAGACATGTATTCAAATTTGTTCATCTTTCTGAGCTATACAAATTAAACACAAGAAAGTACTGAAATCAATTTATTGTAGTCAAGTACCGGCCATAAGTTAACTTGACTGACATAATAGAACTTTTCGTATCTCGCGTGTAAAATTACATTTTACGCCCACGTTGTAACTTCAAAATTATTCAGCCAGCGGGCATAAAATACTACTTAGCGCCCAACAGGCCCAATAGCTCACATACTCTTACAAAACTTTATAGAACCTACGCACTTTACGCCCGTGTTGGCGAAAATTATTTTAATTATATAACTATAATGCCTTCTCTTTATTTCTAAAATTCATAAGAATTTTTTCAGATATTTACGAAAAGTCAAAGCCTATATAAAAAAATTACATAGTTACCAACACATCACTATTTTTCATTATTCTTTCTCAATTTCGAACTTTCTATAATATTACGCACCTTGGGAGGAAAAGAGAAGTCTAGAACTGCTCTAGCAGGGGCGGTCCTCCGATTTCCCATACATACTTGGCGGGCCCGACGATTTGCAGTTCAAGGTGTAAGACATGGTCATTTTCATATTAATATTCATATGTTTAAAGATTAGATAAAATGTATAAATGGGTTGCTTCTACATATTAACTATATAATCCCATAATATATAAAATTGCAGACGACATCGCATATGAGATCTGATACGAGATATGCGATGCCTAAAATTCTCATATGAGATCTTATATGATATTTACACGCGGGAAAAGGATACATAATAGGTTGCTTATAAAACGATTAGTAAAATGTAAAGCAATTTTAAGTAGACTATAAATTTATATGAATTTTTTATTTTATTCTCGTTTAAAAAGGACGGGCACAAAGAAAAATATTGTGGGTAATAAAAGTAAATCATGATTCTGCACATATAGGGATGTTGTACTTAACGGTACCAATTAAAAATTAAAGCCAATGTAATTATTTATAGTAGATTTATAGGTATAAATATTGTTAATGAATTTATGCAAAAAGTTTGTATTCTATATTTAAGTAGCCCACCGGTAAACTGCAAATCGTCGGGCCCGCCAAGTATGTATGGGAAATCGGAGGACCACCCCTGCTAGAGCAGCTCTAGACTTCTCTTTTCCTCCCAAGGTGCGTAATATTATAGAAAGTTCGAAATTGAGAAAGAATAATGAAAAATAGTGATGTGTTGGTAACTATGTAATTTTTTTATATAGGCTTTGACTTTTCGTAAATATCTGAAAAAATTCTTATGAATTTTAGAAATAAAGAGAGGGCATTATAGTTATATAATTAAAATAATTTTCGCCAACACGGGCGTAAAGTGCGTAGGTTCTATAAAGTTTTGTAAGAGTATGTGAGCTATTGGGCCTGTTGGGCGCTAAGTAGTATTTTATGCCCGCTGGCTGAATAATTTTGAAGTTACAACGTGGGCGTAAAATGTAATTTTACACGCGAGATACGAAAAGTTCTATTATGTCAGTCAAGTTAACTTATGGCCGGTACTTGACTACAATAAATTGATTTCAGTACTTTCTTGTGTTTAATTTGTATAGCTCAGAAAGATGAACAAATTTGAATACATGTCTGAGAACAGTCATACAGTAGTTTCCGAGAGTTGTTGGCATTACTTGACTATCGATAATTGATTTCACAACTTTCGTTTGTTTGACTTGCAGTAAACAATTTCAATGTACTTACTTACATATAATTTGTTCAGCATACAATGACTCAAAGAATTAAAAGACTTTTTCATTCGTATTTATTTGATTTCTTTTACAAAATCATAAATATTATTATTTTATAGATTATTTGTACAGTCATGAAAAAAGCTATTACCATTTGTAGAGAGTGCTTATTAAATAGATGAGATTCGAAGAAATAAAAGGACTAGACAAATTGTGTTGTTTTTTATAGATTATCCAGAAAAAACGTCTATAATACTTGCCTTATTTTATACTTTCGTAGAAAGTTTTATATTAGCAATATTATTATTTATACAGTCATGAAAACAATATATAGGGGAGGGCGGGGCACGTGTGACACCCTAACTTTGATTAAAAATAACAACTAAACCGTGTATTATTTCAAAATGTACAAAAACGGAATAATTAGATCAGAAAAAAATAAAATAAAATAAACTATTAACTTTTTTTTCATTTTCTTTTAATTATTGATAAAATACAGAAAAGAAATTCTGAAAAAGTGCTCTACGTGCCCCACCGGCGGGTGGATTGTGGCACCCGACGGGGCACGCATGGCACGGTCAAATTTAATATTTTACTATAGGTATTTTTCAATTCTTTTTTCCAGTAATTAATACTTTAATAATTATGCCATAATAAAATTTTCAAAAATCAAATAATTAATCAGTCTATTGAAAATTTAAAATTTTATTTTTATTAAGGAACATAACAATTTTTATTTTAAAATAAATTATTACATTTTAATAAATGATTTTATATTATAAATTCCTTCTTATAAAATATGATCACAACATAATACTTTTGTTTGATTAACAAATTATCATTATTATTACAATAAGTTTAAATTTAAAGATTTCGCATCATTTTCATCTATGTAGCATATTTGAACTACCTGACCATTGAAAAAGGCAGTTTGAGTATCTACAATTGATTCCTTCCTTACCATTGTTTTTTCTACTCTATAACTTAATACGCAGTGGAAATAATCGTTATTTACTTATTAATCTAATAATTGAAACTAAAAACTAGTTAAAACTAAATTATTGCACTGCGTAGTTGTTAACCCATCTTGCTCCATTTTTGGTTTGTAGGTTACATCACTTCACTCAGCGGCCGCCGCGGCGCACTGATACGCTCGAGTGTGCCACGCGTGCCCCGCCAGGGTGCCACGTCATGCCCTATTTTAATACCATATTCATTTTTTAATTATATTATTTATAAAGTATTTCTGAAAAAAACAAAAACAGGGCTTGAAAGATAAAAGTTGAAGCTATCAAATAGGTTTGGTCTCGTTTAGAAAAAAAATCATTTTCTCGTTGCTCCAAGCGACTTAAAAATGAAGTCAACCTTGTTTCTAAGCACCGATTTTCAATCTTATTAAATTAAATGTTAAACATTATCTATAATCTCAAAAGTATAGAGGAAATTTCTAAAAGCATATCTAATTAGGTTTATGTAAAAATTACATTTTTTGCATTCATTAATATTAAAAATATGAGGGTGCCAAACTTACCTACCTAACACGTCATGCCCCGCCTTCCCCTATATATTCATCGTAATTTGGGGCTTCAAGATTTTTACAAATCAGGTATTAAAGCGTTAATGTTATACAAAGTGGACTGTCACCGCCGAGCGGAGGAGAACTAAATACCGAAGGCTGAGCGGAACAACGTCCTATCTCGGCGCCCGGTTGAAGAACTTCGTATCTCGCCGCTTTTATACGGCGAGATACCATATTCTTCATTCGCGCGGCGAGATACGTCATTCTCCAACCGTCTGGTGAAATACGGCGTTCTTCGTCCGCGCGGCGAGATACGACGTTGTTCAATCGGGCACTGAGATACGACGTTGTTTCGCTCAGTCGTCGATACAGTGTGATTATGAAGGACCTGGAGTTTGAATACTTCCAGTTTGAAAAAAAAAATAGTGTGGTTATATGATTACTATGCGTTTGAAATTCCAAAAGGTTCAATTATCTAGATAATTACATGGTATAAGTATATTTATTATATACAATAGGATTAGCTCGTGTATTTGAGGCCTAAGTGTCAACGAGAGTAGCGTTTGAAGTCCAGTTACGGTTTATTTTGAGTAAAATTTATAACCTTTAATTATAATTATAAACATCAAATGTATAAATATTTATCGACGCATTTCGTGCGCATGCGCATGAAAGTATAATAGTATTGTAAAAGTTGAATGATATCTGTGACATTATTTAGACACTGTATTTATATATGTGGTTTTATGAGCTGAGCGTCCTTCAAGATGAGTATTTTATTTCGTACAACATGCGCAAGCAGCGAGACTGAATGAAGGTTGGACCATAATAATAAAAAAAAAATCAAAAAAATAGTAAGCTTAAGTAGATTTCTACTCTGGTATCTTTTTGCCAAAAATTTTTTCTTTGTTAACTTTTCCGAATTTTAATACCAAACAATTCCGAAGTTTTTAAAAAATTTTTTAATTTATTTAAGCTTTTTAATAAGGATTTCATTGTTTACAAACAAAATTGACTGCAATTGATGATGTTATAGTTCTTAAAGTAGTTATCCGGTTACATTTCAGTCAAAAATTTGTGCTAGGCACTAGCATGTTAGTGTTTATTTCAATTAAAAAGGATATTATAAAAAAATATAAATATCAAATAGTTGTACCTGATAATATCTATTCGATGTAAACTCTTAAAAAAAAAGTAAATAAATTATGGCAATTACTGTAATTTAACTGAAAAAGATAAAATCGTACTTCAAATTAAATGTTTTAATTCTTATCGGTTATACTTGTTTATGTTTATTGTATACGTAATCGTATCAAATTTGAAATCTACTTTTATATATATGTTATATAACTGTGTCTTTTGAAAGTAGATAAGTATTTATTTATTCTGTATATATATTTGTTCGATTCTGCCGAATATATGACTCTTGTGAGCAACAAAGGATAGGATCAAGAAAGTGTTTTAATATCTAGGTTATAAAGCTAAATGCTGCCAACAATCAAATCATAAATTTATATCTATTCCAAATCGTTAATTTTAAAAAATAGGAACTATGAATTAAAAAAAAAAATAGGAATAAGCAAGGTATTTAAGCAAACGCATATTGATACATTTTTTACTTTAATTTAAAAAAGTATGAGAAAAAATTTAGAAAAGTTATTGTAGAAAAAAAAACCTGTACCTGGTTACATTAATTTAAACTAAATTAGCGATCGATATTAATTTCAGAGACATAGCAACATAAACAAAAACTCCATGTTATTTGTATATCAATATATAGTCACCCGCGTGTACGTGTTATTTATTTAAATACATTTTTTAAATTTTTTTAGTAGTGTATCGCGGCTCATGAAGAGTTTTCATCATAAAAAATATTTTTTTTAATCAGAATTTTTATGATATTGATGAATTTGAGCAGGGAAACGTCTTTAAATAATAGGAATAAAACAATAATAAGAAAAATATAATTGTAAAATTATTGTATTTAAATTTTGTACGAATTTAAGTTAAAAGTAACTAAACTAATTATTATATATACTAAAGAATCAACACAACCTTTTTTTTTTATTAAAACTATATTTGATATATGGGTAATGTACAAAGAAATATAATTGAATATATTAAAATGTTTAATTTTACATGTTTGAATGTTATAAAAATAATAATAATAAAAGTAAAAAAATAAGTGATAAAAAGTTTAATTTGAATTTCTTTCGTTTCTTTGTTCCGTTTGGTTCTGTACCACAATATTATTATTATGTCTGGTATGGGCTGAGTCTTGTCCTCTACCTCTTCCCCTTCCTCTACCTCTTCCACGATTTCGAAAATTTGCTTGCTTTGCCGCGTACATCATTTTCGAAACGAAAAATGCGTATTCTTCGAAAGCGTCATCATATCTGTGTCTGGTACAATAGGTGCGCCTTTTTTCCCTTTGGTTCCTCTTCCTCTTGGTAGATTGCCTGAAAAAAATTAAAATATTTTATGAATGAAAATAAAATGTTCAATTATTTTAAAACTATATATTTTTCACCATACCTTGGCCAAAAGTCTCACTTTCGCTTTCAGCTCCGAAACGCGAATGTGGTATTTTCGGGCCAGGTATAATGAAAAATCGTATACGCAACATGAGGATAAAGAGGTTTACCCCAGAGCACATGTTTGCCACCCTCGTCTTCTGTCCGGGTGGCAATTTCCACGTGCTCTGGACTAATCATCTCTTTACCTTCCTTGTTGTGTAAAATACTATTTTTCAATTAGGAAATTATTCAATTATGAAATTACTATTTTCAATCTTACCAGCATTTGGTTGGTTTGATGCTAAGGTGACAATTGGACCAGTACCATTTTCACCAGTAGCAGAAGGGGGTCCTCTTGGTAGATGGCCTGAACAAAATTTTAATATTTTATGAAAGAAAATAAAATGTTCAATTATTTTAAAACTATATATTGTTTTAAATTATTAAATTAATATTTTTAATCTTACTAGTATTTAGTTGGTTTGATGCTACGGTGACAACTGGACCAGTACGATTTCCAACAGTAGTAAAAAGGGAATTTTGAGAAGTAGTTGAAGGGAATGATGTTAAAGAATAATTGTTGATTTGGTTTTGTACTGAAAATTAAACAAACAAAAAAATAAGAATAAAGTAAAATTTTAGTTGTAAAATATATACAAAAAAAATAAAAACTTGTAATAAATCTATTTTTATTAAGAAATAAGTTATTATAAGTTATAATAAACGTACCCAATTGTTGAAATACTACTAGTTGTTATTGTATTGTTGTTGTGTATGTTATTGTAATTGGTATTTATTGCATTCATAAAAGTTGAAGTGGAAGATCCAGGCAATTGATTGTTTATACTCAGAAGTCGATTATATTCTGTAAAAAAAAAAAAAACAAAAAATATAAATAGCTAAAATATTTTAAGTAAATTGTAAATTATAAATAAATGTTGTGGTGGATTGCAGTTTATTATTTATAAGTATTTTTGGATACTTATAGTGTGAGAGAGATGATTCCCATACGAGTGTGAGTTATTGTTACCCGAGCGAAGTAAAGCGACGGTGACACACGGGTCAAGAATCATCTCTCATACGCGAATCCTACAGTTTTTTTTTTTTTTAAATACAAAAAATAACAATAATAAACGTACCCATTGTCGAAGAAATAGGTGTGGTATTAATTGTTAGACAATTAGTACTTGTTGTCCTTTGAAATAGATTATGTCCTGAAAACCAAAAAAAAAGTTTAATTTCAAATAGTTTTATTTCTGAAAAAAAATCTTATAATTATAGTTATTAAGATAACAAAAAAACATACCCACTGTTGAAGCCGTTGAACGAATAGTTCCAATACTACTGGTAACAGTTAACCTCATCTCCATCATTTCTACGTCCTGCATGTCTATCATTTTAAATTCTAAAAACTAATAAAAAAAAAATTGATGAATTATAATAAGTAATATATGTAAGTATTTTTATAAGATTCTATTATATTTAAATAAGATACTTACTGTAGAGTTATTTTCAGAGATATCGGAGAGATTTGAGAGATCGCTTGCGATTGACTGATGCGACATTTTTGTAAAGAAAGAAACTGCAAATCTTTTTCGATTTTGATTTGAATTTATTGATTTCTAACGGTCGGATCGGTCTCTATTTCTAACCGTCGATTAGCGCCATCTGTGTTGCTAGTTTTATTTGGTGAATATTTTGACTTCCGATTCGGCACGATGATAGATCATAAAAATATCTAGCGAAGTGCACTCTTGATTTTGTATAATTCATTGTATTTATTTTTTTTTTCCTAGCGGGCCGAAAGTACCACTGTCGCTCCCGGCGCCCGATCGCGAAGGTTGTATTTTCGGCCTCGTTAGGCAAAAAAATAGTATACGCTTCACGGGAGTAAAATTGGCCAGCCCACAGCTCGTGTTTGCCACCCTCGCCTTCGGCTCGGGTGGTAATTTACACGAGCTGTGGACTGTCCAAGTTTTTTCCTCCCTTGGTGCGTAATATACTATTATAAGCTGAAAACCACGGAATTGACTCGGTCGGTAAAAATCGAGTTTTCAGCTTATAAAAAAATAAATACAATGAATTATACAAAATCAAGAGTGCACTTCGCTAGATATTTTTATGATCTATCATCGTGCCGAATCGGAAGTCAAAATATTCAGTAGTTTTTGCGTAAAGTTTGAACAAATTTTGAGGTGGCGTTGAGCACGATGTCAAAATTTTGTTCAAAGTTTATGCAAAAACTAATGAATATTTTGACTTGAAATTTTGCAGGGAGGTAGAATACTATGAAATCTAGCGAAGTGAACTCTTGATTTTGTGTGATTTGTAAACAAAAATTATAGTTTTGGTTATCATATGTCTATTGTGTACTACAGTATTTATTGGGAGATGGCGCTACAAGCGTATCGTCTGCAGCCGTGAGCTCGCAGGCCGCGCCGTGAGCGACAGAGCGCAGCCGGCAGAACGCAGCGTACTTGACAGCTCCGCAGCCGCGCGGCGCTTGTTACGTAGGTTATGTACCTATAAGTGATTCAGCTGGTGTTCAAAAGAACGCGTGTCTGATCTGTGCGCGTACTTTATCCTGATTTTTGACTTCTGTGCCGATGGCTTTTCTTGTTTATTTTTGTGTGGGCCACTCTGTGCTGTGCACCGCTTGTTTGTTTAAGAAACGCTAATAGACTCATCACCGCGACGAGTTCTACGTCTAAGACTGCTTGTCGTAACTACAGTAGCAGTTCTATCAGCAGCTCAAATAGCGACAGTGCGACCATAATAACGAGAGCAAGAAAAGGAGAGAGAAGAAAACTTCAGTGACAAATTCCTCTCATTGCCAGGTAGACGAGGTGGCTACAGTCATCCAGACATTCGTCACTCGAGATCTCGGGAAATTGTGATGATTTGGCCCTGCTCAACACTGACAGTACTCATAATCTAAGAAATGCGAGCGAGGAAGACATGAACGGAGGGAAAAGAGGAAGAAAGCAGATCGCCCGTTCGGCATACCCCCAGTCACTTGAGCGAGAGGCTCAGCTGCGACTGCGCCGTCAACATTGACGACGATGGCGTCTTTGGCCTCGACCTCGAGCTTAAAAAGCGACTCTACAACCGAATACATTTGAAAGAACCAGGAGTTTATATTAAACTTGAGATCTTACCGCCTACAGGTTTTTTGTTAGATGGTCCACTTAGTTGTTGAAAAACATTACTTGCATATAGGTGATTGCACGTGTAAGTATCAGCCAATAATTTTCATTTTTATTTTTTCAAACTCATTATTGGCATCGAAAAAACATTGGTAGCATCTGTAAACATATAATTTTTATCATTTCAGGAACTCAAAATGCCTCTGCTTAAAATGGCAGCTCCAGAGCTACTTCCAGGTGTTACTGGAGAGAGTGGATCGTCCCTTAAAGATAAGTCCTCTGAATTAGTAAATGTTGAGATTGGGATATGAGACTTTGGGAGTCTGCACTGTCTAGATATTTGAGAGTCAAAGTTATTTGTAAGCTGCAAGAATGACAATGATGAAAACGCTACAATATTTGATAACACTTAGTTATGCGAGGTACTTATGAAGGTTATCGAAGCACCGTCATACATTCAAATTATAATGTCGAGAATGCAACGTAAGGAATATTGCACTCAAAAATAAAGAAGAAGGTGCTAAATGTGGATTATTAGCGACCTGCTACGAGTGCTATCTGCTACCTGAACATTGGATAACCTTGTCAGATCAGGAAGTTTCAATCGAGGTGAGTCACGTGAAAGTACTTATTTTGAAAATAAAAGTGAATCCACACAAATCATGCAATGTGGACTTACTGTGATACAATAAATTATTGTTATAACAAATTTAAAAAAGGAATAAATACATTAGTTTGAAGAAGCTATAAGCAGAGATGTAACTGCCAATGTATAAGGCTTATTCTACCGCATGGGGCGCAGCTGTTAAGCACATGGGGGTACAGCATTTTTTTTTTATATTTATATTTATATGCATGGGCGTGCATTATGCCATTACCCCATTTGCTTGGCATAATAGCACCATATATGTAGCGGAATAGGGCTTATTGGCAGTGGTTTTCTTTTAGGTTATGTTTGTGTAATGCAGTGCAAAACAATTCGTGATAAGTATTTAAAACTTATTACTTATAATCTGCTTATAGTTCCTTTGATTTATTGTTAGATATATTATATGAATTTTGAATTGTAAGTAATAATGTGTACTAATTTTTATAGGTACTAAAAATGTATTCAAAAGCACGAAAAAGCTTGTGTCTATGGGTAACATGTGATAAGTGCCAAGTTACATTATCACAAAAGGATACAGCAATTCATGAACAAAATTGTCCACCCAAAGAATCGTAGAACCATGGTTTTATTCAAAATAACATCTTTTTTGGTTTTGCTGAAGTTTATAAATCAGGTAATTTAGTCTAGGACATTATTCACATAAGTATATTTGCTGTTTCAATCTTAAATGTCAAATAAATTTCAGAATTACCAAATAATATAAACACTCGAGAATTAAATAATTTTTTGTTTATATCTGAGTTAACAATGCAATTGTGTGAAATTGCCATAGGAGATGCAGTGCTCATTTTTAACAATAATAATGTCATAGTGAAATCAGCTTGGCCCATGAATGATAAAAGTTTAACTTCAGTATTTGTAACAAAGCAAGGTAATGCATTCAATGTATTATTTTTCAATGATACTTATATTAATTGTTGAACAAAAATAACTTGAATTAGTAAATTTTCTAATAATATTTTTCCAGGCTCCTCTAGGTTTTGTTATATTCTTTCATTATGGCCAAGGTTCGAGTCATAAGATGCATTAGTTTTTGCAAAAACTTTGAACGAATTATGAGATTTGTGCTCGGCACTTCTTCGAAATTTTGTTCAAAGTTTATACAAAAACCAATGGATATTTTGATTTCAAACTTTGCACTGAGGTATAATATGCCGAAACTTAGAGGAGTGTTCTCATTATTTTACATAATTTGAAAAAAAAAACATAATAGATTATTATATCATATGGGTAATGTCAAATGTGTAGCATCGCCACAGAGTCAGAATGGCGGCGACACTGTTGGCCTTGTCCGTGTGTGTGTACGACCAAGCGCATCTGCGCATGCGCTGCAGGTCACGGGATATTTAATGCTACCGGCTAGCGGCGGCTACGTGATCGGAATTGTGTCGTCCCGCTTCGTGTCGACCTGTGCTCCATCGCGCACGCGTTTCGAGGACAACTACGATAAAGTGGGATTTCAAGGGTGTTGTGGCTACTAAATCTACGTCAAAGGAGGCCTTCGCTGTCTACGATGTCATCGATTAGGTCTTATAGAGTTTCCACCTACCGTTAGTCGCAGAGTATAGCTGTTGGATTTGGGAGTCATGTTTGCCTTGTGTACATCTAGGTGAGACCAGTGAATTCACTCTTTATGTATCTTTGCTTTTGTCTCATTATGCTTCCTCATTTTTAATTGTGCAACGAGGAGCCTGGAGAAAGCTGTTTATGAAATTCCTGTCAGTCGTAATCGTGGGGACTTCTTCTTCGAGATTTCTGTTACAGCGCTGTTGGTGTTGGTCGAGCTCTTTGACGATCTAGTTGCAGTCCATTCCATGAGTAAGTAACATTTCAATCTTTTACCGCGAACTACTGTTACTACACTTAGTTTTTCTTCTTGTAGGATTGACTAGCTTGCGTGTTCCAAATAGGATTGCTGGTATAGTGAGTATACAGAGAAAAATGGTTTCTCCGTGTTTAAATATCCACCTAACTATGAGTTGTAGTTTTAGGTGTACAACACATAGAGAGAGAGAGCCGTTTAAGGACAGAGCAAGGCGAGAGAGACTGTAAAGACTCTACTGCAACTAAGTCTTTGGGCCACGCTAACTGCAGGAGAAGCAGAAAATATCTTGTCTAGCTCATATCAGCACTAAGCAGCCTAGCAGATGATATTTAAGTGTTAAATTATCATGGTGAGTATATCTACTCTGTTTCTAACGATATAATGCAAATACATATCTTGAACGTGTCTGCTAGATCAAACAGGTATAAAATCCAGTATAATGTGAGTGTGTCCGTTGAATCTAGCATGCATGTTTGCAATATGCACTCTTTTAATATTTATTTGAGGACAGCATGATTAAATAACAAATCTGTACAAAAGTGTAAGAATTATGGAAAATTTACTGTAACGTCTAAAAAACAGTTTTATTATAGTATGAAATGGACAAGCCATGTCATTATTCAAAAGCCAAAATCAAAATTTGTTTTCTCTGAGACTGATCGGTCATCGTGGTGGATTTCCATAATTCTTACACTTTTACAGATTGGATACTCGATTATGTGTCATTAAAATAAATATTAAATGAAATACATATTGCAAACATACCTAATAGATCAGACAGAAACATACTCACATTACTAGATTTTAGGTTTGTACAAAGGAAAATCATGCTAAAAGCTGCCACCTGTCAGATCTAGCAAACATATTCGCTATATGCATTGCATATAAGACTTGGTGATATACAGTTTAATATATAAGTAATCTGCAGGAGCATAAGAATTAAGGAATGCCTCTCTTACGTACAATGCATCTCTCTCGTTTCAGATATCATTAAACTGACTTTATGTTTCTGTAAGTAGATATGGTCGATTAAAGAAATGGAATGAAAATATATATTTTCATCAACAACATCAGCAATCTGTATTTTTCTAAGGTTAGCATTGTCAGAGTTTTCAATAATATAGATAATTTTTATTCAGGTTCTTACATAAAAGACAAAGCTTTTTTATTTTCTAGTACGATAAAATTGAAAAATGCATAATCTCACACCATTTCTTTAATCAATCATATCTACTTGCAGAAAAATAAAGTCAGCTTATAATGATATGTGAAATATCAGAAATGTTACAAAAGTTTTTTTTTTTATTCATATGCTTCTAGAGAGGCTCCTGTAGATGACGTATTAAACTATGTCACCTCAAAGTCAATATCTTATATGCAATGTCTATAGCGAATATGTCTGCTAGATCTGACAGGTGGCTTTTGGCATAATTTACTTCTGTACAAACCTAGAATCCAGTAGTGTGAATGTGTCTGTCCGTTCTGTTAGGCATGTTTGCAATATGCATCGCATTTAATATTTACTTTAAGAAGACATGATTAAGTGTCCAAACTCTAAAAGTATCTAAGAATTTTGGAAATCCGCTACTATTATAACTGATCAGTCTCGTAGAAACAAAATTTTAATTTTGGTTTTTGTCTACTGGTATGGTACATTTATAATAAATTTTCCATAACTCTTACATGCTCCCCCAGATTTGTTTCTTAATCATGTTCTCAATATTAAATGCAACATATATTGCAAAGATATTCCGCGGTTGTATGATATATGCCTTCTACATAACAATGAAAGTCTGTAAACTCTTAGACCCTTTGATGTATAAAATAAAAAAATAAAATAAAATAGAATTTATTTATTTCGTGGTATAAAATAAAATAAAATAAAATTGTTGTTATATTTATTTCTTTATACACCACTGTATGTTACGAGAGAGGTTAGAAATACCTCTCCGTAACAATAATAAAATTCGGTCGTCGCCCAAGGACGTCTCTCATTCCTTATCTCTATTTCTCACCTCAATGTCACCAAAATAAAGATAGAGTCTAATGAAAATTATACTCCGTTCAAATTCTCATACTGAACAACATGTATCTAACGTTAATATTAATATGGGAAAATAGATAAGGGTTTAGACATAAAAAAAATGTGGTTATCATAATAATTGGAAGTACATATATATATATATATATATATATATATATATATATATATATATATATATATATATATATATATATATATATATATATATATATATATATATGTATATGTGTGTGCGTATGTGTCAAGTAGTATTAGGTCAAAATTACTATAAAGATTCTAAATAAATGCTCTAGCTGAAATAATTTCTCTTTGTAGAAAATAATGTTAGATTTAGTTGGGAAGACTATAAACTATTAGGGTAACGGGCTCGATCCTTGGGTTTTCTAGAAGCCTAAAGTTAGATGATACAAGAATTGGAGATATAAGAACACTAATAGATCAAAATTAACGATTATATAGGGTAACTCAGTCTTCATATCATTAAGGAAAACCCCTTAAAAGCGTGTTTACGATTTGTATCACAATAGATTAAGGAAATAGTGACAATTCTTAATATACTTAAAATTTATTAATCCCTCAAAACAATAAGGATATTTCTACTAGCGACAGTTTTATAAGGTTTAAATTTGTTTATTAAGACAATCACTAGATTATTAATAATACTAAATAAATAAATAAATAATTGATACTTCTTACGTTAAAAATATAAAATGTTAATTGTTGAACGAAACGTGTATAAGAAAAACCTTTGACTTTAATGATATCCCGTAATGCGTTTTTCCAAGAGAGTTTAGTTTTCAGATAAAGATTTCGTGGCTCGGATTAATTACAATATAAATTTCCACAATTATTTATCCTTATTTGGAATGCTTTATGAAGGCTCTTTGATTAAAATAACCCTTTTCCCAAATATTGAATTTAATCGATTCCCAACGCAGATAATTATTACTTCCGGGGATAATAAGAATGAATAAAATTTAATCAAAAATAATGTATAGTTATCTACATATAGTTATATCTATATATTTCCGAATAATCTGGTTGTATGTGTATACGTGTTTAATTAAAATAGTAACATAAAGTTTTACCTGAATAATATTGGAGGGAAGGATTTAGGAGAAATCAAATTCCTGAATAATGTATTAATTTCCTTTTATTTCCTCAGTTATACACTTGCTTCAATCTCTCTTTTTCGTCTCGACTTGGCTCAATATCTAATTCTTTATTATTATTATTATTGTAAAACAATAAAATTCGATCTTTCTTTCTTTCGATATCGTTTACGCGGGTTTACTGAATACGCAAATAAGTACAATAATTATCTCAATTGAACTCGTGCTATATAAATATAATACAAGACTTTACACTCTTCGTCGCACACGTTATACCGATCTTTCTCTCTTAATTGGTTTTTCCACTCTACCCAATAAATTAATTTCCTTTTCACACCTTCGTATTGTCCACGTTTTTCTCTTCCCCCCCTACATCATTCTTCGGTCGCTCGCGCAATAGATCCGCGACGTGCTGCCCTCGCTGCAACGCGGTGGCTCCAGGCGTCGCGACTCGCCACGTTCCGGCAGCCAGCGCGTTGCTGCGCGGTCAGCACTTGAAATTTCAGTAACGAAACAGCGGACGTTCACCTGGAATATCACTGCTTGCTATTGAAATTCTTAGAGGTCGTTGCATTTTCGCTATTTCCTCATTCAGTTGTATTAAGTTATATTCAATACATTTCGTTTTTAACACATAAAATTTAGATTATTTTTGAACAAAAATACATAACGTAACACTGTAACTTAAAAATCACAGCTTTAACGTGATTTTTAAGCTCTCGTGGTATAAAATACTGCATATGTATATGTTTTTTTCTCGAAGAAAGATATTCATAAATTTAAAAGATTTTGACTATTTCATTAGATTGTATTGAAAGGTATAACATTTCATATAATAAATTTTATAGTGATAATGGTTGAGAGTTCGGAGGATCTATCCACCATCAGATTAAGCGTTTGAAGGGTGTTATTAATCTTGCTTAGAACTTATGCAACAATGTACTCGTAAGACAGTTTGATCTTGGTACCAAATATGATCTGGATCGTGAGGGCCAAAATTACACAGTGGTTAGCATAATATTTATTAAACAACAATTCAAATATAAATTTTTTACATAAGATTTTTGGAAAGTCTTTCACTATTATTTTCTTTCTAACCAGAAGAGTGTACCTTCCGGTCTTGAAATGTCATGTAGTTGAGCAGAGCTTTCTCTTCATCATAAAATGATGAAATCTAAAGCCGTAGGGAAAAACATTTATGATTTTTTTTAGTACAGCCGGATAGTCTAAAAAATTTAATAATATTAATAAGATGCAATCACAAGAGTCAGAATATATCCCTTACTTTAGGTGTTATAATAATTAGGCCCATATAATTTATATCTATATTTTGTAGCATAGCTTAAATGAATTCACTTTTGCTGGTTGTTATGAAACAGTTAATTTTTTTTAAATAAAACTATGCACTGAAAAGTTTACAAAAATTATTAGTTACATGACGGAATTAACGCTAAAAATACACCCTTTGGTTTTATACATGCTTAATTATCAAGAATTTATAATTATCATAACTTCTAGTATAATCTCTAATTATTTAATTACTTTTATTCATGACAAAATAGAAAATATAATAGATTTATCATTAAAAAATGATAGAACGCTAGTGAAAAACATTAAATTTATATCATTGTAATAAATTTTAAGATAATGATATTTAATTTGTATTCAAACTATCAGGTGATGTTACACTAAGCGCACTATTCACAGGTGACAGGTGAAAATGTGTTCTACTGCAGTGTCAATACAGTGGAATTATTTCATAATAAATATCCAGTGCAAAGAAAAAGTATAAAATTCAAAGAAATTCAAGGTATGTTTATATTTTGATTATTGGTAATCAGGCTATATTGCAGCCAGACTCCTACATTTAATGGATTTTGCAACGATATTTTAAAATAATAGATTGCTTTTTGTTTTCGAACCTAGAATAAAGTAGTGTGTCTGTCAGTCTAGGCCTAACATGATAACAATTTCTTCCTGGCAGATTGCAATAATGAGCTTTCTCAAATTATTATATTAACTTCTGGTGGGATATACCTACAGCTTGGCAGCGTTTAGGGCGTACCTGATTTTTTATAGCTTGTAATTATAGCTATATTACAATTTTTTCTATTAAAAAAAAAATTTTGTTTGGATCAATAACATTGTAGAATGTTAATTATTAACTTATGTCAATTGAAATTGCCATTTTGTTCGATATCAATTTATATTTTTTGAGTGTTGTTGATATAATCATATCTTTTTTGCATTTAATTTTGCAATTTGTTCAACGTCAATTTATATTTTATATTTTATTATTACATTTTAATAGTATTGTGATCTTTCGCAAGTTTTATAGGTTTTTTCGATCTTATCTATAGCTATTGTATATAATATTGCTGTCGAATCTAATTCTGTTAAATAATAAGCGACAATTGACAATATAAGTTTTTATAGGTCTAAGCTTATCAGGAGTTGATTTTACATAAATATGTTAAATAGAAAAAAGAGTTCTTTTAATGTTATCTACAATACTGTTTTTAAAATTTTTGTATAAAGTTAAATCCTGTTAAGTTACTAGTTTCACATTTCTATAGAATGGTTTCGACAATCAGTATAAGAGAAGTTTCAAGTTTATGTAACTAGCACACTGAAAAACAAAATTTCTCTTTTCAAATAAATGTGTATTTGAATACTCTTAAATAAATATTTTTTAAATTAAAACAATATTCATTTAAATTTAAAAAATATTTACTTGAATAAAAAAAAAAAAAATTGAACTTCAATATTTTTTTTAATTTAAATGAATATTGTTTTAATGAATAAAAAAATATTTTTTAAGAGTATTCAAATAAACGTTTATTTGAAAACAAAGTTTTTCTTCAGTGTGCTCTTCACAAACTTATGAAATAAATGTACTTTATTAAGGTGGTTCTATGAAAATCGTAAAGTCTGCAGATGAAAATAATATTGAATGATGTTATGATTCAGGTTTTCATGAACAAATTGGTATAGTTTAAAGTATATGTTGCCGACCAAATACTTGAAATAATATTGTTTAAAAATTTGTGTTTTAACATGGGGATATATGGGAGCCATGTGGTTGGCATGGAAAAGTATTGAAATTGAAGTACTTAAACAGTGCAGAATTATAGCAAAAAAGAGATATCGAAAAAGTAAATTTCATATTTTCTAAAGGTATTAAAAAATATACCAATAGCCGAATAAAATAAAAAGATATTTTAGATTAAAGTCGGAAAAATTATGGTTTGAGGTTAGATTGACGGCATTTACTAGTCAAAACAACAAACTTTTTAACCTTTATTTTTAAAAAAACCAAAAGTATTAGCTATCAAATATATATGAAAATTGAACAATTATTATTAATTAATTTATCGTTTCAAGATATTTCTTAAATATTGAAGAATAAAAATAATATTTTTTTAACACTCAATTGACTTCAGACTTTTAATAGAACCACCGTAAATATGATATACTAAATCTTTACTTTCAAATCTACTTTAGAGTGCAAAAAGTAAAAAAATCAATAGAGAAACGCCGTATAAAGAAATTAGAAATCATAGTATTTACTATTGTGATGACAGCTGTGTTTCCAATTATGCTAGCAGTTAGTTATGTGTAGAGGTATTATAGTTTATGGTTATGGTACCAACCCATAGGTGACCGTATAATGATTTATTCTAAGCAAAATGTTTTGAAACATATTATTATTAATCTAATTCTTTAGTTTTTTCTTATTTAATGTAATTACTTTACATATTGAATCCAAAAAATTTCTATTATTGTTTTCCTTTTCCGGCAAAAGAGACCATGTTCATAGAAAATTTTTGATTTTCCTTTATCTTTTCTACACGAGTCAGGGTATTCAAATCTAAAATAACAACCATTATTTACTAAACCAAATTTTTTTTCCCAGTACGGTTCTTCAGCATCGATTGGAAGTGAGGCTATGAATATGACCATTATCATGACCATTATAAGGCAGGAGACTTATGAGAAAATAGCACCAAATTGGGAACTGCAACTTACAAACTCAACAACAGCATCCCAGTGGGTAACCTTGAGTGAAGGGCTTCCTGATACGCACATCTTGACAGCTTCATCTTCTTCCAGATTGTCCATGGAACCTGATCTAGTCTGTATTTATTTTAATACACTGTGACCACTTTGTGGTCTCTTCTTTGAATAATTATTTCAGTAATCTACTGCTTTCAACCATTACTATAGCTTCATTTTTTGTTTCAGGGTTTTTATTATTCTTTCAGAAAAAGCAGCAACTATAAGAGACGACCGGTCAAATTTAACAGATCTATTCCTCATTCATTGATATGGTTGATATTTACTTTGAGGATGTCTTTTCAAACTTCATGTAGAAGAACATAGGAATGATAGAAATCTGCTTTTATAATGCATTTCAGGCATCTTATGTATTTTTAAGCTGATTTTATCTTTTTTTTTGTAGGTATAATTTAATAAAAACAAAAAAATAAGTCATGCAATTTCTCAGATTTAATTCAGGCACTGCTTGTGTATTTTTTATAGAACTGTATTTTTATTTTTTTTTTTATTAAATTACATGTACTTTCAAAAAGATAGAGTCAACTCAAAAATACATGGAATGTCTGAGATGCATTACTGAAGCCGGTTTCTATCATTCTTAGTCTTTTGGATTAAGTACGGACACATCATCTCAAAGTAAATATCGATAACATTGAATGCTCAATACATCTGCTAAATCTGACAAGTGGCTTTTATATTGTAGGAGCCGGATGAATTTTCTTATTAATTTTTTAATTTTGTTCCGTATACTGTAGTGTTGTGTAGTGTGAGTGTGTCTGAAACTTCTATACATCTATAGCTTGTTCGGCCATAACAATAAATCTGAATACGTGTAAAAATTTTGAAAAAAGTTATTTTAATCTGTAGAATTCAGTCGAATTGTAGTAGTTAATGAACAATGAGCTTATCCATTAACTACCAGTATTAATTGACTTTTAGAGGTTATAGTGAACTTTTCATAATTCTGACAGGTTTCCAGAATATTTATTTAAGCATACTCTATAAATCTTTCGGACAGGCTCACACTACATGGTCCTTCAGATTGCATAAGAGAAAACCTATTTAATTAATTAGGCTGAAATTTACAACATGAAAAGATAAATTAATCCTACTCCTGTAATATTATAAAAGCCATCAGTCAGATTTAGCAGGTGTACTCATCATTCAGTGTTGGCGTAAATGTGCTTAAGTATAAAAATAATAGAACTCTGCTTCTATAATGTATTTCAGGCATCGTATGTTTTTTTAAGCAAATTTCATCTTTCTAGAAGTAGGTATAATTTAATAAAAAAAAAATATCACATAATATTATTATCTAACGTTTCGCTGCACTTGGTTGTCAGCCTCTTCAGGGAACTGTTTATTAACATAAAAATAATGTATATAAATATAGACTATACAGTTATCAAATAATATATCGCATCACAATGATCAACAGATCAAACTTACTATGATACAGACATCTTAAACATATATTTAAATGATATATTGTTTGATATATTGTTTGATGACTGTATAGCTATATTTATATACATTATTTTTATGTTAATAAACAGTTCCCTAAAGAGGCTGACAACCAAGTGCAGCGAAACGTTGGATAATAACATTATGTGATTTGCTGTTTATTTTGTGGGTTGACCCTCCCTATCGTTTCCTGATTTATTTTTATTCAAAAAGATAAAGGGTAGTCAAATTAACTACATAAAAAAAATATCCGTGCGATATGTAGTCCATTATTTAACCGTGTTTATCGCACTTGCTACGCTCGTGCGCTAACCTCACGGTGCGATAATGAACTGCTTAGCGCACGGATAGACGTGACAGTGGACTTAAGGCAGACAGTGTTATAAAAAATTGTACGATACTAATGCGTTAAGTAACACATTACACGCCGTGAAAGGATCCTCGCTACGCTCGGGCCTTAACTTTACGCCATGAAATAATGGGCCACTTATCGCACTTGTATCGTAATGTATTAGTACGATAAATTTTGTATCGATATTTATTCATTAATTAAAAAAACCTCTTTCAATTCATTGGCCCGTAGTTTCCTCAACCTTAATATGTTGATTTTTGTAATTAATATTTAATAACGAAATTTATAAATCTATGACTACAAAGAATTTTGAAGCGATTAAGTCATTGTTACTCCTGTAATCGTTGGATATACAAAAATCAATTTTCATTTTTCAATTTTTTTCGAAAAAACTAACCAAAAAAATGAATTAAAACATTACATAAGTGTAAATAAATTAAAATAAAATAATTAACTTCTTTAGTAAGGTTGTATTTCAGAAAGAAGTTTATATATATCGATGTTGATATATATATATATATATATATATATATATATATATATATATATATATATATATATATATATATATATATATATATATATATATATATATATATATATATATATATATATTTTTAATATATCAGTAATTTTATTTCAGATGGGGGGCTTCGCCCCCCCACATCCCCACCAGGGGCTCTGCCCCTGGACCCCGCCCTGCGCCCCACATCAAACCCGCCATACCTCATTACCTACCAGCAACAAACTTTATTGTTTCTTTTATTTTGTTTTATTTAGATGGGACATTTCAACATAATAACTATATCCTCAAGGATTTTCATTCATGGTCACAAAATGATTTCGTAGATTCATTCGTCATCGAATATCATTTAATGTGTGATATCAGGAATATGGTTACGAGTCGTGAGGATGGAATATTATATTTGCTTATTCTTTGGCTCAATTTTATATTTAATCAAAAATTTAATTTAATTTTATTTTTAAGGTTTAAACTTGAAGAACTTCTATTAATCACATTGTTAATAGAAGATTAGATTATATACAATATTAGCTGCCTGTCTACGACCAAGTTTTAGAAAAAAATAATTTGTTTCTTGGGCCAACTTAGAATAATTTTAAGTAACAAAACATTTAGGGATTTAATCTTTTAATTTTTGTTACTTCAACATCAATTTATATTTCTTATTATATATTTTTATTAGTGTTTTAGTTTACATAATATTTGGCAGTTTGTAAACAATAGATATTTTTTTTTTTAAATTATTTTTTCAATGTGTTTATCTCATTTTATAGTACAGTGTGACCTAAGTCCGCACTTAAGTCACGCCTACCCGTGACTTAAGTAGTCGATTATTGCACCGTGAGGTTAGCGCGCGAGCGTAGCGAGTGGACTGATTAAGGTACGGATAGGCGTGACAGCGGACTTAGGTAAACGTGCTATAAAATATCGTACGATACATGTGACTTCAGTGGCAGTATCGTAATGTACTATTTTAACATTGTAATTAAATGTAATTTTATATCTTATGATTATATTTTTATAATTATATGATCTTTCGAATGTTATGTTGATTTTTCCGATATTATTTAAAGCTATTGCATTTAATAATTCTTTGTCAAATCGAATCATGTTAAATAAGCGAAAATTGAATATGTAAAGTGTCGTATTTATAGATTTAGATAATCAGGATTGATTGTACATTAAAATATTAATTGGGGAAAAGTTTTGTTTAGATGTTATCCATACTTATATCTTTTACATTTAATATTTTTGTGTAAAGTCAAATCGTTGAAATAAGCGAAAATCGTCCATTTTATGTATGTTTTGGCGTTAAAAATTGTTTGTTTGTATTTAACTCGTCGGGAATTGATTGTACAAAAAAATGTTTAATAGGAAAAAGTTTTGTTTTAATTATCTATAACTTTTACATTCAACATTTTTGTGTAAAATCAAATCCTGTCAAGTTATAGCCGAAAATCGTCCATTTTATATATATTTAGACGTTAAAAATCGTTTTTATGAGTTCAACTCGTCAGGAATTGATTGTACAAAAAAATGTTGAACAGAAAAAAGTTTTGTTTTAATATTATCTATAACTTTTATATTTAACATTATTGTGTAAAATCAAATCCTGTAAAGAAATAGCAAAAAAACAACTATTTTTGATGATTTTAGCGGTTTTTTCGCTATTGTTAAATATTGTTCATAGAAAACAATTTTCCATGTAAAAAAGACGTGTTTTAATTAGTTTTAGCAGATGCATTTGTTGTTTTTTGACGTAAAATTAATTTTGTTCACATTATGTTCAAAAATCGATTTTTTGACATTTTTATTTGTTCTGGCGTTTTTTTATTTGTTGATCGATTCGGTTCGGTATAAGACTGGAACTTACTTATAATTAGACGAGTATCTGGGCCAAAATTCGTTAAGATCTATTGGAAATTCGCTGAGATATTCCATAAACTTGACTACATACGAACGGACATACACACATACACCATAAAAAAAGGCTAAAATGAACTAATTCTGGGTGAAAAATAGTTTTTATGCAACAAATTGTTCGTTTTTGAAGTGTTACAATTTTCGCTCTAGTGAAAATATAAGGCTCTCCCGAGAAGCGGTCGTGCCTAAAAAATCGTTTTTATAAGTTTAGTTCGTCTGGGTCTGATTGTACATGAAAATGTTAAATGGGACAAATATTATCTATAACTTTTGTTTGTATAAAATCAAATCCTGCTACGTTATAAACGAAAATCGGCGATTTTAGGTATATTTAGGCGTTAAAAATCGTTTCTTTGGATTTAACTCGTCAGGAATTGGTCGTAGCAAAAAATGTTCAATATAAAAAAGTTTTGTTTTAATATTATCTATAACTTTTACATTTAAAATTTTTGTGTAAAGTCAAATTCTGCTCAGTTATAAACGAAAATCAGCCATTTTATGTACATTTAGGCGTTTAAAACCGTTTTTTTGTATTTAACTCATCAAGAATTGATCGTACAAAAAAATTCGAATAGGAAAAAGTTTTGTTTCAATATTATCTATAACTTTTGTATTTAACATTTTTGTGTAAATTCAAATCCTGTAAAGTAATAGCAAAAAAACGGACACCAAGTATCCTTTCTTTGTGAGAGAGTTCTTGTCTCGATGAAATCGCGCGGCGGACTAGAGGGTAGCAGGGTGCTCTAACCATCATTTTTGTAAACGTTTGCAAAAACTGAAACAGAAGCTACACTCTTATCACGTCTAGTCTGTAGAAACTTGCAGAAAATCGGATTCTATGTTCATATTTCACATCGCGAAGAAAGTAGAAATTATTTTTCAAGAAGCTTCTAAAATCATACGATATTAAGAGATGGAACAAAACCCTCGGTTTACTCTTATTACGTCTGGAGAATACTCTAAAATTCTTTTCTCACGATTACTTTTAATTTTAGCCGATATCAACCGATATCAGAGACCTTCGTCTACTATATTATCGAAATAATGTATAAATTATTTAAGAAAAGTTTATATAAGCACTGTTTCAGCGTTTGTATAGCGTTTTACCCGAGAAATATTTTAAATTATTAATTTATGTTTAATTATTGTTTATTTAAGTTTATTTATTATAAAAATATGTTTAGGAAATGGTTACTGACTACTTTTACATAAAAAGTTGATATTAATATAAAATTAAATCTACCTTTGTTAACAGAGAAACATCTGAACGAGTAGGTTTATTAAAAAGCTACAAAAAAATAGAATGATAGCCACTGCATTAGGGGGATAAAACGAGTCTTATAACCAGTGTATATGATTTATACAAGATATACAAAAATGATGTCACTTACCCCGACTGGGTTCACAAGAACGTTTAGGCGATAGAGTAGAACGGAACTAAGGCGTCCGTCTTCTCCGAAAGCACGGCACAGAGAGAGCGAGGACTGTCTTCTTACTGCTGTCGACAGCCTCGCAAGTATTTGGGTGTACAGAGTGGGGAGAGTTGCGCTCGCAATTTACAGTTTGCTCACAACACTCTGCTACACCTACATAACACACCCATTTAATATCCAACCAATTCGTTACAATCATCCCCCTTTTAGATTGGGAGCCGCATGGCACGCAGTCTAAAACAATACCCGAATTTCAACGAACCGCAAATGTATACAAAGAGTGCAACTATAAAAAAAAAAGCGCAAAGCTACACTCTTTTAACACATTAATTGCCCTAGTTGTCAATCAGATATTGAGTCATTCTTTTATAATAATATACGCCATTTACATATGATCGGGACACAAATAGTAATGTATACAAACAATTTTATAACACAAACGAATCGATTCACATAATGCCCGCATCATCCGAATTGACGATATACAAGGTGAAATGGAATCCTTAACACCGGTGCTTACCTAAATAAAATCTTAATCTTTTTGCTCAGCTGGCAGAACAGCGATATTCAACTCGTGATACTTTCTAATGTTAAAGCGATTGTACTTGCCCTTTACATCGCCACTGTTTGGTCACAGAGTACGAAAGCATTACCTCCAACACAATCTGAGATTTTATACGGTCCTTCATATAAATGGAAGAACTTATGAATCTGTCGCTGAGTGGCATCAGACAAATGGTTTAAACGCAACAATACTAAATCGCCGACTTTGAGTTTAATGCTACTTTTGCCCTTCTGAAATTTACAGCGTTTTTCAAGTGCTTTTCTCATGTTTTCATTCGCGTGTTGAACTTGCAGCTCCCGCGATAAAGATTCGCTTTGTAACCGCGGAAACATCTCAAGTATTTTATCCCGCGTGTCTCGATTAAAATGTAAGCTGTAAGGTATTATTCCAGTACTCTGATGTACTAGCATGTTCAGACAATTTTGCGCATAAGCTACTAAGTTTACCCAAGAAGTGTGCTTTGTATGACAATAAGTTCTAAAAATACGGCCTAATTCTCTCATAGTCCTCTCAACCGGATTAGACTGAGGATGGCGGATCGACGAAAATAGGGCAGTAACACCGACGGATTTCAACGTATCCTTCCACACCGGAGAGATTAACTGAGTCCCGTGGTCCGACAACACACGCTCTGGCTTTCCGATTTGAACAAAATAGTTTTCCTGTAATTTTTTCAGGCATATCTGTGTTGTTGCACGTCTTATGGGATATAAGGTTACCAGCTTAGAGAAAACGTCCTGGAGTACAAAGATATAGGTAACCCCTCCGTGACCCATTGGTAAAGGACCGTAAAAATCTACTGAAACTAATTTGTTTGGTCGTGTCGATTCCAAAAACTCATACCCGCCTTCCATCTTATAATTCAAATATTTCACACGTTGACATGTGTCACATGCCCGGGTATACTCCTTAATTGTTTTTCGCATACCTCGCCAATAAAAATAGTTCGAAATATAGTGAAAGAGCTTGTAACTTCCCGCGTGCCCCGTTTGTTCATGGGCAACCCGAATGACCGACAAAATAAGCGCGAATGGTAACGCGATTTTCCATCGATCGTCTTTCATGGTTTAAATAATATTATCCTCGGTAGTAAAAGAAAGATGTGCGGTCTGCTTTGACATTAACCGATTCAACGCAGCATCTTCTTCCTGTAACTGTCGCAAGTGCTTAATCTCATCGATGAGCTCCCCATGCTTGCGGATACTAGCTACTAACGCGTGACATGGATGACTCTCTAGAGCTCCCTGTTCTGAAAAATGTTTAATCATCTTGTAGATCAAATAATTTTCTTGGCGATTCACAAGAGCGCAATGGGCAAAGTTCCTGCTAAAAAAATCTGCTACCACATTGTCAGCACCCCCACAATGTTCAATCTCAAAATCGTATTCCTGCAAACATAGGGCCTATCGCATGAGCCTTGCCGTATGACAAGGCGTCGACATAAAAAAAACGAGAGCCTGATGATCAGTAATAATATGAAAACGCGACCTAACAAGATACATGCGCAACTTTACTACCGAACAAATTATTGCGTGAAGTTCCTTCTCAGTGTATGATATCGTTCCTTCGCCCGCGACAGAACTCTGCTAACTAATGCGACTATGCGCGGCTCCCCCTTACTATCAATTTGATATAGAATACCACTGAGGCCAATATCACTCGCGTCAGTCTGAAATCGAAATCGATGATTGGGCATATAATGGCGGAGCACGACGGCATGTATAAAGTTCATTTTCAAATTTTCAAACGCAAGGTCATGATTTGTTGTCCAATTCCAAATATCTCGACCTTCTAGCAGGTTCCTAAAAGGTTCGATAAAATTTGCGTGCTTGACGCTGAATCTTCGATAATAGCCACAGACACCAAGAAATGATTGCAATTGTTTTTTGTCTTGCGGTGCAGGAAAATCTCGTATAATAGCTATTTTCTCGGGATCAGCCTCAATGCCTTGTGACGACAAAATTACCCCCAAGAAACGCACTGATTCCTGAAAAAAGCATGTCTTTTCTAAACTAAGAGTAAATCCCGCAGAGATTAACTTTTCGAATAGTCGTTCAAGGTGATCAAGATGCGATTCAAACGAAACTGACCCTACTAAAATGTCATCCACATAACACGCAGTTACGTCACTCAGTTCCGTCCCGATCGCGAGACTCAACCCCCGGATAAATCCCGAACCCGCGGTCTTCAGGCCAAATGGAACTACCTTATATTGATACAACGTTCCACAAGAACGCGGTATACTACCGTGCCCTGGGTGCTAATGGAACTTGCCAGTACCCCGATTTAAGATCAGTCGTCGTGATATAACGAATACCTTCGAACTTTTGTAACAGCTCATCTATCCTAGGGGGAGCTTCGTTATCAGACGCGATAATTTTATTGATAAAACGGGCGTCTAAACACAACCGAATACTTCCATTCTTCTTCTCAACTACGCGGTGCGGATTACAAAATGCACTTGTGGACCTCTCAATTATATCTAACTCTAACATACGCGCAATTTCCGATTCTACTGCTGCTCTTTGGTGAATAGGTATCGAATAGGACTTACGTATGAAAGGCTTATCAACAACAACACGTATATCATGATGGTACACGGAAGTACGGCCTGGACTCTTATCAAACACACGATGACATTTGAATAACATTCGTCGTAGCTTTTCTTTTTGCGTCAAATCTAAAAATCTCGACTGCGTTTTGAAATTTGATGAAATCATGAGTGCAAGGTTCAGCACTTTCTTTATTTATGTTTAACATTGAGCGCGCTACTGCATACTCTCCCGACTCATCTCCCAAAGGGCCACTACCTTCTACACCTATCTCAATTTCATTTAGAGCCAATGGAAATTCAATACTCTGTCTCGCAAAATTATCTTCTTTCGTCATAACCCGACAAAAAGATTGCCCGCTGCTCTCACGTATAGCATAAATTTTCAGCGGATTACCACTTGTTTGTATTTCGTATATTTTTATCATACGGCAAATGCGCGCTTGGATATTCCGGAATGAAAAACACTCTTTTGGTAAATATTCCCCACATATTTTTATTTGCTCTGACTCATAATCAATGACAGCGCGATTTCTCTGCAAAAAGTCCGTCCCGACAATCACATCCGAAGAAAGTCCCGGAACGACCAAAAAAGGATGAGTAAGTTTTAAATTATCAATATTTATTTCTAGCTGTACCTGAGATTTTATTGTTACAGCCTTTTTACCAATGGCTACGTAAATTGCTAAATTGCTTACCGACAATTCATTCAAAGCACACAAAGATTTTAACTCGGTATAGAACTTCCCAGCAATACAAGTGATTTCGCTAATGCTATCAAGTAATATGGAAGTACGTTTATTCAAAATATTTACATTTATCCTAGGACTAATTACTCTAGAAAATTTATCCTGAATATCTGGAATTTCCATTTCGTCCACATCCCATGCTATTTCTTTTACAAAATCCGATCGACTCATTGCGCGTATCGCCGTACTGTCTCTTGAACTTTGCATCGTTTGATCCCTACCATACTCTCGCGCCCGTGCATCCTTAGTCTGTGCATTTGTTTGTATTTGGTTTCGCGCGCGCCAATTATCCTGAGTTTCTATATTGCTTTGATAATTTGAACGATCAGGCCGCGAATTATTGTCACACTGTTTACCTCTAGAATTATTTCGATTAACTTGTCTATCCGTAGAAGAGTTTTCATAATTATTATTGTGTTGCGAAAATTGTGTGTCATGATTTTGTTCGTTGTATGATAAATCTAATATTTATGTAGGTGTAGCAGAGTGTTGTGACTAAACTGTAAATTGCGAGCGCAACTCTCCCCACTCTGTACACCCAAATACTTGCGAGGCTGTCGACAGCAGTAAGAAGACAGTCCTCGCTCTCTCTGCGCCGTGCTTTCGGAGAAGACGGACGCCTTAGTTCCGTTTTACTCTATCGTCTAAACGTTCTTGTAAGCCCAGTCGGAGTAAGTGACATCATTTTTGTATATCTTGTATAAATCATATACGCTGGTTATAAAACGAGTCTTTTCGTTTTATATAGCCGTCAGAAAAGACCCACACTTCAGCTTGTTGCGAAAGACCATATTTTGTGAATCATCGGCTGCTCTGCAAGAGAGCCGACTACTTCAGGCAAAGACGGTGCAGAGGACCTGGTGGTACCGCCGTTGACTGGCGATCTCGCTGCGGTCGTTTATATATGGGAGCGTCCAGCAGAAACGGGCCACCGAGCGCGCGCGGTGCCTTTTTTCGCGTAAAAGGCGCTCTGTTTAACTCGTTCATAATCGTATGCTGCGTCTTTGAAAAAAAAACCAAGGACCTATATCGATAGATTTTTTCCTGCTCTTTCCAATGGTGCCATTGTTTTTATTGCGAAACGCTTTCTTCCGGATGAAAATTCGAGTTGAATATTGAAAGCCATTTTTCTCAAAGTATATCATGTTTTTTTTCAAAATAAACTACACCATTGGAAAGTACAACTCTTAAGCTTCAAAACCCTATCTTGGAGAAGTTGGAGAAATAAAGGGTTTAAAAGTAACAACATGAAAAAGACAGCGCCGAGGGTCCGCGCGAGACCCTCGCGGCCGTGCGTACGGCACGTTTAAGTGCACGCTTTATTCAATTCGCGAATAATCGTGTACCAAGTCTCTGAAAAAAGAACTAAGGACATATATTGATAGATTTTTTCCTGCTCTTTCCAATGGTGCTATTATTTTTATTCCGAAATGCACGAGAAAGTTTACGGAAAGTATCCGACAATTATATATTGACGCCCCAAGATTTATACAAATGGGCAACTGAGTATTTCAAAAAATATTGAGTGCTTTTTTTCATCAAAAGACGATTACTTAAAGGCTACAGAAAAGCTACAAAACAGGCTAGCCTCAGCTAAGACAATACCTGGAACTCAATTGTTTCATTGTATTAAATTATTAAATGATGCCGAAAAGTTAGAACTTAAAAGATTTTCAGCGTCAGAAGATTCTCAATTATATCCACCGATCAAAAAAGAAAAAGTACTTAAAACTCAAACAAAGAAAGAAGCGGATGTCGCAAAAAGGACAACTCTTATAAAATCAAAAAAATGTAAAAATATTAGAATTTAAAGGAAAAGGTAATATTGTTATGCCAGGTTGAACAATCTATAAGGTTATTTTAAATTTCTGTTTCACTGCTTTCAGTGGGTTCATGGATATTTTTATGTTGAATATATTATGTTTTTCAAATTTTGTTATATAAATGAACAAAGTTCATTGTAATATTATACTAACTGTTACAACTAGATCCACAAAATAATGTCCACGCATTGGCGTTGTAAGTTACAAAACATTTTATATTTACAAAAAAGAAAGGGCGAAATAGCACATCGCGTGTATTAATCCGCCCTCGAGCATAGCGTAAAAAGTTCGGGCAGCCGCTGTCGTTTTGATCTTACTATTTTTGAACTTTTCATGTTTCAACTTAAAAATATAATATTTTATAGTTTAAGACTTGTACTATTGAAGAATATAATTTATTTTGAAGAAAAGACTGATATTTTATTGAAAAAATAGAGTTTAAACATTCAAATGAAATTTTCAACTAGAAGGAAGCATTTCGGAATAAAAATAATAGCACCATTGGAAAGAGCAGGAAAAAATCTATCGATATATGTCCTTAGTTCTTTTTTCAGAGACTTGGTACACGATTATTAGCGAATTGAATGGAGCGTGCACTTAAACGTGCCGTACGCACGGGCGCGAGGGGCTCACGTGGACCCTCGGCACTGTCTTTTTCATGTTGTTACTTTTAAACTCTTTATTTCTCCAACTTCTCCAAGATAGGGTTTTGAAGCTTAAGAGTTGTACTTTCCAATGGTGTAGTTTATTTTGAAAAAAAAAACATGATATACTTTGAGAAAAATGGCTTTCAATATTCAATTCGAGTTTTCGTCCGGAAGAACGCGTTTCGCAATAAAAAGAATGGCGCAATTGAAAAGAGTAGAAAAAAATCTATCGATATAGGTCCTGGGTTTTTTTTTCAAAGACGCAGCATACGATTATGAGCGAGTTAAACAGAGCGCCTTTTACGCGCAAAAAGGTACCGCGCGCGCTCGGTGGCCCGTTTCTGCTGGACGCTCCCATATATATGAGGCGTTTCGCCTCAACTCTCCCAGCGCGGCGCGCTAGCGTCAAATCATGCTATTTTCAAGTCGTGTTTACGATATCAATATGCATTTCAAAAAATTATGTGATAAGCGTTTCCGACGTTTTTTTCCTCAGCTTTCCAATGGCGTAGGTGGTTTTTCCGAAATTTTCCATTTTCCCCCCCAACAAGTATAAAACATACTATATCTCGAAAAGTATATTTTTAATATTTTTTTTTACCCCCTAGATCGAAAGCTGAGCATTTTTTACGTCGGAAAGGATTTTTTTCAAAATTTGCTCGAATGTTTTCTTAGAGAAACAGAACGCGAAAGAGCAGACGCAGCGTCTCCTTCGCGCGCGGTTTTCGGCGCGCTGTACACCGCGTGGACTAGATGCATTTCGCTCTCTAACAACCACTTAAAATTTTGATTTCCTTAATAATAGCAACAATAAACTAGTATTTATATTAATAATTCTTTTTTTTTAAAGTAGATAATTTTATTTTGTTTTGTTTTACGGGTTTTTTTGGGAAGATTTGATATTCTGAACTCATTGACGTTTTTTTTTGTATTAAGGGGATGTGAGTACCGACGTTATTTTTCAAACGAGCATAACTTACGCAAATATCAATAGAATTATCCAGAAAAAAATCTGCATATAGTGTTTGCATGTACGGAGCGCTTGACAGACGTCTTTTTCAAAAAAAATGATGAGAATTTATTTAATTAAATAAAAACCGTACTGTCGGTAAGTAGGAATCTACAATTGACCTACTTTTCAAACGAGCATAACTCACGCAAATATCAATAGAATTATCCAGAAAAAAATCTGCACATAGTGTTTGCGTGTATGGAGCGCTTGACAGCCGTCTTTTTCCAAATAAATGTTTGAATGTTGATTTAAAAAAATATTGAAATTAGGGTTGCACATCCCCTTAATGTTGTTTTATTCATTGGAATAACGGCATGGTACTGTAAAGTTCCCGATATAGATTTAATTTTACTTAACCTTGATTTTAGTTTCAAAACGGCTTTTTCATAGGTCTCTTTAGTTCTGTAAAAAACTTTAGTTTCTTTGCAATTACGTAAAGCCCAGTTGTAAAGGTCTTCTGGTGTTAAAATATGATTACTCGAAGAGAGTTGAAGACTTGCTCTTTTCGCCCCTCTTTTCAAATTTGCGCCTATACCATCGCACGCACCTTTACCGTGCGCTGTTGCATGAAAATGCCATTCAGCAGGAACTCCAAAATCTTTTTGATGAAACAGAAGATTTTGGAAGGTAGACTTGTTCTTAAAATGCTGACCTGCTCCATCAGTTAAGTAATAAATTTTCTTGACTATGAAATTACTTTTTAAATACGATATTATAATTTTTTGATATTCATAAACAGCAACAGTATCGTGATTTAGATTATCAGAAATTATAGCAATGCTTATATGTTTAAGATCTTGATTTTCGTTATAATATACCACTGTTGTAAAAACTGTTGCTTGATTATTGTTCCAGTGGAACGATTGTGTTGAATTTTGCACTATAAACGCATAGTTTTCTGCAAAATCACAACAAACAAGGAATTCCCTTTTTGAAGGTTTTTTTTCAAATCGCTTAAGAAAAGATATTGTTCTCTCACAAAGAAGTCATGAGTTTTAAATTTTATTAATTTTTCTCCCAGTATGTTCATGAATTCATAAACATTTACAGTTGTAGATACTATTGTGCAACGATCTGTCTGAAGCCATGACTCATACTGTATTTGAAAAATATTATTTCTCTCAAAACATTCAAGCAAATGTTTCCGTAATACAGGCATATTGGGGCAATCTAAACAGTCTCCCAAGTAACATTTTGAACTAGCATTACTACATACGATTGCTTGGATGCAATCGTGGTAGTTTTTAAGAAATAGTCGAGTACCTTCAGTTAAACTCTGTAAATTAATAGCATTTAACATCAGCTTGATATTTTCGTGGTGTACACATACGCATACATTATGCGTACCACTGCTTCCCGCTAGAACACAATGCGGCGGCCTCAATTGAGTAAATTTAGTGAAGCCAATATTAACAGATTCATGCTCTTTTTTAAATAAACAATAAATTTCACGTAAATTACCAAGTAGTAACCTTTTCTGTACATGTTCTCTTTTACCATTATCCTGCTTAACAGATATACAATCTTTTAATCCGGGCATTACACGACTAATATCGTCCCTCTCATAAAAACGTTTAACTGAATCTACACTTTCAACTGGAAATATTTTGTCCCTTTTCTTTTCAGGTTTTGAAAAAATTCCACTTTCAGTTACTAACTTTTTCGCTTCTCGAGCTTCCCACTCAGTACAACCGAACTCTCTGATTAAGTCTCTGCGAGACCAAAAATCAGGAGCAAGCGTGAGTAGCTGAATTTTATCTTCCTTACCCGGTGATTCTAAAAATTTTTTTAATTGGTTGAGAACTGCCACGCCTGCTTTATGATATTCATCAGTACATTCAATTTTAGCTTTTTTGGCATCGCATGAAGGTAAATCTAACTTATGTTTATAAAGTTGACGTTGACAGTTGGAACAAATTTTCGCGTTTTCTGGTACGAGGGGATACGCACTCCTAAATATTGAAGGAAAATTCGACAAATTTTTACGCACAGAGTGATTAATTTTATTAAAAGGATTTATGCATTTCAGCTTCAAAGCTGGATCCATTTCAGTAGCGAGAAAATAAATGCAATAAATAAACCAAAAATAAATTATGATTTAATCAGCAAACACACGAAGAACACAAATATAACGGAAACAGCGTTAAAATTCTTAAACAATTTCAAGGATAACAAAGATCGAAAATTCATCAGACTTATATAATTGGATACAACAAATTACTCTCGGGCAAAAATTTTCTATACGCAAGCCACCTACCGGGTAAAAAGTAAGTGAGAAGCGTTGCGTCTGCTATTTCGAATTGATTGTAATGTTTTTGCTTCCTCAAAGAGGAAGCTTTGTAACGGTGAAAAAAATTTTCGAAAAAAAAGTCTTCAAAAAGATGTTTTATGGTGGTATATGTGTATATTATTTGATTTTGATGATTTTTGCTTTCGTGGATGTATGTATGTGTGTGTGTGCGTGTGTGTGTGTGTGTGTATTTCAACTCTTAATATCTCCGAAACTAATCAACCGATTTTCGTCGGGTAAAGCTTATTCGCTTCGTCTTGCGGCAAAAGGAAAGTACCCTGATGGATTTGGGATTTTATTGATTTTCTTTTGTTTTATAACCAAAAAACGATTTCGAATTTTTAGTTTTTTTGATTTTTTCGTATCTTGTAGTAATTATTACATAAAATAATATACTTCTCTTAAAAGGTATTCAAATTACCTACATTTTCTTTTTTTAAAATTTAAAATTTAAAATATCTTCACTCTGTCATTTGTTATTAATGAAAACTTTTTTATATTTAAAAAATTAATATCTCAAAAAATAATTTATTTATCGACTTGAAATTTTAACTGTTACTTATTACACTTGTTGGTGGCAATATTGTGTTGCAATTTTAAGTGATTATCTATATGAATATATATTATACATTTATTTTCGAGAACTATCATTTTAATATTTTTATATAATGTAGTAAATTAAAATATCAAAACGTATTAATAGTGCCATTTTTAGCCCCTTCTTTTATCTCTTTTTAATCTCAATTTTTTTTAAACTTGGTTGTCTGTCAAAGCTTTTTTTAAAATAGGTACGTAATATACTATTTTGCAAGAAACTGGTATAAGACGCATCGGTTCAAAGTATTATTGAAATTCTTTAGCATTCCTTTTTATGAAAAATGTATTTTCAGAATTTCAATTTTTAATTAGGAAACGATGAATTAGTTTGAGGAAGCTAAGTGCCAAAGAATTGGCAGCGGTTTTTTTTGCGAAATAACCTATGAAAATGTCAATCGTGCATATAAGTGAAATTCGAAGTGCAAAAGATATTCCATAAAGAATTAAAAATGATAAATAAAAATAATAAGGTTACTAGAGAGCGAAATACATCTAGTCCACGCGCTGTACAGCGCGCCGCATACCGCGCACGAAGGAGACGTTGCGTCTGCTCTTTCGCGTTCTGTTTCTCTAAGAAAAACATTCGAGCAAATTTTGCAAAAAATCCTTTCCGACGTAAAAAATGCTCAGCTTTCGATCTAGATGATCAAAAAAAATATTAAAAATATACTTTCCGAGATATAGTATGTTTTATACTTTTTGAGGGTGAAAATGGAAAATTTCGGAAAAACCACTTACACCATTGGAAAGCTGAGGAAAAAATACGTCGGAAACGCTTATCACATAATTTTTTGAAATTCATATTGATATCGTGAACACGACTTGAAAATAGCATGATTTGACGCTCGCGCGCCGCGCTGGGAGAGTTGAGGCGAAACGCCTCACATATATATATATATATATATATATATATTCGCATAGCGCATTCGTTTTATTTTTCCCGACGGTACTCCATGTCACCCATTATTATAAATTACAATAAACCAAACAAAAGAAAAATATAATCACTACAAATGGCGCGTCCCCCGAGTATTGAGTTTTAGATTTTTTTGGATTATCAACTTGTTTTCTGTCTTACGCGTGCATCTACCTCTACTTCTGGGAACTGGCACCCTCCGGGTATATGTGTTTAAGGTTTTTTTATTATCAAGCTGCTTTCTGTCTTACGAGCTTGCTTACACCTACTATGGGAAACTTGTGTCCGCCGGGTACTTCGGTTTAAGATTTTATTTTAATGACAAGTATTCTTCAGTAAACTTGCGTCCTCCGAGGTGTTTTTACGAGAATATTTATTTGTCAAGGAACTCGCCGACCGCTGCCGACCGTGCATCTACCTCTTCTACTGGGAACTTGCATCCCCCGGGTATTTGGGTTTCAGATTTTTCATTATTTGGTCGCTTTCTCTCTTGCGCTTAGAAGGCATTGTCGCGCGAGCGTACGAAAGACATCGATTTCATAATAAAATAATCTCAAACCTACACCCGAGCGATTCATGTTCTACAAGGTATGTTAGAGATGGCTTCGTAATAAATTACGTATATTATAGCCTAGGGAAGAATCAACAAAAATTGGAGTTATAAGTTTATTACTTACTCAAGGAATCGCTTTTAAGTTATTTACTTTCCTTTCTACTTTTGAGTTATATTTAGTGTTTACTATTAGATAGCTATAAGTTGTTACTCGGAGATTCTCTCATATACGAGTATCTCATTCCTTTTACCTATTTAAGTATCCGAATTTTATTAATTGAATAATTTTTGGTCTTTCACACCGGTAGTATAATATTTTTATAACGTTTTTGAATCCTCTAGTAATTTTTTTTATGTTGTTTACAACGCGTGCCGATTTTTATTGAAAAATTTTTATCGGTCTATTATATTTCGACGGCCTGTATAAGTGCTCAGATCGTTCATTTTGATTTGCACGTACTAAATTTCATTTTAATAGATTAAATAATATATTCAATAAAAATACATGTATTAAATAATTAAGTTATTATTTATTTTCATTTATTGAATTAAATAATAAAATAATTTTTATTTATTAAGTAAACTCTTAAATAATACATTTCTATTGGAAGAATATCTACGCAAATTACAGGTGCTTTATTTCTTTTTATCGATAACTCATTTACCATGTGGTTCACTTTAACCTCTTGTTTTGTTTACGCCGAATAAAGAACGTGGAAAAAATCGAACGAACGCCTTCGTAGTTTGAATATAGGGCTGCTCCGTGCTCGCAGTGCAGCCAACTCAAAAAACTTAAAAACCGTGAAACAAAACCGGAGGGGCCACTTCGGCTATGTTGAGGGGATTTTGCCCGAAGCCCTGGCTGAGATCCAGGCGTACACACACACACGCACGCACACCCGCACACCCGCACACCCGCACACACGCACACACGCACACGCACAAATACACACACCCACTCACACACACACACACACACACACACACACATCCATACAGACATTTTTCAAAAACCATGCATTTTGATTCCTATGGCCTCGGAACACAATTAAAACATGTTTTTAGAACGACTCAAAAATTTACTATCACAAAGCTTCCTCTAGGTGCAAGTAAAACAGTCTTCTACGGAAACATTGCAATGAATCTGCTAGATGGACTCAACAGGTACTTACGTCTCGTACGGCCCTTTTCAAAAGGCCCGACATCTCTTGAACTAATATATAATTGTCCTTAGATAATGTGACTATCGTAAATCGATTAATCATTAAATAAAGAAATTGTGTTTTCATAGAGCATTACGATCGCCATAATCACGTTAAGTGAGAATATACTTTTCACCGCGATACGCAGCGGCGGCCATTTCTCGTGACTGAGCCAACTTGAACTTTTCAAGGGATTATCCTGAGGACATGGGACCGACAGAAATCGAATAAAAGTAAAGCATCAATTTGACTTCGACGCAGACATTGCAATGAAATTTCCAGATGGACTTAATAGCCACTTGTATTCTCGTACGAACCTTTCAAAAGGACCGACACCTCCTGAACTTTTTATATAATTGTCCTACGATAATGAGACACTCGCTGATCGATTCAGCATTAAA
Organism: Torymus aiolomorphi; assembly: GCA_036365515.1. NCBI lineage: Eukaryota > Metazoa > Arthropoda > Insecta > Hymenoptera > Torymidae > Torymus > Torymus aiolomorphi. Next base: position 76,855,631 of record CM070877.1, on the reverse strand, counting down.
TAAAGAAATTGTGTTTTCATAGAGCATCACGACAGCCACAATCACGTTAAGTGAAAATATACTTTTCACCGTGATACGCAGCGGCGGCTATTTTTCGTGACAGGGCCAACTAGAACTTATCCAGGGATTATCCTGAGGACATGGGACCGACAGAAATCGAATAAAAGTAATGAAACAATTTGACATCGACGCAGACATTGCAATGAAACTGCTTGATGGACTTAACGGGGTGGCATAGTACTACCATTACCGTCCGAGCAATTGACACAGTTTCAAGTTTTTTAAAAATAAAATACGTAGAATCACAAAAAATCAAGAGAACGCCCTTCTGTGGTTTTGAACGTTCTATCACCCAGTAAAAGTTTCAAGTCGAAATGTCAAATAGTTTTTGCAAAAACTTTGAACAAAACCGAATTTTGTTTTGTTAAAGTTTTTGCAAAAACCACTTGATATTTCGACTTCAAACTTTTACTGGATGACAGAACGTTCAAAACCGCAGAAGGGTGTTCTCTTGATTTTTTGTGATTCTACGTATTTTATTTTTAATAAGCTTGAAGCTGTGCCAATTGCTCAGTCGGTAATGATACGGCTATGGCACCCCCTTAACAGGTACTTGCGTCTCGTGTGGCCCTTGATCAAAGTCCCCATACTTTTTGAACTTTTTATACAGTTGTCCTACGATAATGAGACGCACGCAGATCGATTCTGTAATTAATAAAAAAATTGTGTTTTCCCACGTAAGGCCTAACAATGAACGTTTATTGGCGGCGTAAGCTGTTTCTCCCGTTTGGGCCCGCTTGAACTTTTAAAGGGATTATCTTAAAGACCTGGGCAAACAGAAATCGAATAAAAGTAAAAAAGCTATTGGACTTGTACGGAAATATAGCAATGAAGCTGCTAGATGGACTTAAAGGGTACTTGCGTCTCGTATGGCTCTTTATCAAAATCATGATACTTCTTGAACTTTGTATACAATTGTCATACGATAATGAGACCCAGGCAGATCGATTCAGTAATAAGTAAAAAAATTGTGTTTTCATACAACATCTAGATCGCCGCGATCCAGTTCACGTAAGGCTAAACAATTGACGTTTATTCGCGGCGTAAGATGTTTATCCCCGTTGGGCCCACTTGAACTTTTAAAGGGATTATTCTGAAGACCTGGGACAAACAGAAATCGAATAAAAGTAAAGAAACCATTTGACTTTTACGCAGACATTGCAATAAATCTGCTACATAGGCTTAACAGGTACTTTCGTCCCGTGTGGCCCTTGATCAAAGTCCTCATACTTCTTAAGCATTTTATACAATTGTCCTATGATAATGAGACGCACGCAGATCGATTCTGTAATTAATAATGAAATTGTGTTTTCATAGAACATCCCGATCGCCGTCATCCAGCTCACGTAAGGCATAACAATTAAAGTTTATTGGCGGCGTAAGCTGTTTCACCAGTTTGGGCCCACTTGAACTTTTAAAGGGATTATCCTAAAGACCTGGGATAAACAGAAATCGCATAAAAGTAAAAAAACCATTTGACTTCTTGGCAAACATTGCAATGGAACTGCCAGATGGACTTAACAGCTACTTGTATTGTCGAACGAACCTTTTCAATAGGCCCTACACCTCTTGAACTTTTTATATAATTGTCCTACGATAATGAAATGCACGCAGATCGATTCTGTAATGAATAAAGAAATTGTGTGTTCATAGAGCATTACGATCGCCTCAATCACGTGAAGTGAGAATATACTTGTCAGCGTGATACGCAGGGGCGGCTATTTCTCGTGACTGAGCTAACTTGAACTTTTAAAGGGATTATCCTAAAGACCTAGGACAAAGAGAAATCGAATAAAAGTAAAAAAGCCATTTGACTTCTAGGCAGACATTGCAATGGAACTGCCAGATGGACTTAACAGTTACTTGTATTATCGTACGAACCTTTTCAATAGGCCCGACACCTCTTGAACTTTTTATATAATTGTCCTACGATAATGAGACTCTGGCTGATCGATTTAGTATTAAATAAAGCAATTGTTTTTTCATAGAGCATTATGATCGCCTCAACCACGTGAAGTGAGAATATACTTTTCAGCGTGATACGCAGGGGCGGCTGTTTCTCGCGACTGAGCCAACTTGAACTTTTAAAGGGATTATCCTGAAGACCTGGGACAAAGAGAAATCGAATGAAAGTAAGGAAAAAATTTGATTTCGATGCAGACATGCCAATGAAACTGCTCGATGGACTTAACAGGTACTTTCGTCTCGTATGGCCCTTGATCAAAGTTCTCATACTTCTTAAACTTTTTATACAATTGTCCTACGATAATGAGACGCACGCGGATCGATACTGTAATGAATAAAGAAATTGTATTTTCATAGAACATCTCGATCGCCGCCAGCCAGCTCACGTAAGGCATAACAAGTAACGTTTATTGGCAGCGTAAGTTGTTTCTCCCGTTTCGGCCCACTTGAACTTTTAAAGGGATTATCCTAAAGACCTGGGCAAACACAAATCGAATAAAAGTAAAAAGGCTATTGGACTTCTACGGAAACATAGCAATGGAGCAGCTAGATGGACTTAACGGGTACTTGCGTCTCGTATGGGTCTTTATCAAAATCATGATACTTCTCGAACTTTTTATACAATTGTCATACGATAATGAGACCCAGGCAGATCGATTCAGTAATAAATAAAGAAATTGTGTTTTCATAGAATATCTAGATAGCCGCGATCCAGTTCACGTAAGGCTAAACAATTGACGTTTATTCGCAGCGTAAGCTGTTTCTCCCGTTTGGGCCCACTTGAACTTTTAAAGGGATTATCCTAAAGACCTGGGACAAACAGAAATCGAATAAAAGTAAAAAAGCCATTAGACTTCTACGGAAACATTGCAATGAAACTGCTAGATGGACTTAACGGGTACTTGCGTCTCGTACGGCTCTTTATCAAAATCATGATACTTCTTCACCTTTTTGTACAATTGTCATACGATAATGAGATCGAGGCAGATCGATTCAGTAATAAATAAAGAAATTGTTTTTTTATAGAACATGTCGATCGCCGCGATCCAGTTCACGCAAGGCTAAACAATTGACGTTTATTCGCGGCGTAAGATGTTTCTCCTGTTTGGACCCACTTGAACTTTTAAAGGGATTATCCTGAGGACCTGGGACAAACAGAAATCGAATAAAAGTAAAGAAACCATTTGACTTATACGGAGACATTGCAATAAAACTGCTAGATGGACTTAACCGGTACTTTTGACTCGTATGGCCCTTGATCAAAGTCCTCATACTTCTTAAACTTTTTATACAATTGTCCTACGATAATAGGACGCATGCAGATCGATTCTGTAATTAATAAAGAAATTGTGTTTTTATAGAGCATCCCGCAGCCGGCTCACGTAAGGGATAACAATTAACGTTTATTTGCGGTGTAAGCTGTTTCTCCTGTTTGGGCCCACTTGAACTTTTAAAAGGATTATCCTAAAGACTTAGGACAAACAGAAATCGAATAAAAGTAAACAAACCATTTGACTTCTACCCAGCCATTGCAATGGAACTGCCAGATGGATTTAACAGCTACTTGTATTCTCGTACGAATCTTTTCAAAACGCCTGACACCTCTTGAACTTTTTATATAATTGTCCTACAATAATAAGACTCTCGCTGATCGATTCAGCAATAAATTGCTGAAAGAAGGAATTTGGAGAATTACGAATATTTTAGTATACCGGGGTACAATATGTACTACAATAACAGTAAAATTAATATATCACATGGACTGGTGATTTACGTAAGCGACTACTTAACTGATACGACAGAAGTATTAACTATAAATAACCTCAAAATAATTAACTCTAATATTGCAATTGAAAATAATAACGAAATTATGATATCCGCCCTGTATAGATCACACGACATTAGTAAATCGGAATTTCTATTAATACTCAAGAACTTGATAAATAATAACAGTAAATATAAAAATAACCTCATAATAGGGGACTTTAACTTTGATATTTCTAATCATGAATCAATCAACCAAGAATTTTTGCATATTTTATTAGAGCATGGTTACTGCCCAGGCTTTCGAAGTATTACCAGACCATCTGATAGAAACAACAATTCAGGAAAATGCATAGACAATATTTTTATTAAGCTAGATAAAATTAACTATAAAGCTTTCATTTTAAAAATTTCGCTTAATGATCATTTTCCGATTTTCATGTCCATAAATAAGATAAGAGCCACAAAAGAATTGCATGCAATGAATCGTATAAATTATAACAAACTTAGGACTGAAGCTAAATTAATTAACTGGTCAGAATTGTCGTTAATTAATGAGCCAAATTTAGCACTAAATAACCTAGTTAGTAAAATAAAAATATGTCTAAGTAAAGCACAATATTCGAAAAAAGATTGTAAAAAGAATATACTGTATCCAAGAAAAAATTGGATAACCTCTGCTATAATTAAATCTTGCGTAACCAAAGAGAAACTTAACAAATTATGGAAAAAAGATCCAAATAATCCAAAGAAAAGAGAGAATTATAGAAAGTTTAACTTAATATTAAAGTAAATTATAAATAAAGCCAAAGAGTCATTTGACAGAGAGCAGATACAGGCAAAGATGAAAAACCCAAAGAGTTTGTGGAACGTATTAAATCAAAAACTTGGGAAAAATAGCAAAAGAAACAAAAACATTAAATATATAATGGATAATAGTGTTAAAATCACGGATTCAGCAGATATGGCTGAACACATGAACAAATTTTTTTGCGAAATAGGAGAAAAGATAAGTGATAAAATAGTGCAGCCAAGAAATGATAAAATAAAACTCCCACCAATGAACAGAAAAAGTATTTTTATTACTCCAACAAACCATATTGAAGTCTTAAATATTATTAACAACATGGACAATAAAAAAGGTGGAATTGATAATATCAACACAAAAACATTAAAATCTCTAAGTGTCCACATAGTTGATCAACTTGTTCACATTTGTAATCTATGTATCGAAAAGGCAACGTGGCCAGATGCTTTAAAAATAGCGGAAGTAATACCCATACACAAAGCTAAAGAAAAACATATCCTTACCAATTACAGACTTATTTCGCTAATATCAAATATTGCAAAAATTTTTGAAAAAATTATACACAATAGAATTACTAACTTTATCAATGCATGCGATCTGCTAACAAAAAATCAATATAGTTTCAGGAAAAATAGAAGTACTAAAGATGCACTATTTCAATTATCCAATATGATATACAACAACATTGACACTAGCACTCCTATTGCGATAACTTTCCTAGACTTAGCTAAAGCATTTGACACTGTACATCATCAAATCCTACTTGATAAATTGTATAATTATGGAATAAGAGGAAATGCTTATAATCTATTAAAAAGCTACCTCACTAATAGACAGCAAAGAGTGAAATTAAACAACAAAACCAGCCAATTTGAATCAGTAACAACGGTAGTCCCACAGGGTACTATATTGGGACCGTTACTTTTTATACTGTACATCAACGACTTATTATTAGACATGCCGGAAGACACAATCATATCGTATGCTGATGATACTGCTGTTATTTCAACAGCTAAAACATCGCATGAAGTAGAGTAAAAAATGAATGACTTTTTACGAAAAATATCTAAATGGTTAGCTCTGAATAAACTCTCGTTAAACACTGATAAAACAGTTTAAAGAAATTTACGGACACCAGACGAACTTTTGTAACAGCATTTATTTAATAATTGCCAACGTTTCGGAAGTTTTATTACTTCCCTCTTCAGGGTTATACGAAAGCACAATAAATATTTATTTAACAATTTACAAACTTAATACAAAATTACAATATTGTAACAATATAAATTATTACCTTAAATATTATGCGTCACATTATGTTAGTCTTATGCGAAATACAATAACTTTATTGTTATTAGAGTCTAATAAATCGTACATACTATAAAGTAAACTCATTTTGAACGTTACATGTACAAGCACTGAAGAAAAAGGTTTGTAACACCCCTATTTATACTGCTGGTCGCAAATTATATAAAAAATGATAGAACATGGGAGAGGAGAGAGAGAACGGGAGAGGGAAAATGCTGTGCGTAAGCTGTAAGAGCCTGCCAAGTATCCAGCAAACATATTCTTTGGAAGTGGCACAAAGGTGTCCGCTACCTCGCTGTGTGTTACTAGCACAGCGAACACCTACGAACACTGATAATACAGTGTATATGGAATTTCGTAGTCAAAGTGATAGCACTCCGAAAAACTTAAACATCAATATTAATAGTACAAAACTCAAAAGAGTAGAAAGTACCAAATATCTAGGCATAGTCTTTGACAGTAACATGACATGGAACGAACACATTGTTTTCGTGTACAACAAAACTAAATATCTCATTTTCATGTTTTATAAACTAACGAAGATTATGTCAACAGACTGCTTACGTATGGTATACTACGCCTTTTTCCACAGTGTCATTTCCTACGGTATAATAGCCTGGGGAGGTGCGTATGCGGACAGTATCAATTTGCTCAAAAGACTACAAATCAGATTACTAAAAATAGTTAATAAAAATAAATTTATCACTAATAAAAATCCTATGTACTTAGATCAAATTTTCGAGTATGAATCACTAGATTATCATTACAATGAATTAAAGTTAATATACATTAGCTCCAATAAAACTACAAGAAATAAAAGTATCCCGATTCCTAAAAGGCTCAAAACCATTAGCATTAAAAACAGTTTTATTAGAGCAATAATGATATTCAATCGCTTACCCAACGATTTAAAGACCATTAGTAGCATACACAGTAAAAAAAGGAAGCTAAAGAAATGGGTAAAAGAAAACATTTAGAAACATTTAGAAATAAAAGCAACCTAGATATTTTTATATTGAAAAGAGATATTTTTATATTGAAAAGTTTAATCACATTTGTTATATTATATTATATTTTGTTACAAAACTTATATTTCTATCTAGAATCTTACGTTAAGTTAGATTTAAGAATACCGGACCAGCGAACAGGAAAACAATTCCTCTGCTGGATTATACATCATGAGTAATATAAACATGTACTTACCTTTTGTACTTACTCTGGTAAATAAATAAATAAATAAATAAATATAGACATTATGTTTTCATAGATCATCTCGATAGCCGCCAAAAATGACATTTCTCAACTTTGACGGTTATTTCAAAATTTACTATTAATTTTAGAGACTCCATTAAGGTCTACTTTTGTAGTAAATTTAATAATAAACAAAATTTCTCTTGCACTTTTTTGCTAAAACCTACCGGAACCGAGCTATTTTGATAAAACAAAAAGAAAACAAAATGCCGAAATTGCTCATAAATTGTTAAATAACAAAAATAATAGTATATTACACAGTGGAGGGTGACAAACATGCGATCTGAGTCATTCTTTATTTACTCCCATGGTGCGTACACGATATTTTTGTCCTCAGACCGCAAAATGTAAGGCCTATAGGCCACAAAATACATTTAGTATTTCGCGACCTCTATACGGGCCCCGAAAAGTCATTTTGCGGTCTTTACACAAAAACATAGTATATGCTACCACGAACGCAAAATGTATCATTCTCAAAATGTATGATTGAGTTCGAGCTTTGGAGGCCTCGCTGTGCTCGGCTCCAAAGCTCGTAGTCGCCTGGAACGATACATTTTGCGTTCTTGTTGCATAATGTACTATTTTTGTCTAGCGAGGCCGAAAATACAAAATTTACGATCGGGCGCCTGGAACGAAAGTGGTACTTTCGGCCCACTAGGCAAAAAATATACTAATTAAATGCACCTGGTTCAAAGTGAATTGTTCTATTGAATAATATTTATGACGTTTCGAAAGTAGTGCGTACTTAGTTATAATTCTCTTAGTCACTTGTACTTGTCGAAGCTAAATATAGATTCAGTAGATATAGAAAATTTGGGGGAGAGAAACTATACGCATGCCTCCGAGTGCGAGTTGACCGCGTCAGCACTCCGATCCTTCTTCTGTTGTAAGCTCAGGCACGCGTTACGTCAATCTGACGGGTAAGCGCAATCGGCTGAAGATAGCACATGACGAACCTCTTCTCCCGTCGGCGACCGAGCGACAATATCTTAATCACAAACATCAATGGTAAACGAATACGTAAACGTAAATGTGCAAGATGAAAGGATTTTTATTTTTCTCAAAGACTGATTTATGAGACAATGAAATTGTATTTGCACTGGTAATCTTAAGAATAACACTACCGGTGTTTACAGCAATTGCTTACCTAAACTGATATTGAAGAGCCTCTCGAACATGTATGTCTTATAAATAAAAATCTGTGCTCTGAATGAGCTTTTTCGTAGTGTGAAATTAAAACAATTTTTCTTTATTATATATTTTAATACTCGTATGCTTATTTTCGAAATGAAAATCGAGCCTATGCGCGATTTCTCATAGAGGAAAACGTAATTCGTACGTATATTTAGTATGGTGATTTAGAAGATTTTAAAATGCACGTACGGAATAGCTGCGAACTAGCCTCGGAGTTGGCGCAATTTTGTACAAAACGATTTTTTTTTCAATTAAGTACAGATCAATGATTGACAAAAAATAAAGTGTCCATAACAAGTTTTTGAGTTAATTATAACACTAAACTTAGTATTAGTACCTCAGTAGACTTAATTATTTTAGTACCGAAAAAGATAACTGCTCTGGAAGAAAGTGTACGAATTAGCCCCACTAGTTATACGAATTTTCCCCTCAGTTTGGGTTATATCGTAAAAAACGACTTTTTCTTCAATTGAGTACAGTTCAATGATTGACAAATAATACAGGGTCCATAACAAGCCTTTTAGTCAGTTCCCTGCAAAAACTATCTTATTAAAATAGATTCGATCCGATTAAAAAATGAAACATGAATTAATCGGAAATTTTAATATGAAAATACCAGATTTAAAACTATTTAAATTGATTCATATAAATCAGTTTTTATCAGAATTAATTGATATTTTTCTCACCTTATTAAATTCGATTTAATATATATTTAAGTTTTAAATTCAAACTTTAATATGAATCAAATCGGATTTAATAAGGTGAGAAAAATATCAATTAATTCTGATAAAAACTGATTTAAATTAATCAATTTTAATAGTTTTAAATCTGGTATTTTCGTATTCAGATTTCGAATTAATTCATGTTGGATTTTTTAATCGGATCGAATCTATTTTAATAAGATAGTTTTTTCAGTGTTATAACACAAAAAATAAACTTAGTGTCAGTAACTCAGTAGACTCAATTATTTTCGGACTGGAAAAGATAACTACTTTGAAAAAAAGGTGTTCGAATTAGCCCCACTCGCCCATATATCACATTACAACTATGATTTTTTTTAAATTTTATTCATTTAACACTGGTTTGACTAAGAAGTTGCGCAGGAAACTCCTTAAGTAGTGGAATAAAGAGAAAAATACATAAAGGTTCTCATTTCTATTGATCAAATCTTCCTTATTTAATTGGCTGTTGTTATTTGTACGCCAGATTGCTGTAGATAGGTATACCTATCTATACGTAAAACCTAACCTTCAATTTTCTTTAGTCGAAGAATTGACGCTTGACTAAAGAAAAAATAGGTAAGGATTGGCGTTTGACTAAAGAAATAATAGTCCCTTCCATATCAGACTCTCAAAACAGTTGTTTTTACATGTTTCTAAGTGGGTTATAGGTTATTTGTACGACAGATCTGTCGTACAAATAACAACGCCGTACTTAATTTTAGTAACGGCAACAGATATAACTGCCCGTTTCTTATTTTCTTGGCAGTAATTAAAAATAATTTAAATAAGAACACCGATTTATTTAAAAACGAAAAAAGGAAGTTTTATACATAAATTGAATAATGGTATATTACGCACCTAGGGAGTAAAAGTAAAGAATTTCATAGACCGCATTTAAATTCTAAATGACAAACATGCGATCTGAGGCATTCTTTATTTCCTCCCGTGGTGCGTATACGATTTTTCATCATAACCTGACCGAAAACTTTCGCTCTCGGCTCAATAACGCGAATGTTGTATTTGAAGAATGTTGTACAATATCGCCATGCGCTCATAGTCGTGACATCTATGAGAAGTCGCGATAACGTTGGTTGCTATGTAAATAAGTCGAGTATAACTAACCTCTCGTTTCAGTTTCCACACGCCGAGAAGTTAGCTACGCCATTTCATTCATAAATTATTTTCTCTTATTCGGGGGTAAGGCTATATCTACAATACCTTACAAACATCATCACTGGTATTATCATTTTGTTAATTTATTTGCAATAAACGCATTTACAATTTTATTGCGAAAAACATCCATTTCAACTTATTTTTTTATGCTCTTTCAGAAAATGCATAAATAAAAGAAAAAAAAAAATTTTCCCTGTAGATGAATTTCTAACTTATTTAGTGCCAGCTCTACCGCAAAATAAATAGTACCAATCGATAGAGGAGACGAAAATACTTCAAAAGCACCTTATCCGGAATTGATTCATGGATCGAATATTTTGCTGTAACATTTTCTTGCTGGTGCGTCCAAAGATAGTCACGTTTTATATATATATGAGCTATTCTTTGATAGAAGAGCCACCCCCTGAGTCTAAAACTGTATGGCAATTAAAAAATCGTAATTAGGCTTAAAAGTTTATTAGTACTATATATTTTTTTTGCCGCCTGGCTTTTTTAGAATTGCAATATTGCGGCTCCAAAATGGCGGCTCAAACTTGTAGTGTACGTGAAATTATCCCGGAATTTGAAAATTTTCCCGGAATTTAAAAATGTTTTCAACTGAAATAAGTATATTCCTTATGTATTTTGATGCGCTGAATCCGAATCTAAAGTTGGTTTAACTCAAGTGCCCTTAACATTTTGACTAAATCGCAAAAACTGCTCAAAAACGTGAAATTGGGCCCAAAAGGCCCAAAACTGGCCCAGGATGCCATAAAAAGTACCTATCTGAACGTAAAATTTGCTGTTGAAAACGAATTTGGAGGAAAAAGAAGGGGTTCCCATTTAAAAAATTTAACTTGGGACTCACAAGGCCCAAAATTGTAGCAGGTCCCAAAAAATGGCAATTCTACCAGGTAGCTTTTTCAAAATCCTAAATTTTCCCCATTTAGTGTTTTCAGCGAAAATGCTTTCCTGATGAGTTATTTAGCCGTTCCGGAACTTTTTGAACACCCTGTATATATCTCCGTATATTATATAGATGTTTCAAAATTCTTACCACTCAGCCCCACTTCGCTCCCACCTCGCACCACCTCGCTCCCGCCTCGCTCCCACCTCGCTCTCTCCTCAGCTCCCCCCTCAGCGCCCCCTCAAAATAACGAAAAAATGTGATTATTTATACGTGTTTTGAGAAGGTCCGCTCCCCTTAAGCGCCCCCCCCATCGCGCCCCCTCGCTATCGCCTCGCGCTGCCTCACTTCCGGCTCATACCGCTTAGCTCCCGCCTCGATCCCGCCTCAGCTCTCGCCTCAGCCACCGCCTCATCCCCCCCTCAAAATAATGTCATTATTTGAATAGTTTTTGACACCACCCTAGCGGTACTATTTCAAGTCGTATCCTTCGCCAGTAGCCCTACAACCACTTTCTAAAAACTGTGGAATAAATAGGATACCGTGATCAAAAAGCACCTTAATATAATATGGGAAAAATATAAAAACTTTTTTACAGAAGATTTTACTGAAAATAAAGAAGATAAAGCCCTTGCACATATTAATCAAATTTTAATTACTGTAGATATGTCATGTAAAAATTTTGGATTACCTTAACCAAATGAAAACAATATAAAAAATATAGATGAATACGACTTAAAATTTATAACTTTTTGTAAACAAGAGTATGAAAGTATGTATGTTAAATTAAACAACGACCAAAAATTTATTTTCAACAAAATAATACATGATGGTAATATTAAAATACATTTTATAGATGGTCCTGGTGGATCTGGTAAAACATTTTTATATAAAACATTAATATATTATTTTATTTCATTAAAAAAAAAATTTTTCTCTATTCCTCGGGCGAATGTACGCGTTTTCGCCGTTTGTTTACACTAGAAGAAGAAGCACTTTTGCCCACTGCGTGCGTCACTTGTTTCACGCGCGACCGAAAGCTCTGTAAGCAATGTTTTGAATAGCCTAACCCCACATACGTTACAACGGATTGTAACTTTGCCGCGCGGAAGTCGCGAAAGTGTGCGACTTCGGCGCAGAACTCTCTCGCATCGGAAGCGTGGTACTTTCAAGAAGGATGGTCTACTATGAATTCATGTTTATTTATTTGGAAATATCCTCTCTCTCCCCTATGTCTCTTTATTACCTCTCTCTATTTTAGCCTATTGGCGGAACATTATGATATTCGTATAAGTATTTTTATAAGTATTTTATTTACCACATGCTCTCTTATTTATTATTTCAAAGATTATCTTTTTAGTTTTTTTTTTGCATTGTTATGTTTTTGATAAATCTTTTATATCTCTAATGTATTTGACGACGTAATGAACTAAATTGTTATTGTATTCTATTGTAATTGACTGAAATTTATAATTTTATATCTTTTAATGCATTTTCTAATTTTTGCCGAAAAGGCAGAATAAAGATTTATCTATTTATCTATCTATATCTCTATCCCTCTTTCTCTTGACTCAAATGAGTAAGTAACAATCTGCTTGTTCATGTATTTTCGATGTCCGCCCCAACCAGCAGTACTCGCTACGCTCGTGCTGCAAATGTTGGGCGGGCATCGAACACACATAAAGGCGCGCATCGGGAAAAAGCAATTGCGACAGATAAAATAAAATTGAAAAATATAACCTGCAAACTACAAGAACGACGTGAAGTCGCTAACGCTATCAAAGCATAGGGCGAAAGTAAAAACATGGCTGCGCAGAGTTGATGTCACCAGGAAAGACGATGATTTTCGACTTTTCCAGACTGATTAATTAACTTACTTTTGCCCGGGAATAGAGAAAAATACTATTTCTTACACGGGGGTTAAATGAAACTCCTGCATGCACGTGATATGACGACCGAGGCGAAGCCGAGGCCTGCGGAAGTTCCATTTTCCCCCCTTGTAAGAAAATCTACTGTTTATCTATGGCTTGGACAGGAATAGCTTTTATTTTATTACCGAAGGGTATGACCAGTCATCGTACATTTAGATTACCTTTAGATTTAAGTAATATTGAAAGTGCATTTGTAAAATTAAATTCTGATAAAAAAAATTGAGAGAAGCAGACATTATAATTTGGGACGAAGCTTCAATGATTCCGAAAAAAGCGTTAAAAATTGTTGATGACACTTTAAGAGATGTCACGCAAGGATGAACCTTTTGGAGGAAAGTTAATTGTTTGAGGTGGAGATTTTCGACAAATTTTACCAGTAGTTTTTAGCATGGAAAAGGTACTACATAAACTACATAAATTAGGATGAAAATCCATCATGCGGTCTCAGAGAAAGGTTACGAAAAACTGTTTTTCTTGAAAATGCTATAACTGAGGATAAAATGAGTTTAAGGACCTGTACCTTGGCTCATTTTATTCAATTTTCGTACCGGGTATACTTGCAGGGCTACGTACAATAGAAGAGACGTCATTTTTTAACAAAATAACGCATTTTTATGATAACATGACACATATCTCGAAAAGAAAGATCTATGAGAATAAATCCTGGAACAGGGATTCAATATTTTTACTCTAAAACAAGATATTTTAAGTTGGTATAAATCCGTAACCGAAAGGTTACGCACTCTCCTTGTAAGTAAAAGGTCGTTTAGTTTACTCAAAAGTTTTAAAAACTCGTGCAATGACAGTAGTTCGAAGATGACCTTCAAAAATAAATTTTCAAAGTTAGGATTCTGTAGAAAATTTTTAACATTGCAAATTGGATGCAATTTTAGTGCAATCGAAAAATGAAAAAATATGAGTTAAATCATTTTAGAGAAGCACAGAAATACTTAAATTCCAAAATGATCGGTGACGTAGACATACTCTGGCTGTTCGATTTGAAATGAATTTGGCCTACTATTAAAAGGCAAAAAAAAAATCTGATTGTATTTAATATTTTTTATTTCCACTGGTAAAAGTGGACGGTCTGACATCCGACATACGTGGTTTCACAGGTATTTATTATTAATTGTGTGTTTGAGAATGCAATAAATTATATGAGGTACATGCTGTGGGTGATTAAATAAGTTTTAAGTCGAACAAAATTGTAGATTTAATTTCAAAGTATATTGTAAAAGTAATGTTCGCACGATATTTACATAGTATTTAGATTGATATATATATAAGGTTTGAAAATGAATGACAATGTTAAGTAGAAGTTATATAATAACAGTATTGTATAAAAGAAATTAACTAGTGGCATCTGTTTGAGTTTGACTGAATATGAAAGTGCAGAAGCAAGTCTGCACTGATAACTCGCATCTGAGTTTACGTATTATAAATTCTATTGGCGTTAACTATTTTTTATTAAAATCTGAGTGTAAAAATCCAATGTTTAATTAGTACATTGAGTACTGTAGAAATCTCTCACTAGAGATGACTGACCTGTTGAGTTTTGCCTGAAGTTGTAGTGCACTGAGATGTCCGTAGTCGACTTGAGTTTCACCAACACTTTCCCCTTGGCTCACGTACAATGAGGCTGATGTGAGATAAAAGCGCAAGCAAATATAATTGATCTGCTGCATATGAGTGTAACTAATAATCAAATGCTCATCTAGAACCGGTGCCAACACGTGGTTAGTAACATAACCTCGTGTGGAGTGAGTGTTGTTACCTTGCAGCAGATGCGATTGAACTAATCGTTGATGCACTTGAGTTGATGTGTGAGCGATGGTGAGAAGTGCAGAGGAGAGCTTCGGAAAGTTAGATGAGTAGAGCCAGTGAATATGTTGAGTAGAGCCGATCAATTTTAGGCAGTAGCGCAGCGGAGAGATGATCGTCGTGGCAAGGCTGAATTCAGAGAGAACGAGTGATTGTCGACTTCCTTCTTCTTCCTCATTTTCATATCACAGGATACTAATCAAATTAACATCTCTCCCATATACAGGTGAGAGAGTGAGAAAGATAACAATATCGCGACTATACCTCGTAAATCAGTATAGCGTCTCAGCTGTTCCGCCGAGACGCCGTGAGGTGCTGCCGCGCCGTGGCTGCACCGTGAGTCGAGCCGAGCTGAGCGTAACCGCGGGAATTCAAAATAGCTGAATTCCCAAACATTCCGCCCGCCATCAACCACCAGGTTGATTTAATTTCCGATTGGCACTGGCAACATGGCGAGTTTTGAGATTGTCGGTTCCAGGATAAAGTTGAGTGACTCTTGCGAGTGGCCATTTGCTTGGTGGTGAGTGTTCATCCGGGAGTAGTACCATGGAACCCATTTTTATTTCATGAGAGGGATGATGCCATTTTGAAATGAATTGAAGCCGTTGAAGGTATTGAGTTGACTATGCTTCCAAAATTGCTGAGTGATCCATTGAATGAGTTGCCACTTGGAAAGCGTTGATTCATTGAGGTTGAGTCAGCTTGGTTCAGGCACTGAGTTCAATGCCTTGCCGATAAGAAAATGTTCGGGTGTGAGTGCGTTGATATCTTCTGGATCTTCACTGAGTGGTTCTAGCAGCCTTGAGTTGAGTAACGCTTCTATTTGTGTGAGCAAGGTTGCTGAAGCTTCAAAGGTGAGTAGAGTGTACCCAATGGTCCGTCGCAGGTGAAATTTAACTGATTTCACTACTGTTTCCTACTTGTTTCTCATGTGAGGTGCAGCAAGTGGGTTGAATATCTATTGGGTTCCCTCGTTGGTTAGTGAGTTGTACAAAATTGAGTTTTCATGTTGACTTTGTGAGAAGAGAATCTTCAGTTCCCTTTCTGCTCCGATGAGGTTCGTTCCGCAGTCTGAGTAGAGTTTGGAAGGTATTCCCCTCCTTGAGGTGAACCGTTTGTAAGCCTCTAAGAATCCGCCCGCTGAGTAATCACTGACCAGTTCTAAATGAACAGCTGAAGTTGAGAAGCACACAAAGATACAAATCCAGCACTTGTATGTTTTGGATCCACGACCTTTCCATGAGGTTATGGTGATTGGCCCGGCGTAATCGATCCCAGTATGAGTGAAAGGTGATGATGGGACAGCTCTGGCCATGGGTAATTGCCCCATGAGTTGCTAAGCCCGTTGAGCCCGATACCTTGCACAAGTCACACACTTTAAAATATGTAACTTGACCGGTGCTTTGCCTCCTATTATCCAAAATTCCTGCCGAGTGTGTGCCAGGGTGAGTTGAGCGCCACCGTGTAGAGTTGAGAGATGAGCGTTTCGAATGATCAGTGAGGTGAGCTGACTGCTCCGTGGTATAATTGCTGGGTGTTTTGAGTGATGATCGAGTTGAGTTTTTTGAAGCCACCCTCCTACTTGAACAATTCCTGTTGAGTCTATGTAGACAGTCGGTTGAAGACATGGTTTCTTGGGACTTGAGAATTTTTCAGCATAATAAGTTCAGTGTGGAAATGAACTTGCTGAATTTTCTTAACCCAGAAGAGTTTTGCCTTACTGATTAGATCAGTAGTGAGTTTCGATTCATGATGAGTTTTGCCTTTAGCCTTGAATCGATCACATGCAAGCATTACCTATCCCGTTATTCTTATTAGATAAGTGAGTGATGAGTAATGGTCGATGATTCTCCATACTGTGCTTAAGTTTGCCTTGGCTGCGGTGAGTGTGACCTTGGCCCTCATTTCTGGAAGGTCGTTCTCTTGAATAGAGTTTGCTTGAGATGGCCAAGCTGATTCTTCCTTGCAGAGCCATCTTGGTCCATGCCATTATAAATGGTGCTCTCTGAGTTGTGAGATGAGTAATCCACGCGAGGCACAGTCTGCTGGATTTTTTTGCTCCAGGCACATGTCTCCATTGTGCTATTGGAATGAGTTCTTGTATGAGTGCAACTCTGTTTCCAACGAAATCCTTCCATCGTGAGGGGTGTGAGTGTATCCATGTGAGTGCTACCTTAGCATCTGTCCACAGATGGATTTGTGAAATTGGCAATTGTCAGTTTTCCAACACGTGATTTGCCAACCTTGTAAGTAACACTGCTGCTCCCAATTCCAATCGTGGGATTGACAGTCGTTTGAGTGGTGCCACCTTTGTTTTGGAGATGAGAAATGATGTTGTTGAGTGAGATTTGAGTGTTATGGTTTTGATGTAAAGAACTGCGGCCATTGTCTGTTGTGAAGCATCCGAGAAGCCGTGAAGTTCCACAACTGAGTTATCCTAAATGCCTAACCACCAAGGTATGGTGATTGTCTTCAGGTGTGTGAGATCTTCTCGGATGTGCAGCCATTTCTTCACAATTGAGTTTGGCAGTGATTCGTCCCAAGAAAGCTTGTAAAGCTACAGTTCTTGTTGGAGGATTTTTGAGGTGATTATGACCGGTGATATTATTCTAATGGGATCGTACAGTTGAGATACTTCCGACAGTATAATCCGTTTAGTGATCATCTCCCGGTGGGGTGGCAGTCATCCGAAATGTGAGTTTACCTGATTTTGGGAGCCACTTCATCCCAAGTATGTTTGTGGCGCAATCATCTAAAGGCCCAGCTTCTTGTGGTGGTGGCTCTGCGAGAAAATCTCTTAGAAATTCTGATGAGTTGGAGTTCCACTTGGCTAATGGAAAATCGCCCGCCGTGCAAAGTGAGGTTATCTGCTTGGCCTTTTCAATGAGAATTTCCTTTGATGCAGCTCCACCGAAGATGTCATCCACATACCTTCCAAAAAGTAGTGAGTCTACCGCAAGTGGATAATTGTCTCCTTCATCCTTTACCAGCTGAAGAAGTGTCCGAATTGCTAAGTACGGAGCTGCTCGTGTTCCATAGTGTGATAGAGGTGACTGTAGTCAAATGGAAGTGAGTGAGTTGACCCTTTTCATCTACCCACAAAATGCGTTGTAGTTTCCAATCTTGAGGATGAACATTAATCTGACGATACATTTTAGTAATGTCAGTTGAGAATACAAATGGCTGAGTTCGAATCCATATGAGAACATCCACAATGTTAGGTGAGAGGTTGGGTCCAGTATGCATTATATCGTTGAGTGAGTTTCCATTTGTTGTGACTGCTAAACCGTTGAATACTGCTCTGAGTTTTGTCGTTAGACTATCTTCTCGTAATACTCCATGGTGAGGAAGATAGTGAGATGGTTTGGCAGATATTTCCTGTTGAGGGATCTGCACCTTATGGCCCAATTTGCAGTATTCTTCCATAAATACATAATACCTTTCTTTGTAGATGCTTTCTTGATTGCATTTTGTGAGTATTCGTTTGAGGCACGCTTGAGCCTTTCCGAATGAATTTCCTAGTACTTCTGCTGAGGTTGTGAGGGGTAATAATCTGACTTGATGTCGTCCATGAGGATCCCTCGTGTGAGTTTCAACAGTGTTGCTCACACAATGCTTCTTCCTTGTTGAGTTTGACTGCAGAATTTTAGGGTGGCTCTTCTTGAACCCAAAAGCGAGTGAGTAATTCCTGCAAGTCTTCAGTGTTGAGTGAAGCTGTTGTGTGATGTACTACCTTGTATTTGACCGCTGAGTTGAATGGACCTATTAGTAGCCAGCCGAAAATTGATTATTGCCTAACAGGTTCAGTCACACTCCCCTTTATGAGGTTAGGTTTTATGATCTGGCCGTAATAGTCCGCTCTTATGAGTACATCTACTGGTTGAGGTTTCCAAAAGGTCGGATCAGCCAAGTTGAGTTTCTCTGTATGGTGCCACTGACGTTGCTCACATGCTCCTGCTGGTAATAGTGTTGAGACTTGACGTATAATGTGAGCTGTGATCCAAACTTTGAGATTTTTGTAGATGGTGCGTATCTTAAGTTGAGCTTTTCCGAGAGTGTGAGTTGAGTGCGTGCCTACAACTCCAAGAATTGGGATTGTTGAATGTTGCCGCTGAATCCTGAGTAAATCAACCGTGTTCTTAGAGATGAATGAGATTTCCGACCCTGAATCAATGAGTATTTTTAATTGATGAGATGTCACCGGTGAGTCATACCATGCCAATGCAGTTGCAAGTAAAGTGAATTGAGGAGTTGAGTAATCATGTTGAGTTTGACCGTGATGTAAGATGATTGCGCCGTTGTCCTAATTTTGAGTTGATCCGGTAGCTGAGTTGGTTTGAGTCTTGCCTTCAGGGTCTCGTGGCACATGAATCATGGTATGATGATTCCCATTACAAGTTCTGCATTTGTATTGAGACTTGTAATTTTTAACTGAGTGAAGGCCGAGACAGTTATATCAGGGTGGCTTTTCCATTACAAACTTCCTTCTCTGCTGCTCATTGAGTTGCTTAAACCTTGGACATGCCACTATGAAATGAGGATCCCCACAGTACGTGCAAGGATGTTTAAAGATCCGTGTTGAGTGTTTCACCTTATTTGAGTCTTGCTGCCGAGGTTGAGTTTGACTAGTGACATTACGTACCCGTGATGGCTTTGAAGCTTAAGAGGTGGGTGGGAATCTGCAGCTAATTCCAAGGCACGGACACGCGCCACGACAA
The DNA here is from genome assembly GCA_036365515.1 of Torymus aiolomorphi. Classification (NCBI taxonomy): domain Eukaryota; kingdom Metazoa; phylum Arthropoda; class Insecta; order Hymenoptera; family Torymidae; genus Torymus; species Torymus aiolomorphi. The sequence goes on along the minus strand of CM070877.1, from coordinate 76,836,030 downwards.
ATCCTTCAAAGTCCTCGAAGGTTGACAATTCAGTGCTCGTACCTCGTGACGTTTCCCAGGCTTCTCTCGTTGCACGGTCGAGCATCTTAGACATGCGGTGGGAGAAGACACAGTCTCCGTCTTCCTTCCTAGGTACGAGTGACTGGATCGATTTTCGGATTCGTGAAATTTCGGTGACGTCGTTGTTGAGTGAAGCCGGGTTTTTTCCTTGAGCTGCCCTCAGTTCCGCCAAGTGATCAAAATGATCATTAATCAGGAACTGCTTGTTTTTGAACCGCTCCAGATGTACAGATCTGTGTTCTGTACAGATTTGTGGAAGCTGGCCTGGAAATAGTCATTATCTGCGAATGACGCTGGGCAGCTTGCTTCGATGAGTGACTGATCCCTTTTGTAGAGAGCGTAGAGTTCCTCAGCATCCTGCCTCCAAGCCAGCAACACCGGAGGACGCGCAGTATTACCTCTCACCTTGATATAGGCAGTGATCCACTCCAAGGCATCCAGCCTCAAGTACTGAGCGTTGACCTTGCAGAGGAAGGAAGCCGCAATCGCATTCGGAGATTTTGACCGTGTCTTAATGTGAGGATGTCCACAACACTGAGTCCATACACATTGAGTGAGCGGCTGCCAGTCCTCTTCGGTGCATCCTTCTTCCCATCTGACGTACCTTGAGTCGCTTGTTCCTGAAATGCAGAAGAATTTCCATGCTTCTCCTTTTCTACCTCCTTGAGTTTGTCCTGGTTGGTCTGCATCGTCAGATTCTGTTGAGTTTTACAATAATAAGTATTTATTCACTGTCTCTATTCACGCCACAGCATGTTAATCCGGCTCGAAGGACCAAAATGTTTGAGAATGCAATAAATTATATGAGGTACATGCTGTGGGTGATTAAATAAGTTTTTAGTCGAACACAATTGTACATTTAAATTCAAAGTATATTGTAAAAGTAATGTTCGCACAATATTTACATAGTATTTAGATTGATATATATAAGGTTTGAAAATGAATAACAATGTTAAGTAGAAGTTATATAATAACAGTATTATATAAAAGAAATTAATTAGTGGAATCTGTTTGAGTTTGACTGAATATGAAAGTGCACAAGCGAGTCTGCACTGATAACTCGCATCTGAGTTTACGTATTATAAATTCTATTGGCGTTAACTATTTTTTATTAAAATCTGAGTGTAAAAATCCAATGTTTAATTAGTACATTGAGTACTGTAGAAATCTCTCACTAGAGATGACTGAACTGTTGAGTTTTGCCTGAAGTTGTAGTGCACTGAGATGTCCGTAGTCGAATTGAGTTTCACCAACACTTTCCCCTTGGCTCACGTACAATGAGGCTGATGTGAGATAAAAGCGCAAGCAAATGTAATTGATCTGCTGCATATGAGTATAACCAATAATTAAATGCTCATGTAGAACCGGTGCCAACACGTGGTTAGTAACATAACCTCGTGTGGAGTGAGTGTTGTTACCTTGCAGCAGATGCGATTGAACTAATCGTTGATGCACTTGAGTTGATGTGTGAGCGATGGTGAGAAGTGCAGTTGAGAGCTTCCGAAAGTTAGATGAGTAGAGCCAGTGAATATGTTGTGTAGAGCCGATGAATTTTAGCAGTAGCGCAGCGGAGAGATGATCCTCGTGGCAAGGCTGAATTCAGAGAGAGCGAGTGATTGTCGACTTCCTTCTTCTTCCTCATTTTCATATCATAGGACACTAATCAAATTAACATCTCTCCCATTTACAGGTGAGAGAGTGAGAAAGATAACAATATCGCGACTATACCTCGTAAATCAGTATAGAGTCTCAGCTGTTCCGCCGAGACGCCGTGAGGTGCTGCCGCGCCGTGGCTGCACCGTGAGTCGAGCCGACCTGAGTGTAACCGCGGGAATTCAAAATAGCTGAATTCTCAAACAATTGTGTAATGATTATATTGTTAAAAAATACCATTCCACATACTGAGCATAATTTTCTCAGTACAATAGAAAAACCAGTTTTTAGTATCAAGTACAATCCGTACACGGAATGCAAATTACCAATGAAATTAATTATTACGAATTATTGTATAATTTGCATCCCCTATATATAACAATTATATTATAATTAATTTGATTGTTATTTGTTTCCCGTATATGTATATCAATTATATTATAATTAATTTAATTGTTAATTTGCATCCCGTAGGCAGATTGTAATTGATTAAGTGATAGTGTATGTATTTGGGTTTATTCATTTGGCCCAGCAAGTGGCTTATTCTCTTTTTCAGACTCGCTTTCAAAATCCATACCTTTATTTTCATGATGCTAAACTTAGAGTGGATTTATTTAGTCAGGTCTCTATGTTTCTCGAATATCGGATGAAATTGCAGGTTTTGCTGTTATTCTTTCATCTTCACCTGGTGTCCGAATATGTTTTAGATGTGTTTTATGTCACATTTCGTAGGCTTAAACACCAACAATATATTCAAGTTACCTCGTTAACATTTTGTTGTGAGCAAAAAATCACCTAAGCGATCGTCGAAATTGTATAGATTTCCCGCGGTCACCTGTCCAAGTACTAACTGAGCCCAGCGCTGCTTAACTTCAGTGATTGTTCTTGGTGCCGTTCAGCTATCCCCCACCAAAGAAACATTGATTAAAAGAAAGTGAATTATCACCATATTAATTCAAATAAATATTTTTCACCGTTTCTTAATTTTCATAATTATATACGCTATTTATTTTTTCACAGTCTACAAAATGAATAAAAAATTAAACAATTATGATGGAAAAATAGCAGGATTGTACGACTTAGAAGAAACATTAGGAAGAGGACATTTTGCAGTAGTAAAGTTAGCTAGACATGTTTTTACTGGAGAAAAAGTAGCCGTTAAGGTTATTGATAAAAGTAAACTTGATGATGTTTCTAAAGCGCACCTGTTTCAAGAGGTATATTATATATTGTATACAATTCATATAATAGAGTGTTTAGATATTTTATAAACTAATAACGATGTATTTGATGTTCGTTCATCTTATTGATTACTATTTTATGTCTTTCAAGTAGGTGAGCTATGAGAGTTCGAGCTCAAAATCGTGAAAAAAATTCGACCTGATTTTTTAATAATGATTTTGACAATTTACCAAATATGTGTATTATGGAATTGATTATAATTGATTATAAACGTTCGTTTAAATAAAGATTCAAAATTCAATTCTTAATTAAACGAGTTGTTTTTATTAAAATTAATTTTTAATTCTTAATTTTAATTGTTTACATGCGTTTAATTAACGATTCAAAATTTAATTCTTAATTAGACGAGTTTTAATTAAGGATTATAATTTTTATTGTTAATTAAATCAGTTTTACTTAATTCAAATTTTAAATCTTAATTATATGCCTTATAATTAGCATTCGCTCTTAATCATATCCCGTATAATTAGCATTCGCTCTTAATCATATCCCGTATAATTAACTTATGCTCTTAATTATATGCTATATAATTAACATTCGCTATTAATTATATGCCGTATAATTTTTATGAGTGAGCTATCGCAACTTTTAATAATAAATCGTGACGGACCCTGTGATTGAACCAGAGCCGCCAACTCGCGAGTCAGAAACACTACCAACAAGCCTCGGTCGCCACCGCTCGGCTTTCTGCTAATCGGCGTCATATTGTAATCGGACGCCTTGCTTATTTCGTTCTTTAATATTCGTGCGTGTATCCACACGTAAAACTTCCAGGGCCCAGAAAATCGACGTCCGCGTCATGTTCTTTATCGGCACCAAATGCACTGCTCGGACCATGTGAATTTCCTGACATCACAAGGCACAGCGACATTATCAATGAGACTTCTTTATTTCGACGAGTGAGCGGAACAAAGTCGTATCTCGGCGCGCGGACGGAGAACGTCGTATCTCTCCGCGCGGATGAAGAAGATCGTATCTCACTGCGAGGATAAAGCAAAAATCATCTACTGCGCATGCGCGTTGCGTTGTACACTAAAATAGATTCCAAAATTTAAATAAGCGGGTCGAAAATCCCCCAAATAACTTCGAATTCAAGTTAATAGATGCTCGTTGGAGCGAAACGAAAAAAATGCATTGTACACTAAAATAGATCTGAAAATTATCTCCCTTAGATAATGTCAAATGCAAATTAGCCTTTGATTAATTAAGCGGCAGAAAATTAAGAGAGAAATTAATTAATCGGCATATAAATAATAGCGAATGCTAATTATACGGCATATAATTCACGGCATAAAGATTTAAAATTTGAATCTTAATCTGGTTTAATTAACAATAAAAATTATACTTTTTAATTAAAATTCATCTAATTAAGAATTAAATCTTGAATATTTAATTAAACGCTTGTAAACCATTTAAATTAAGAATTCAAAATTGTATCTTTAATAAAAACAACTTGTTAAATTAAGAATTGAATTTTGAATCTTTATTTAAACGAGCGTTTATAACCAATTATAATGAATTCCATAATACACATATTTAGTAAATTGTCAAAATTTTTTCACGATTTTTAAAGACACCGATATTGCAGAAATAAAAGTTTAGTCAAGGTGCGCAGAGCTACCACTACAAAAATTTGAAGAAAAAAATGCGTCTGAGATAGCACGTTCTGTGAGCCTCGGCCGAGATAGCATCTTCCGTTAGCCTCGGCCGAGATAGCATCTTCTGTTAGCCTCAGCCGAGATAGCATCTTCTGTTAGCCTCAGCCGAGATAGCATCTTGTTCCGCTCAGCCGTCGATATACTATATATACTGTATATACTATATATACTGTACATTCTATATATACTTATAGAATTGAATAAGTAGGTTTATGGAGCCCTTTTTGTTGGATCCACCAATGAGGTTATTTCACTAGTCTTATGGAACCCGGGCTCCATAAAAGTCATCTGACAGGCAGAGATGGTGCTATATGAAAATACACGTCGGGCTCCATAAATATACGTATATAAACATATATATCTCCCATTATATTATATAGTTGTAAGACAAAATATGACCAATCAGCCCTCCTCGCCCCCCAACCCCCCTCACCCCCTCAGCGCCCCTCAAAACACCGTTAAAATCCGTCTATTCATGTGTTTTAGGATCTTGAAAAGCCCCAAATTTCCCCCCTCGCCCCCCTCAGTCCCCCTCAATGCCCCCACTCAATGGTTTTCCTTCATGCTTTCCCTCATTTTATTCCGGCAGAACTAAAAATTTATCTTTTTTGCATAGTATGCGTAAAGTACGTCGATTCGCATCGTTTTTAGTGCGTAAAGTTGAATTTCACAAATAGTGTGTGTAAAACTTCGCTTCGCTTTACGCATACTATGCGTAAAATTCCACTTTACCCACTCAAACGATGCGACGACGTGCTTTACTGATACTGTCAAAAAAAATATTGTTCGCCACGTGGCCAAATCTTGACGACCTCGTGATCATTCAACACTCGGGCCGGCTGCGCCGATCCTCGTGCGTATAGATTACTCGGTGGGTGAAGTTCAACTTTACGCCCTAGTGACGAAATAGTACATTACGCAACTAGTGTGAAAAGCGAGCCATTTTGCACGGGTATTGTTTATCGTCCGAGCGAAGCGAGGGCTACAAGATACCCGTGCAAAGATTACTGGCTTTCGCACGTGTTGCGTTTACTATTTTTTATAACTGAGTGCGTGAAACTCTACGTTAAATACCTGTTCAGCGTGCGTAAAGTACCCCCTTTTTTCACTAGTGCGTAAAGTGTTTACTTTACGGACTCGGCGCGTGAAGTAGTGCGTAAAGTAAGCACTTTCCGCACTAGTGAAAAAAGGGGTACATTACGCACGCTAAGCAGGCATCTAAAGTAGAGTTTTACGCACTCAGTTATAAAAACTACTATTTCAACATTACTCATAAGTTATTATGAGTAACCGATTATTTTGGAATTAAAGTATTCACGTTCTTCTCCAAAAATTATTTGACCCGTATATTTTTATTTTTTGTTGCATCAAAATTTCATGCGTTCAGCATTGCCGAAAAATTCCGAGAAAATTCTTACTTAGAAAAAAATTTTCTCAATGTAATTTTCTAACAACTACTGCTTCACCTGTTATTTAAGCTTTTTATCGTGTAACACATAATTTCACTAAAGTTTGATCCCTCTTTCACGTTCGTTATGTTATTTAAAACAAATAAATAAATAAAAAATGCACGAGTTATGCACTTTTTACTGAAAAATGCAGTTTTTAGAAAAATGAATTTTCTCGGAAAAGCCCATTTTTTTCTCAATTTTCCTTTGTGGTGATAGATAATGTAAATACCTATCTAGACGTATTTGTGAAATTCGGGGGTGATTTGCCCCGGTATAGAGATCACTAATGAGATAATACATAATCAAATTTTTCACGCTCAACGCTTATATATAGTCAATGATATAGCAGTCAATATAAAGGTGTTTATCTTTGTGCGTAAGTAATACACATATGTATGTAGTTTATTTTTTATTTTTCTCTTTTAGACTTTGTATTTTTATAACTACCTTTGTTTTTCTGCTTCATTGTTCTTACTTCAGTAAGTGGACGATCAGCGATCTTTGCTGTTAAACAATGTACTTTATCATTACACTAAAGAAACGTGTTACACGTTTCTTTAATCCATAAATGAGTGTTTTGAATTCCAGGATACTTAGGATTAGCAATCCAATCAACTTTTTTACTTTTCTAAACTCTTCTACGACAACGTCTTGTAAATGTATTATTTTAATTGCATCTGTATATTTTTGAACGTGCTCTACACAATCATTAGCATTTTGAATGGATTTTTCATGGGGCTCTCGAAGATTATGCGAAGTAGCGTAATGCTTTATAAGTCCATCCACACCATCTACATAAAGGGCTCCTTTGCCGTTCCCAGTAGCAGAGAACAACCATTTTATATCAAATGGTGCTCGTTTTAATTCATATAATTGAAGGTGATTTTTAAAGTGGCTAGCGGCGCCGTATGATACAATGGTATTTTTTTTTATTGAATCACAACAATTGTCTTTCAAGTAGGTTATAATTTTTTCTACTGCTAGCAAAGCATACACTGAATTATATTTTCGATCATCACTTATGACTGGGAAACTTTGTGTCGAATCCCCTTCATAAGACAGTGCTGTGAAAATAGAAATTTGATCATTAACCCAATGATTTCCTTGAACAGCTTTATTATGAATCACAGTCCAGTTTTCAGCGAAGTCTGTTTGAAGAACTAAATGATATGGTTCTTTTTTAGCGTTTTCTCTTTCTGCTTTTATAGCTTTGCATTCTATATTTTTTACATAAATGTGAGTACTAACCTTCATAGTCCAAACCGAAAGTTCATGTTTAAAAACAGAAATTGAGACTGTTTTTTTAATCAAGTTACCATTATCTCACAAAGCATATGTAATTTCTTCTGTGCCTTCTATATCTTGCAGTTTTAGAATATGAAACGTAATTCCGTTACTGCCTGGACAAATTTTACATTCCTGTAAATAACATAAGTCGGATGGCTCAGAACACATTGTTGCGTTTATTATTTCTGACCGAATTTCATCCAACTCTGTAACGTTACTCCCTCTGAAGTTAATAAGCTCGTAAGAAATAAATCATAATTTGCGAAATAGATACAGAGACCAACTTCTTTGATGAGGCTAAGTAAGGCATATTTTGGTCGGAAACTATATAACTTCGATTTACCAATTCTTAATTCGGGATAATCATTTTTAAATGCTTTATACGTTGCTTTCAGACTTCGAGTAAGAAAACGTTTAACTTTCTTCTCCTTTTTATCATTTATTTTAACTGTAATAACATCACTCTTATTAGGACTGTATCTTCAACAATTAAAATCGTCATTTATATAATATTCCGTAACAATTTTTTCGGTCCTTTCATCAATTTAATGGCCTTCTTGTGCAAGACTTTTTGCTCTTTCTATCACGTTTATTGTTATGTCTGGAAATAAGGATGAAATTTCATTTTTTGTTAAGGATGAGGATAACAAAGTCAGAATTTTCATTTGTTCTAATACCGTAGAACACTTTTGTAAGGCTAAACCAACATTTTGTACCCATTCTGTACAACGACATACAGTTAATGCGTTTGCTTCTATAGAAACGTCAAAAATATTGTTCAACTTCACATCGAGGGTATTAGACAATGTTGAAAGTATATTTTTTTTCTTCTTTTTTAGTAATTTTCAATTGAATTTTCACGTATAAGATTTTTCCTCTTAAGAGGCGATACAGAACCTAAGAAAGATGTACTTATTTCATTATTAAATTCTTCAATGCGTTCTGGAGTACTTGGTAAAAAATCTTCATCTTGATCGACTACGTTGTCGCTAACTTCATTATCCGTGGTAAATTCATTGCAGTGCTACTCACCAATTCTAAAGCACGATTGTAACAATCTTTACACAGATATGTAGAGGGTGTCAAAGGTAAATCAGGATAGAGGTATTACAATGGATGAGCAAGACCCTCAAGTTGTTTGAAACGTACGGAACTAGATTTGTAACAGATTTTTTTGTGCCTATGTAAAAAATCTGCACATTTGATTCTCTTCGTTGAGTAATATTGAGACATCGTATTTCAGCTGATAAGGTGTAAATATGTAATAATTTTCCAAAAGATGATAGTTTTAAAAAAGATTAGAAGTGTGTTATATAGTAGAAACCGAAATTTTCTTGGTAAATGTGAAGTCAAACTATAGCAATCTAGCAGACAAATGTATTAGTACTCAAACTCATACAAGTAGGTGCATGTATACGTGTATTACTTATGTAGGCCCAAAGATAAACATCTGTATAGTGACTGTTATATGATTGTTATATCAGTATATATAAGCGTTAAGCGTAAAAAATGTGTGTGTTATTTCATTAGCAATTGCTATCCCAGCGCAAAACGCGTGAATCTTACAAATACGTAGATAGGTATTTACGTTCTCTATCACGACAAAAGAAAATTGGTTTTTTCGAGAAAAATGCATTTTTCTAAAAAGTGCATTTTTCAGTAAATATTTTATTTTATTTTTTTCAAATAACATAAAGGACGCGAAAGAGGGCCCAAAACTGAGTGAAATTATCTGTTATACGCTTAAAAGTTTAAAAAACTAGTGAAACAGTAGCAGTTTGAAAATTACATTAAACAAAATTTTTTTCTAAATAAGAATTTTCTCGTAATTTTTCGGCATCACTGAACGTATGAAATTTTGATGAAACAAAAAAATTAAAAAATACGTGTTAAATAATTTTTGGAGAAGAACATAAATATTTTTATTTCAAAATGTTAGGTGACATAGGCATACGCGGACCACCTGATTTGAGATGGATTCGGACGTAAATCGACAACTTACTATAGCATAGGTTATGCTACACATAAAGGTGGCGATAAAAGTGATGATAATATTGATTTGAATTATCCAATAGAAGTATTAAATAATATACGTGAAGGCTTGCCATCACATAAATTAAATTTAAAAATTAATGCAATTGTAATGTTAATTAGAAATCTTAGTATTGCTGATGGTTTATAAATTAATTGTAATGTTAATTAGAAATCTTAGTATTGCTGATGGTTTATAAATTAATTGTAATGTTAATTAGAAATCTTAGTATTGCTGATGGTTTATAAATTAATTGTAATGTTAATTAGAAATCTTAGTGTTGTTGATGGAACAAGATTAAAAATAACAAAATTATTTAAATATAAAATTAAAGCAGAAATTATTACTGGAGAAAAAATTGGAAGTAAAGTTTTTATTCCCCGATTTACACTTAATACCAGTGCATCTACATCTTTATCATTTATTTTGTACAGAAAACAATGTCTAATTACATTAGCATTTGTAATGACAATAAATAAATCGCAAGGTCAGAATTTTGTCAGTATAGGACTATATACAAAAGACCTTTATTTTCACATGGACAATTATACGTTGCTTTATCAAGATGTAAAAATTCAAGTGATATATACATATAAAATGAAAAAGAAAATAAATCCGAAATAATTAATATAGTTTGGGAAGAAGTTTTAAATAATTATATGTAATGTGACATCCGTCGTCACATAGTATGACGACATCTGTCATCAACGCACATTCCAGTCATTTTTCGCAATCATACACGCTAATGTATATCGCGTATGGTAGTATAAAATCGCGGTCGCCATCAGCACTCCTGTACCCGCTTGCCGAAATCGACGTGTAAGCGCCCGACTTACGCGTAACACTTATTTCATCTTTTCATCTTCTCGTCGGATATAAAACCGCGCGGAAAGAAGGAGACAAGGTCACTCCCGACTTCCTCCGACGCGCCGCTCCACAATCGATTATGGCCGAAATACCGGAGACTCGGGCACCCGCTGCAAGGTTCGAGTGTCAAGAAGGCATCACCAGTCCACAAATCAACGAACAACGCAACAAAGAATTTAGATTAACTGTAAGTTTACGCTGAAAAGCTTCGTTGCAGTATTGCATCAAAAGCGTAACTTAGAATATAATTATTTATATTTAACTCAACTATTTGTACACGAACAGCTTCAGTACATAACGATACCGAAGTGTAAAAAATAATATATAAAATATATAAACCATATTGTCATATTTATTTCCTTAAACCTAGAACAGTGGGAGCTCACGAGTGTGGCAGACTCCCAGGACATTTAATTATACACACATATACACCTAAATTCAGGTGTAACAATTGGCATCCCTTGTGGGAAGTCTAGCCTAAACTGTTTTAGGATTGAAGACAAGGTCGTAAATCTGTCAGCATGGTAACGCTAGACGAAATCGACCAGGAGAAGGATCTCGAAAAGTGGGCACACTTAGTAAAGTTGTATCATAGACAAGAGGCGCAATCATTTCAACAACAGATGGTTGCTGCCGAATAGACACACAACCTCACACGAGTGTCTTTACGACTCTCTGACTACGATGGGGGAGATTTTGTCCTTGGATGACTTCTTGCAGATAGATCGGATGGGCAGTGCCGAACTCAACAACCCTTCATTAGAAGAAAGTTATCTAAAGATAGTGCTCGTACACACAAGGGACAAGCGCGAACTGCCATAAGAAATCAAACAGTTCGAGATTTGGATCATCTAGAATCACTGTTACAATCAGCCACTACTCAAACAAAAACATACCCTGAGTATGTGAAGATAATGTGGTCTGCAAAGCTGCGGACAGGTTAGTCAGCCAAAGATTTTTATGACCGCGTTGCAGATTATAAAACGGCAGTCGCCGCTGCTCTCAAAGGAGAATAGCCTCCCACGGCAAACCAAGCTAACGCCGTCGCACATTTGGAGTACCTAGCCATCGACGCTTTCATCGAAGGATTACCAGATGGATGGCGTACTAGTTTCGCTGCGGTCGCTCTGACCAGCCTGGAACAAGCGCTAAGTACTGCACAAGCCCAGGAATGCTACCGAGTTCCTGGGATCCAATGCTACAAACATCTGTCTGCTGCTGCGCGAGAATTTGACACTAGCCAGGCCCACGGATCTTGCGGAAGGAGCGGCGTCATCAATTTCAAACACCGTGGCAAGTATAGTGCCACATCTTACGCCGAGCAGCCAACTTCGGAAGAACCGCAGTAAGAGCAAGCACCGATCAAAATGGCACGATTCCAGCTCTGATGAAGGCGGGAGGATGAGTCTAGCAGCTACGAGCACTCATGAAGAGCCAGGCGGAAAGGGAACCGCAAGTCCAAACAGCCACAAGTAATCTACTTACCGCCTCCACCTCGGTATGTAGATTTCGCCAGCCCAGATAGTTATCATAGGCATATCATGCTATACTATTACGATAGAAATGACACAGCCTTTCAAGGAAGCTAAATAATGCAAGGAAGGATAAATGTTCCAGTACAGCTCATTTATTACTCGGATCACCCATCACCAGGATCGACGGTACGAAGTAGGATACCACTTCTTTATTCATCGCCGACACATCCTCGATCCCGGTCTCCTTACCGAGACGCGGCTGGATATTATCCACTTCAATATCATCCTTTGCCCACGCTACCTCCTCAACCATATTACTATCCATGACAACCCAGTTCACCTATCCACCATCAGCCACCGACCAATTATCGGCCGAGGGACTCCAATTTTATAGGACGCCATTCTAGGAGCCCAGTTTTTCGAAGAAGAGAAAGCTCGCATCTGTTACGGCTAGGAAGTATTAATACTGGCCTTCCGACCTACAGATCCTATTTCTTTCTGCAACAGATCGCCTCAGGCCCTTGACGCGGAGCTACGATTATACCAAAAGATGGCCGGGAACAAGAAAAGGGTATGTAGAATGCGGCCTACTACACTCTACCAGAGACTTCCGGCTCGTTCAAGAGTAGCATTGAGCATCCCTGTTACTCACACATCACCAACCAGCGAATGTTACTTGGCCAAAATACCAGCGTCTCAAGGAGCCTATATCGGCGAAGCAGCTGTCACCAATGATCATGGCCGCTGCTACGTAATGGTCATCAATACGTGTAGCCACGAAGTAGATATAGAAATACCACCTCAACAGTTGCAGTCTTTCGATGCGGACATGTCAGAAGATTTTTTCGATTCAGACGGCGAGACGCCTGACGAGCCTCTAGTCGCGGAGAGAATAGAATACATTTGCGAAAGATTACATAGGGAACATCACGATGGCCAAGCTACAGTGCAAATCAGGAGAATTGTAGAGAAATATCATCACCTCTTCCTATTAAAAGAAGATCCACCACCCCGCACACATGTAGTAAAGCATTATATCAATACAGTCGATGATCGACCCATATTTACTAAGCAATATAGGTATCCACCCGCGCTCAACCAAGATGTACGATAACAGGTTGACAAACTCTTGAAAGATAACGTCATTCAGCCTTCCGAATCTGCGTATAATAGCCCACTATGGATCGTTTCAAAGACACCTGGACCAGACGGGAAGAAGAAATATCGTCTAGTAATCGATTACTGTGAACTAAACGAGAAAACGATTCCGGACGCTTATCCGGTACCCAACATCACAGAGATTCTGGAACAAGTAGGAAGAGCCAAATACTTTTCTGTTTTTGATCTGGCCAGTGGATTCCATCAGATTGGAGTGGAGCCTAGAGACAGGCAGAAGACCGCGTTTAGCACGCCGTATGGTCATTACGAATACGTTTGTATTTCTTCGGACTAAACAACGCACCGCCGAGGTTTCAACGTCTCATGGATCATTTTTTACTGGAAATGCAGGGTACAGAACTTTTTGTTTATCTAGACGATATTATAATATATGCCAAGACGCAGGAAGAACACGAGGATAAAGTGCTTCGTACATACGAACGCCTGTCAAAAGCAGGACTACGTTTGCAAATCGATAAGTGCGAATTTCTAACTCCAGAAGTCACGTATTTAGGACACAAAACCGGATCGTACGGAGTCCGACCTGACCCAGGAAAAGTGACTGCCATAGCAAACTTTCCAGTTCCAAAAAGTGTAATGCATATTCGGCAATTCTTGGGACTAGCTGGCTACTACCGCCGGTTCATACTCGATTTCGCAAGTAAAGCACGTCTACTTAATCGCCGCACTCACAAGAGAAGGAGTTTCAAGTGGACCGAAGAAGAACAAAAGAGTTTCCAGATACTAAAGGATGCACTGTGCAATTCGCCCGTATTGGTATGTGCAGATTTAAGTAAATCTTTTATCTTGACTACAGACGCATCCAATGAAACCATCGGGGCCGTGCTGAGCCAAGTTGATCCACCGAATGATCATCCGATCGCGTATATGTCCCGCAGTCTTAGTAAAAGTGAACTTAACTATTCAACGACGGAAAAGGAATGCTTAGCTATTATAGCTGCGGTACAGTATTTCAGACACTATTTATATGGTTGCACTTTCACCGTCTACGGAGATCACGAGCCTCTGACATGGATTGACTCTATCAAGGATCCCATGAGCCGTCTCAACTGCTGGAGAGCTCGTTTGAGAGGATATGATTATAAATTTATATACAAATCAGGAAAACTGAACACCAACGCAGATATGCCTTGTCGCAAAACCCAGTTCCGGAGGGAGAGTCAACAAACTCCACGGCACCGCCTCGTCAGTTATTACGACGACAGCAATGTCACCGGATTGCAATGCCTCAGCGGAAGATGACGGCTCGACAAGCCCAGATACGAGCATCATCCGATGCAAGTGGGCCAGACTCTGAGGTGCCGCAAACTCGTTCTCGACGTGGAAGGAAGAAAGGGTCTAAGAATTCTCCCCTCGTTCCACCACGAGGGATGGAATCAGGCCAAGGGGATCTCGATGCTAGCACAATAGCAAAGCGATTAAGAGTGTGGAAAGAAATACAGCCTGAACCTTCCGTTTCGAAATTGGATGCTACATCATCATTTGAAAGATAATTGGGTACATTTCCTTACCGAGGATCTGAGCCTCGATCCTGATAATAATTTAGTTTTGTTAGATCTTGAAGCTATTAGTCAAGATGAACTATCAAAATGTAATCCTCGAGCAGGCGACGCAATAGTTACCCCATATCGAGTGAATTAATTTAGAGTTACATAGTGGTCGCACGTTCTGTTATAAAGGGACTAGAAAGGTAGAAAACATTGTTTAGTCGGTATCTCCTACAACGCATAGTTATTACTATTCAACCAACAATATCAGCAGAGGGAAAACTAATGTCTCCGTTCTACTATGTTATTTATAACTTTAATACATATCATTCTATAGTGGTTCTAGTCCCTTATACTGTTTAATTCTTATGTTTAGGACAATGACATTACTGTAAAATATCGAAATTTTTATTAACTAACTGAAGCCAGCCATTTTGGATCTCCGATTATAGAATTTACGAATTTGGACTTTAGATTCGGAATTAGCCATCCAAAAAACAGATAACCGATGAGTCTATCGCAAAATATCCAAATTTTCACTAATTTACTAGCGATGGCGGCCATCTTAGATTCATTATATTGAATTTGCAGATTCTGATATACCTGATATGAATAACCAAAAAATATAGGTATACAAAGTTTTAGAAAGAACTGCGACAAAAAATGTAATTCGGAGTGAAGTGTTCAATGCGCGTGATAAGCATGTATTCACTTCGAGGATGTTTTTCACCCTGTAGATTTCTTTTCCAGCGGAAAAAAATACATGGGTAAAATGTATTTGTTTACTGTACCTACATGCAAAGTTTCATGAAAGTCGTAGGTGTGCATCAAGTGTTCTATCCCAAGGAAATATCGAAAAGTAATGAATTGAATGAGGGAACTCACGCGGTCTACGTGCTTTTTTTTAAACTCTGAAACAGGTCAACTATAATTTTTATTTTCCTTATAACATGGCAATTTTCAATCAAATTTAGCTCATTAGAACATTTTTATATCAAAAATACAAGGAAAAAAATCATATTTACCCTTATAAAAATAGAGGATGCAATCCCGCAGCATTAAAACTGTGGCAAAATACTCGTCTTTTTATAAGAAACAAATAGACGTTGATTTCATTAAAAAATTCCGATTCCATCTCGAGGTATTAAAAAAAAACGATTTTTGGAGGTGAACTTTAAGGGAGGTTTTCACCCCATAGATGTCTTCTCCACCATAAAAAAAAAAATACGTGTCGATTATTTTTCGATACTATAACCACCTCCAAAGTTTCATGAAAATCGGAGGCGGACACCAAGTATCCTTCCCTTTTACGTTGCAAAAATTTGTTTTACATCAGGAACTTCTCGCTATGCCCGCAAATTCCCGTTTTTATTGGAAAATTAGAGATTTCATGTAAAAAGATAAAAAGTTTTGCACGTGACCTTGGAAGTACTGTTTATAGACGGAGTACAATTAGAAATGAAAGTCACCCCCCCCCCCTGCATGTACATTAACTTCTCGCAAAGTTGACAAATTGTTTTCATTTTATAAGATACTAGAATTTTTTACAGGTTTAAGTATTTTGAAAGATTAAATAACTCAGTTGGACCAATCAAGGAGCGTGGGAGTGCTCTGAAGGTAAATATAGAAGAAGCTTGAGGATCGACCGCGCTACATATACTTTGAAATGAGTGCCCGAGAAATTGATATATTTCCTACAATTTTCAATCGCTTTTTTGCTATACATCAGAAACTTTTCTAAGGTGCTACCTTTCCGGCGGCCGGTAATTGCAGGGTGGTTGATAACCCGACCTTATCAAAAGTTGAGAACTCCAATCTACCTTATCGACAGTCGATAACCCAAATTTGCCTTATCGGCAGTCGATAACCCAAATCTACCTTATCGACCGAGCAGCCTACCTTACCGTCTGTGGATAATTAATCTCTACCTTACTGGTAGTCGATAACCCAAATCTACCTTACCGACAGAGTAGTCTAAACTTTTTTTTATATCTTTCATAGTTGTTACGTTCAGGCATAGAATTGGTATTCGTGGAATACTTTTGATAATATCTTTTCGAATCCTCTTTTTTCTCCTGTTCAACAAGAGGAGTATAAGCGTTTGAACTTGAGTTTTGACCCATCTTGTACGATATCAGGGACACAAGCATCTACTCCCAGTCCATGTATAGATGCCTCGATAACACACAAAGCATGCACGTACATACTAATACTCTATCCCGAACACCGCTCAGTTGGGGTTTGATGACGCATCTTCAAACCTGTACAGAATTCTTGAAAAAACGTTTTGAACAGATTGAGACCTGCACGAAGCTCGCTGATGCAAGCTCAAACCTGCATAGAATTCTTGGAAAAAGTTGCATGAAGTTCTTTGATCGGTCGCGCGTCGCCATCCCTTTAAAGGCTAGGTACGAAATTCTTGGAATTTTTTTTTTCAAATTCTTGGAAATTTAGACGAGTTTCTTCTCGTCTCCGCTCCCTATATTACGTACGAATCCTACCTTAATGGCTATTCTACCTTACTCACGGAATTGATTACCTTAGATATGTAGACATATTATACACTATGTGAACTACATATACTATGTATACTGCATGTACTACATATATTATGTATACTGCAAATACTATGTGTACTACATATACTATGTATACTGAATATACTATGTGAACTAGCCGAGACAGATCCTTGATCGAGACGTAGTGGAACATGTTGACCTTGAGGGCTTTGTTTTCCTCGAGAGCTGTCTCTGTTTTCGCACAGAGATGGCTCGAGCGTCCTTGAGGAACGTTGTTGTGTCCAGATGTTGATGGTTACTGATAACTCCGGTCTTTATGCGGCTGTTAAAGGTGGAGTTGACGTCTTCCCGGCTGACTCTTGCTAACCCTGCACGATGTATCGCAGAGAAGCTGAGCATGCTCTGTCGTATGCTGTACAGTACAGCGATGGTCGACTCTCGTGCAAGTTCATGCCTGGGGTGTACAGGAGTCTCTCGTACGTCCCGATGTGGTCAACGATTATGACGTTGGCCCATCTTTCAGCCATGTTGCTGCTCACATTACCACCTCTCATCAGCACCAATGTTTACTGCACGAGCAAGATGGATTCACGACTATCCAATGCCATCCTAAGAAAAAAAGGTATTAGTAACTGTGTATCGCGAGATAATAAAAAAAATACGTTGTAGAATACTCACTTGACACTTTCTCGTAGTAGTAGATGTATAGGAGAGCTACTTGGGGGTATCCTGGAGAAAACTCACATGAGAGCTCGGATCCTAGAAGTCGCAGTAATGGTCTTTCTCAACCGGAATTCTACTCTCGTAGTAGATGTCTAGGAGAGCGAGGTATCCTGGGGTATCCTCACAGGAGAGCTCGTATCCTGAACTAATAATACAGCGATAAAATACTTTCAATGCACCTGGACGTCTTCTACTAGTTCTTGCTGCTTGCGCACACTGAACTGGAATGGGCTCCTCGGCCCGCGTCTCGGCTTTTATAGAAATCGCGGCGCATGCACTCGACCAATCAAACAGCTCCATGCAATTTTTTCAAGAATTCTATGCAGGTTTGAACTTGTATCAGCCAATCAGAGAGCTCCGTGCAGGACTCAACCTGTTGAAAACGTTTTTCCAAGAATTCTATGCAGGTTTGAACTTGCGTGAGCCAATCAACGAGCTCCATTCGATCTGAGTGGTGGTGGGGGAAGAGCTTTTTGGTTGCGGGGGTTGAGCGATCGGTGTAGAGTGCTACTATGTACATTATATGTAGTGCAAATAGTGTATGTAGTACACATAGTATGTAGTATATGCAGTATACATAGTATATTCAGTATACATAGTATATGTAGTACACATAGTATTTGCAGTATACATAATATATGTAGTACATGCAGTATACATAGTATATGTAGTTCACATAGTGTATAATATGTCTAACATATCTAAGGTAATCAATTCCGTGAGTAAGGTAGAATAGCCATTAAGGTAGGGTTCGTATGTAATATAGGGAGCGGAGACGTGAAGAAACTCGTCTAAATTTCCAAGAATTTGAAAAAAAATATTTCCAAAAATTTCATACCTCGCGTGTAAATGGATGGCGACGCGCGACCAATCAGAGAACTTCATGCTACTTTTTCCAAGAATTCTATGCACACTGAAAAAAATTCAGCGCGCCTCCTAACCTTGAAACGGAGTAGCAGCAGTACCGCTATTCAGTGTAATGTGCACGCCGAATACGCGGAACTGTTGTACTTTCCACACGCTGTCTGCGAGGTTAGGTGGCGCGCCGACAGGCTGGCACTGTGGCTATACCGAATAAGAGTAGCTCCTACTCTTACAAGAGTACCAGCTACTCTTTTAGGAGTAGCAGTTACTCCGATGGAAAGTATAGCCACTAATCCCTAAAATTGGCGCTGCATGTACACCTGAAGAGTAGGTGGCGCGCCAAATTTTTTTCAGTGCAGGTTTGAACTTGCATCAGCGAGCTCCGTGCAGGTCTCAATCTGTTCAAAACGTTTTTTCAAGAATGCTGTACAGGTTTGAAGATGCGTCATCGAAACCCATTCTATCTGAGCGGTGTTCGGGATAGAGTACTAGTATGTATGTGCATGCTTTGTGTGTTATCGAGGCATCTATATATGGACTGGGAGTAGATGCTTGTGTCCCTGACATCGTACAAGATGGATCAAAACTCAAGTTCAAACGCTTATACTCCTCTTGTTGAACAGGAGAAAAAAGAGGATTCGAAAAGATATTCTCAAAAGTATTCCACGAATACCAATTCTATGCTTGAACGTAACAATTATGAAAGATTAAAATTAAAATAAAAATTTAGTCTGCTCTGCCGATAAGGTAGATTTGGGTTATCGACTGCTGGTAAGGTAGATTTTGGTTATCTACTGTCGATAAGGTAGATTTGGGTTAACAACTGTTGGTAAGGTCGAATTATCAACCACCCTGCAATTACAGGCCACCGGCGTGGTAGCACTCACCGACCAAGCGCCAGCTCCGATGGTGCCTGGTAATTATATGCACACGTCAGTTAGCGAACTGACGATAGGTTATCGACTGTAGGTAACGTTAGATTATCAACCACCCTGCAATTACCGGTCGTCGGCAAGATAGCGCTCTACCTTACCGACGGTGCTCTAGCTCCTATCGTAAGCATATACTTATAGACATAGACTGCGTGCTCTTACTGCCGTGTGAAGCCCACGATGGCGGCGCGTGGTCATGCTATCTCTCTCGCACACCTACAGTGTTGGGGGTAGAGGGAAAACGGTGACGGCAGAAGATGAGGATTCGCATATCGCACGAATGATATACTAGATATCGTAGGTCATTCTCCAATAAATTTTCATAATTTTGCACATAAACATGTTTCTGTATACACTATAAATGAACAAAATATTCAAAGTTTTTCCCTTTTATAGCGTATAACAATAAATATTTTAGAATATTGTATATCGTATTTTTTGTATTTTGTAAGAAACAATAATGAATAAATATCCTCGTTTTTCAAAATACTTATTTATTAATAGATTTTTCAAACTATACAGATTTTATATAACAATACTATATACACTGATACTATATTAAACTTTTTGAAGGTAGAATATTTCATTTTGAATAGAAAATAAATTATATTTCTCATTATTCATTACATACTTTAACTTTTTTCAAGCTTTTACGGTTGCATATCCCTTTGGCCAATTTTAAATGCCTTCGATCTATTTGAGCGAACAGTAGCTACGATTAGGAATATTGACTTTTTTACATTAAAAAAAAAATTTATGATAAGAGTGAATTAAGTTTAGATTTTGTAACGATGTATTTTGACTCTTCGCCTCTTCTCTCTCGACTCGTGTCAGCCGGGCATAAAACGATACCTAGGCCGAATTTCTAATAGGACCTTTTCTTTTATTCTTTGTTTTTATATGTGCTATGCCCATGGGCGTACGACATGTATCGAAGTATAGCGAGAGTCGGTAGGAGAGATACGGCTGATACGGCCGTTGGTCGGCCGCGGGAAAGTATGTAGGTAGAGTGGAGACAGGGAGAGAGAGGTAGCTGCGCGTTCGAAACTCGCGCGCTCGCGAGCGGTCGCAAAGTCGAGCGAGGTTGCAGCACCGAGCAGGCAGGCAACCGTCGATGCGGTCACGGGGGAAGGTTATGAGTTGCCGGCGCGTGGAGAATCGGTAGTGGAGAGAGAGAGAGAGAGACGCGCGCGAACGGTTGTTTTTCCCGAGCGGTTTTTGAAGAGAGAGGTTTTGGTGTGCGGGAGAGAAGGACATCGACGAGAAGAGCGGTGCGAATCAGCAGAGAGAGAGAGAGAGAGTAAGTGACGACGACGTGGAGAGTGGTACGAAGCAGCAGGGAGAAGTGAGTGGTGAGTACCGAGAGAGCGGTGACCAAGAGCGTGTGCGATAAAGGAGTTCAACGGTTTTTCGAGGTGTTCGGTGTTCGAGAGGGTGAGCGTGGAAGACTGCGACGACGAGCAGTGGCGTCGAGAGAGAGACAGGAGAGTTGGTGCGAGAGGACGAGAGAGCCGCGGCAAGTGGAGAGAGAGAGAGAGAGCATCGTTGCAGCGCGAGAGCAAGTAGCCCGGAGATCGGCGATCCAGCCTCACCGGCAGTCAAGGCTTCGCCGCGATGGAAGGTAGGTGGGTGAGCGGGGCCGGGAGCGGAGGGAGTTAACGGGCCGAGAGTGGAGAGAGTGAGAGGGCGTGGAGTTGAGAGGGAGAGAGGGAGGGAGAGAGAGAGAGTGAAGAGGGTAAGAGCGGGGAAATTGAATGCGTGCGTGCCCGGGTTTCGCGAATTCGCAGAATCGCAAGAGCGTGCGGGTGGAGATTCGGGAAGAGTGAGAGAGAGTAAGAGGGAGAGAGTGAGTTTGCGTGCGCTAGTTTAGAGATTCCGCGAGAACGTGCGGATGGAGGTTCGAAGAGAATGCGTAAGAGAGAGAGAGAGAGAGAGAGATATCCTTTATTTATCCAAAGGCAATATTACAACTTTGTTATAAAAATATGAAATATACAAAATATAATAAAATATACAAAATAAAATATACAAAATATACAATATATAATTAACAGGAATAAAGTCTTTGGTTAAGGACTATCTACTGTTCAATCATGAAAATTCGATTATAAAAGAAAAAACTATACAATAGATGTAAAAAATATTAGTCAATTCACAACTTCGTCTTTCACAGATATAAAAGATATCACAGTCAATTTACAATTTCACAGTCAGTTTTACAATTAGTTTTAGGTCTGTTTAGATATTATATATAGTAAAGTAAAATAAAATAAAATATCACAGTCTTTTTAGAAATACTATATAATATCACAGTTATTTTAGACCAAGACCTTGTCGCTTTTAACGTTGACTGAAAACCTGATCTCTCAGCTCTTTCCTAAGGAGGCTAAGGGTCAATATCGGAAAGGTGTTTTTTCACCGCCCTCTTGAATGCTGAATAAGATGGTAAATGGTGCAGAGAGGAAGGAAGAGAGTTCCAGAAACGCGCGCCCTGAACTTGAAAAGTTCTGGCTCCAGTCTCAGTGCACACTCTGGGGATATTAAGTTCGTGGAGCACTCCCCTACTAGAGGGCCTGGGCACATGCTTCGTGAAAAGCTCAGCAAGATAGCCAGGCTCACGCATCCTAGTGACTCTATACATTAATAAGGACAAAAAATACTGCCTACATGTATCAGTCCTCAGCCAACCCAGGCGTCTCCGGTAGCGGGTAATACGAACATCCCTCCTAACCCCAAAAATATACCTCACACATGAGTTGCTCAGACGTTGAAGTCTTACGCGCTGTTCGACCGTTGCGTCTAAGTACACGACCGCGCAATAGTCCAGATGCGGCTGGACTAACAAGGAAGGTACTCCAAGTGTAAGTCACCGATTTGGACGATATTGCAATATATTGTAGTACATTAAAAAATAAGAGACACGTATTTTTTTACGTGCTGATAGACACTTTAAGGGGGTGAAATCTACCCCTAAAGTTCACCCTCAAAAACAGTTTTTTTCAAATATTTCAAAGACGAATAAAGCTAGCTTAATGAAACCGACGCCAAAAGTTGTAGAATAAAAAAGCCTTCAAAATAGCATTATTTTCAATTTTAAGGGTAGCAACCCCTATTTTTTTTTCAAGAAAAATAAGCTTTTTTCATCAATTTTCAGCTATAAAAATTACAATAAATTATATATCGCCTCAAAACTGATTCCATTTAAAAGAAAATTAAAAAATAAAGTTGATCTGTCTCGTGGTTTTGGCCAAAATTATTTTTTAGGGGGTAACTACCCCTTATTTATTTTTTGTTCATTATTTCAGAAATAAATAAAGATACCTTAATAAAACCAACGCTAAAAATTTTAAATAAGAAAGGCTTCAAAACAGCATTATTTTCAATTTGAAGGGTAGCAACCCCTATTTTTTTTTTTCAAGAAAACTAAGCTTTTTTCATCAATTTTCAGCTATAAAAATTATAATAAATTATATATCGCCTTAAAACTGATTCCATTTAAAAGAAAATTAAAAAAATAAAGTTGACCTGTCCCGTGGTTTTAACCAAAATTATTTTTTAGGGGGTTACCTTAATAAAACTAACGGTAAAAATCTTAAAATTAAAAAGGCCACAAATCTGTATCTGTATACTTTCAATTTTAAGGGTAGGAACCCCTATTTTTCTCTTTTTAAGGAAACTAAGAGACTTTATTGACTTCAATGGTGAAACTTATCGATTTTTATCGACTTCTACTAACTTTTTCTAGCAGGGAGGGTAAATGTGTTTATTATTTTTTTCTGAAAAAATTGCGTAAATAATCAAAATTTAGTGAGATTAATTTTTTTTCAAGAAAATAATAAAAATTAAAGTTACGTGTTGCAGAAAAATACAAAATGTAATGATAACTAATGTAAATATGGTTTTTGTTTTAACAACACAAGTTTTATTATTACTATTACTACAAAAAATTTAAAGTATTCTCAAAAAAGTAATTGTTTGTCGAATAGCTCGAGGCATTATGGATTGTAAGTTGTACAATAATGATATTCTTCAAAAAAGTGTTTTAAGCATAAAGATTTTTTACACCACGAACATCTAACAATTGCAACATTATTACAACCATTGATCTCACAATGCGTTGCACAGGAATCTCCGAAACTGAAACTTACGGGGTCATCGAAATCTCCTGGACGATTCACAAGATACCCACTTTTATACCACGAATATTTAAATAGATTTTCATATCGTGGAGATGAAAATTGGTTTTGAACCAAAGACTGTAATTTAATTATATTATTTCTCAAATGTAAATTTAAGTCTTCGTCTATGAGCAAAACATGGTCTGAAAAATGTTTAACATAGTTCTTCCATGTGCGGAATCCATATACATCTAACGGCTGTATGTTTCCAGTCGTTCCTGTAGGTATCATTTTGAGATGTAGTGTTTTATCGTGTGGCGTAACTTCCTGTACAATCGTTGGACAATGACCACTCCACGAATCAATTAGCAGCATGCTTCTAGGTCCAACTTGAGGAAAATATACCTCTTTTAACCACGCCTTAAAGAGTTCTACAAATTTTGATTTTATTTAAATGTGTCTTCCGAAATAATTAACGTTTTATTTTTAGAAATTAATAGAACGTGATTTTACCTGAATTAAGTTTTCCAGATGTCGAGGATGTAACATATACGTTTGTAGGCACAAACAAATTTTGTGAGACAATTGGTCCAAATTCTCCCCTTCGTTCCTTTAATACTAAAAATAATGGTGATAGTAACTTTCCTGTGGCTGAAATTGTCGGCTGTACAGTATAGCTATGAGTTGTTGATGTGACCGACTGTACAAGGCACTGTAATTTCTTTCCTCCTTCAAAAGCAAGAGATCGACCAGAATGCATTTCCAACTGAAAACCAGACTGGTCTGAATTATATGTATTGTCAGTACCTATTTAATTAATCAATTGTTTGACTTCTGTTACGAATTCTACTTCTTTTTTATGCAAATCGCAAATTCTTGCAATTTTTTCTCGGTAAGTTCCACCTTGATTGATTTGGTGAGCCCAGCGATGTAACTGTGTTTCAGAACTGACTTTCCTGAATCTATTTTGAACTGTTTTAAGCGATAAATTCTTTTTTGTTTTTCCACTTCTCCAATATTCTACAGCCCTTTTTTGTATTCAAAACTCAATGGTTCTTCATGTCCCGTACATTGATCCGTAGGTAATTCAGGATAGTAAGGAAGTGTATGTAAATCAACATCTTCCACAATACGTGCATCTGTTTCTTTATATTCTTCTTGAAAATCCAACGATTTTTCCATTATAACATCTATGCTTTTAGACGATTCCATTAAATCTCACAGTATCATTTGGAAATGGTCTTTTATTTCTATTTTTTTAATATTATAAGGGCTATCTTCAATATCAAGTGTTTGGAAATAGGCAAGCAGTAAATTAATAACATTCAGAGGATTAATTTTCATTTTGAGTGCTAAAATAATCAAACATTTATAAGAATAATTGCATACAGAAATAGTATCTTTACAACACACATATATAGAATGCTGAAAATAAAAACATTTTTTTAATTTGTATGCGTCACCCCTCTAAACGTTACATTACTATGTTGCGAGAACATAGCTATTTCTCAATGAGGAAGCTTTGTACGTTGTACGTTGTACGCTTTTACTGATGTACGCCATCATCATTGTCATCGACGACCGGGCCCAGCCAGGACTCCGCGATCCCGAAAATATGATAGGAGGATGTATAAGGAAAATAGACCCAGACTCATAAAATTGCATCGCCAAGCATGCAATTTTGAGGCAGGGAGCTTAAGAGCCGGCGGGGCTATTTTCCTGAAAAGAGAGCACTCCGTGGAGTGAAGTGGGTATTAGCAGAGGCTCAAAATAAGACGGAGCGTACGACAGATGATGCGTACTTACCCAGAGCGCAGAAGAGAGGGAGAGAGAGAGAGAGAGAGAGAGAGAGAGAGAGAGAGAGAGAGAGAGAGAGAGAGAGAGAGAGAGAGAGTTCGCGTACGTCATTTCGAGGATCGCGCTGCAGCGACTCTACGAGATCGCGCGATTAGATTCGTAGAGAGAGAGGGAGCGAGAGATAGGGAGATAGAGAGTGTGCCCGGTTCGGGTAATCAGGTTCGCGAAGCTTTCGTCGTGGTTGTTGCGGGCGTGGCGGCGATTTAAGCACCTCCCGTGAAGTATTCGTTGTGCCGCCTGGCGTTCGGGGTGGAAACGTGCGAAAAGGGGTAGCCTCGTGGAACGGAGTGTGTACGTGCGTAAGCGAGCGAATTTAGAAAATTGTAGTTAGGGTTTAGTTCAATAAATGAAGAATTGACTTGAATCGTTGTTTGAGTATTTACTTTATCCAGGTGCGACGTCACAGCAGAATCTCCTTTTGGACGGTAAGTGTGTCGAGAGCGAGAGCGAGAGGAAGAGAGAGGAGATTAATAGTTAATTTATTTGCGGGTGTTCGGACTCGGCGTTCATCACTTAAGTACACTGTCGGAAATTTATTTGTTCCATTAAATCAGCCAAAAGGATATGATAACGTAAAACCTTTTTTCGAATCCACTAACTCTAAAAAGTTAAAAGTCCTGTCTACCCCGATTGCAACGCCACGTGTATTAGGTATTAAAGAAAGCATTAGAACAGTTTTTACAAGCTCAAGTCAATCAATAAATGCGTATTTTGTAGAGAAACGCGGGGGATAGTTTACTGTAACGCTAACTGGACGTTTGATTTTACTCTACTAAATATAAATTCATTTATTCATCTCAACTCATGAAACTTGTTTAAAAGTAATCCTTATTAACTTCTACACGTGCAAATTGAGTCATGATGAATTTAAAATTTATAAGTACACCTCAATTAATGAAAATACGTAGATGAAGTCATGGGGGCGCTGCGATCTATTCCGGAGTTGTGGTTTAGATAGCGAGTACTCTTAAAGTATTTAATGAATAATAAGAAATATAATTTCTTTTTTATTCAAAATGAGATATGCTACCTTTGAAAAGTTTAATATAGTATCAGTGTATATACTATTATTATATAAAATCTGTATAGTTTGAAAAATCTATTAATAAATAAGAAGTATTTTGAAAAACGAGGATATTTAATCATTATTGTTTCATACAAAACAAAATTGAGCACAAAATTGGAAAATCATCTTGTCTAATATCATACGAATCTGAATTAATCGATAAAAATGAAATACAAATAAAATTAGAAATCACATTTTATGATGATGTTACAAAAATTTTTAATACATTTCCGAAATTAAAAGTAGAAGAAATGGATTTACAACATAAAATGTTAAATGAAATTTTACCAGAAAATAAGGAATTACATTACGGAAAAATTTTGCAAAATAACGAAAATAATATTAGATCATTAATAAATAATATTAATATTGCTTTTGAAAATAATGACCAAACAATAGACTTTGAGGAAATAGGATCAATCGACTATAAACAGTTTTTGACAATAATAAATAAAAAGATTGAAGTAGGTTTCGAAGAATATAATAAACTTTATGGAAACGGTAGAGAATATAACTTCATCTCTTATGAAATAGACAATTTTCCTGAAGGTTTTAAAATAACAGATGACTTTAACATAAACGAACATGAGATTTTAAATTTGGGATCAATAAATTTTATAGGAAAAAAAGATTTAATACAAATTTAAAGGCGTTTAATCGAGAAGGATAATTACTACAAAAAATACATTATAAAAATTTACCTGAAAATAGTAAAACAATGATTAGAGATCTATAGTATTGAAAAATAAAGATATATTATGGCTAGAGGGAGATAGTTAAGCATCATGTACTGTAGAACAACATGAAATAAATTTAACGGATCATAATGCCGTATACGTGAAAGAATTTCCTTTACCACACAAATTAAAAGAAATCGCGATAGAAGAAACTCAAAAATTAATAACAAATAATTTAGTAAGGAATTCAAAAAGTGTTTTTAATGCTCCAGCATGGATTGTAGCGAAAAACAATTAGCAGTCGGACAAAAACGATAGCGTTTAGTTATAGACTACAGAAAATTAAATGAAAAACAGTTCCAGATCCATATTTACTCCCAAATATTACAGAAATATTTGACTAATTAGGAAAAACAAATTTCTATCACGTTATAGATTTAAAATCGGGTTTTCACAAATTCCTATCAAACAACGTGATGTACAGAAAACAGCATTTAGCATAAATCCTTTGGGATGTTTTGAATTTCGCGTATAACCCTTCGAGTTGAGAAACTCACTGCATACATTTCAAAGAGTTTTGCATACAGTTTTGGGCGACTTGATCGGTAAAATATGCTTTGTATTTATCGATGACATAATCATTTTTGCGAATCTATTAAAGAAGCGAATGAAAGATTTAGTGCGGTCGCGCAAAGACTAAGAGAAGCAAATTTAAAATTAGAGCAAGAAAAATGTGAATTCTTAAAGAGAGAAGTATGTTATTTAAAATGTTAAAAACATCAGAGAATTTCTAGGACTTTCAGGTTAATTATTAGAAGATTTATAAAATATTGTGCAAAAGTAACAAAACATTTGAATACATTACTAGAAAAGGACGTGAAATTTCATTCGAAAAATGACCAACAAAAGCTTTTGAGGAAATTAAAGAATTATTATGTACAGCACCAGTTTTGGAATATCCGCGTTTTGACGAACCATTTATCATTACCACAGATGCTTCGAATTTCACTTTAGGTGGAGTTTTGTCACAAGGCGAAATTGGCAAAGACCCAGCGAAAGCTTATGCATCACGAAGTTTGCATGAAGCCCAAATTACACGGACAAAAAGTTTCCAGTAAAAATGACTCCTTCAATGACTAAAATTTAGTATACTGTATAGAGAAACGGGGACATACTCGATATGTATTGAATTTTAGAATTCACTTTACCAAATTTTAGTATTTCGGAAACTAAAATGGAAATTTACAATTAAAAAAATAGAATTTACGATTTGTATCACTCCTCTACGATAGGAGGACACTAATAGAACTTATGGAATAGACTTAAGGAAAAGTATTTTTTGAAAAATTTACAATCAAACATTCAAAATAGAATTAAAAAGTGTAAAGATTTTCAAAGAAATAAATTAAAACGAAAAAGACTAAACAACCGATGATTATTACAGATACACCGGAAAAAACATTTGATAAAATCGCAATGGATATTGTAGGTTCATTTAACATTATGAAAAACAATAATAAATATATTTTATCCATACAGGATCAATTATTAAAATTTATAATCTTAGTGTGTTTAAAAGATCAAACAGCGGAATCGGTTTCAGATGCTTTTATAAAAAGATTTATATGTATATTTGGATGTCCAAAAATAGTTCTAACGGATAGAGGAGCAAATTTCACAAGTAAAATAATGAAACAAATAGCTCGAAGATTTAAACTTGATAAAATTGAAACTACAGCTTTCTCTCCGCAGTCTAATCGTTCGTTAGAAAGAGCACATCATCCATTATGTGATTATTTAAAGAACTTCGAAAAAAAAAATATGAATCGGATAAAGTATTAGACTTTGCGCAATTTCATTATAATACTAGTGTGCACACTAGCCATCAATTTACACATCAATATTAGAGAAATTGCCTCTATAGCAAGACAAAAATTAATAAAATCAAAAGAAAAATCTAAATGGTATTATGATAGATTTATTAACCCAGTTGATTTTAAAATGGGAGATAAAATATGATTAATTAAAGAACTCAAACCAGGAAAACTTGAAAAAAATCATTGCCAGGGTCCTTTTGACATTATTAAGGCGGTCTTACAGCTAGTAGCTTCTGAGGCCAAAATCAGCTATAAAAAGAGAAAAATGTTTAAACAATATAAAGAATATATCCTATTGTTGCGTTACAACTATTGGAAATCGTAACGCAATTGAATGTTGTTAAATTTATTCGATTGGATCCCCTAAGAATATTTGTTCATTCTTATCTGAAGGGAACTCCAAACCTATCTTGGTCACCCTTACTCTCCCATACGAGTAAGGCTGCGGTTAACCGCGTGTTTATGTTAATCTCGAAATATTAAGGGGAAATAAACATAGACTCATTACCCAATTGAGCACCATTTATTATTTTTGTCTATGTTAGTTATAATTAATCGAGTTACAATATGCGATGAGCGCTCGTATTCGGATCTTGATTTCCTTACTGATTAGATTGACAGGGTAGGACACGCATGTAAAACCCGCGTGGGTCAACAACAATCGGTCATTAATAGGTAGAAATCATCGATCGGATTCCTAAAGGTCCATATAATGCCCTATTTTCGGCGCTGCCTGTCGTCCCAGTAAGCGGATCGGTCACCCCCCGTACAGTCATGAGAGACCTTATGTAATTAAGTGACAAAAGGAAATAGAGGAGGGGAGGATTATAACGGTTCCGATAAGGGTAAGAGGAAGGCGAAATACGGCGCTCTCTATTTTATTAGGGAAGCGTTCGTGTCTTCTCCTTTTGTTAGTTCTTATTTACTTTATCGTCGATTTCTCTGTACACAGTGCTGGAGACTGAGATATACTGAGAAAGCCAATCGAAGGCGGCCGGGCTCTCGCCGAGCGCTGTTGTACTAGGACGCAGTGCGTGCGAAGCACCGCACAAAGAGGAGAGGCCGATAGTTGCGGCGCGCAGGTATACTCCGGCACAGTACGGGCGAAGCACCGCACGAAGAGGAGAGACCGATAGCTGCGGCGCGGGCGCTATACTTGAGCGCGCCTAGTGCGAAGCACCGCACAAAGAGGAGAGGCCGATAGCTGCGGCGCACACTCCCCACACACTGACGGTGACAGAAAAAAGGGAAAGGCTAGGAAAACTAGGTGTGAGGGAATAGATTATCTCAACCAGAAGGAGGGGAAGGGACTCCCAACGGTACGAGGGGCGCGTTACGATTACCTTGGACCTATCTAGTTGCCGATCTAAATTCATAAAATACCGATAATTATAACAATGCGCACATGTATTCTTAAAGGTACGATAGTTTCATTAACCTTTATAACGCCGTTACGTGTGATTCAGGAGATTATAGGTAATTTTAGTGAGAGGGTGCAATATAATAACTATTACGTTAATCCGATCGAACGTCTTTATCAATAGGTTATAAGCGCGGTGTTTGCTATGTAGATATATGTATATGAACCCAAGCGTTATTCGGAAAATTCGAGTTTTCACAATTTTGAGGTCGCGCTAAACTCACTAATTTAGAATTAGGTATACATGTATATCATATATATACACATGCATACATATAGATAAATATATATGCATATATACTCGTAATATACTCTTGAAAATTAAAATTAAAATGAAGCAATATAATAAGAACCAAATCTAATAAAATGACCTGACAATAATTGTGGACAATGAATTAAATGAAATTTTCCGTGATTATATTTAAAAGATAGATACATACACGCATGCGTACACACACATATATATATATATATAATATATACACTTATCGGGGTTTATGTAGCCCAAGACTGTATATTACTACCTACAGCCCAGAGTTCTCTATGGCAAGTGACTAAAGAAATAATGGACCCTGGGGTTATAGACTCTAGGTCGGGCCGCATAAACCCCTATATTTAGAAATATTATGAAGCCCGGGCTGCATAATCAAAATCGGGCTCAATAAACCCCTTTCGAGAAATTTATATATATATTATCGGAATTTTACATATATCTTGTAGCAGAAATGTGTCGCTAATTAATATGTATGTTATATAAAATATTACCTCAATATTCCTTACACAAAACTCCTCTTTAATTCGAACGTTTCATCCAATTTTATTTGTACTGCAATAATCCAATATTTCTCAACCTAATCGGCTCGAAATCAGAAGCGGGAAATGGTCACAATTTCAATTTTGGACCTGGTTCGCTCTTACTTTTTTTACTTTCAAAAAGTGCACTTCACAATCAAGACGAGACGGTTCAATTTTACAATATATAGAATTCACAAAGATTAACTAAATAATTTTATTACTAATTCACAAGGTCGATATCGACTATTTACTTGCTTATTTTATGTGATATTTATTATCTATAGTATTACACTATTTATTCAAGTACTGAGGGAAGTCGAATATACTAATGCGAATCTGTCTCTCCAAACGCTCGCTCGACACTCCCCTTGCTTTTTTCGAAAACTCACACGCAAAAGCCCGCTTTTTCCGTTCGGCGCCCCCCTCTCACGCGTTCGATTTCTCTCTCGCACTCCCACGCTCATGGGAGTCGGTAACCACGCAGCCCTGGGACGTGCTGCCCCCGCTGCAGTTACGGCCGCGTCGATCGGCTCTTCGGGCGCGTGCGATGCTAGCTGTTGCCGCGTGGTCAGCATATCGTGCATGGCCTGACTACCTTCCCCACGAGCGTGAACGGAAGAAAGTATCATATTTCCCAAACTACTCGATAAGAAAAGAATGAGTTGCTTGTGGCGATCGTATATTCGACTCACAAGAAATGCATTCTTTTCTTTGGCAACGTTATTACACTATGGTTCAAAGAAAAGTCGAAAATTTTCCCCCATCACGTAACACCTATAAATATACTCTATTTCTGACAAAATGGCCCAAGACTTAATCTGTAGACCAATTTTACTAAGAGATATAGCATTTTCAATATTTTTCATTTTTTAAAAAGGCTAGTTCATGGATTGGCATGGGAGAGGGCCTGAATTACTTGAAATTTAACAAACTATAGCAAGAAGAGTTGAAAATATTGAAAAAAAATTTTTCAATCATCTTAAAATGCTAAAAATCATAAAAAATCACAAAAATTCTTAAAATTAAGTAATTAAAAGTGGTTTTTAACATTTTAAGATTATTTAATATTTTTTTTTAATATTTCCAACTCTTCTTGCCATAGTTCAATGCATTTCAAGTAATTCAGGCCTTCTCCCATGCAAATCCATGAACTAGCTTTTTCAAAAAATAACGCCAAACTTTAGAAAATGACATTTTGATAAATAAGCCTGCAAAGAAAAATACCATAAAACTCCAAAAATAATCAGCCATTTGATCCCCATTTTTTTCCTTCTTGAAACTCACTTTCCTGTATATCTGTTTTCTGTTCTCCCATATAAAATGGTTACAACAGAAGCTCTGGCACCTTGCATGGGTACTGCTAAGTCAGCAGCATTCGTTCCATTAAAAACTACTGCTCAATCTGCCCTTCTTTTGTACTTTTGATTCATCCACTGTTGAGTCACTTTTTAACACATTGTACTGAGTTAGATTATTATTTATAATACTAAGATAACTGTAGAATATGCACCAGATCTTATGAAATATGAAATCCCACTCATCCAACTCGAAACTTAAGAAGCCATCACTGTTATAGACATAAGTACAGTAGTACATAAAAGTCGCTAAGCCTATTTTTAAAGTTTTCCCTTGATTACACATCTTGAACATAAAATATATCTTGAATTTAAGCCTGTATACTTGTGTGAGGGGGTTTTGTTGCTTTTAAGTATATCGATACATCTGGACACTTATTACAATTCACAAATCTTTTTAATTGAATTATAAATCCTATAGTGAGTTAGACTTAATTATCTCACTTTCATCTTTCTTAGAAAGAAGGTGTATTTATTTTTATCCGCTGAAAATTTTTACTGCCTCCTCTTTAAAATACTTAATTCAATCTTGCCAATGCACATGTTTTTCAGTATTAATTTTCATACAGCATTAAACTGAAACTGTACGCTGAAACTGAAACTGTCACTGTACGCTTGTATTATAATTACACTTACACTTTTCAGACAGATATCTTCACATACACAATACATTACATTTTTAGTCCTAAATTCACTTATGAATTCAAATAACCAAGCACTATGAAAAAAATCTTTCTTCATCAGAAAGCAAAAACTTTGCAAAACAAACTGTTGAAATCACATGGTTATGTATCTTGGCTTATTTGAGATTTTGAGTGGTCAGCTGTGCAACTCCGTTGACACTATGGTATTATAGTTTTATTCCATCGTATAGAAAAGTGAGTATTAATAATATAGTAACTTACTGTCAAATTTCGGTAACGGAATGGTCACTTTACTGAAACAGAAGTGCAAAATTGTCACAACGCAAAAGACGGTCCCACTGTATTTTAAATTCCAGAATATGATTGATATTATTTTTATAATAAACTCTGTATTAAATTTAATTATTCTTTTTACA
This sequence comes from Torymus aiolomorphi, assembly GCA_036365515.1. Taxonomy (NCBI): domain Eukaryota; kingdom Metazoa; phylum Arthropoda; class Insecta; order Hymenoptera; family Torymidae; genus Torymus; species Torymus aiolomorphi. Next base: position 76,802,376 of record CM070877.1, on the reverse strand, counting down.
ATTCTTATACTAATAAGTCTTAAATAAAGTTTTTTCATATTTTAAAACACATACAAGTAAACGTGTTCCTATATTATATATATCTTCCTATATTATATAGTTGTAAGGGCAAAAATGGGTACCTACCCCCTCCACCTATACGGGATTTCCGGATTCGATTATGACGGATCTGCACTCAGATATTAAAGATTCAAAATGGCGGTAAAATATTTAAATTATACTGGCTTTTGCTAAAAATTATATATAGGAGGTTTATATATTCGCTGATTACGAATCTGAACTCAGATTTTCAGAATTCAAAATGGCGGATCGAAGATGGAGCACAAATATTCAAACATTGATGGATTTTGCTGAAAATTGTATGTACGGGATTTCTAGATTGGATGATCACGAATCTGAACTCAGATTTTCAGAATTCTAAATTGCCAATCGATAATGGCTGTTACATATTGAAATATTACTGGATTTTGCTGAAAATTGTATATACGGGATTTCTGGATTCGATTATTACGAATCTGAACTCAGATTTTAAAAATTGAAAACGGCTGCAAAATATTTAAATAATACTGGATTTTGCTAATAATTTTATGTAGGGGATTTGTAGATTACGAATCTCAACTCAGATTTTCAGAATTCAAAATGGCGGATCTAAGATGTCGGACACATATTGAAATATTATTAGATTTTGCTGAAAATTTTAATTCTAACTGTTGGACCTAAGATGACTAACAAAAATTGAAATTTTACTCGAGTTTGTTAAAAATTGTATATAGTGGGTTTCCGGTTTCGCTAATTAGGAATGGTACCTCAGATTTTGAAAATTGAAAATAAAGGACACAAGATGGATGCCAAAAATTGAATTATTACTGGATTTTGCTGAAAATTGTATATAACGGGGTATGTGGATTCGCTTATTACGAATCACAACTCAGATTTTCAGAATTCAAAATGGCTGATCGAAGATGGAGGCAAAATATTCAAAAACTACTGGAATTTGCTGAAAATTGTATATAAGGGGTATGTGGATTCGCTGATTACGAATCACAACTCAGATTTTCAGAATTCAAAATGGCTGATCGAAGATGGAGGCGAAATATTCAAATACTACTGGATTTGCTGAGAATTGTATAAAAGGGATTTCTGGATACGCTGATTACGAATCTGAACTCAGATTTTCAGAATTCAAAATGGCGGATTCAAAGATGGTGGTCAAATATTGAAATATTACTGGATTTTGCTGAAAATTGTATATACCGGAGTTTTGTTTTCGCTGATTATGAATCTGAACATATGTTTTGAAAATTCAGTCTGGTGGACCCAAGATGACTAACAAAAATTGAACTTTTACTCGAGTTTGCTAAAAATTGTCTACAGTGGGTTTCCGGATTCGGCAATTAGGAATCGTAACTCATATTTTGAAAATTCAAAATAGAGGACCCAAGATGGCTTCCAAAAATTGAAATATTACTAGATTTTGTTGAAAATTGTATATACGGGATTTCTGAATTCGATTATGACGGATCTGAACTAAGATTTTAAAAATTCAAAATGGCGGCAAAATATTTAAATTATACTGACTTTTGCTAAAAATTGTATATATGAGGTTTCTATATTCGCTGATTATAAATCTGAACTCAGATTTTCAGAATTCAAAATGGCTGATCGAAGATGGAGGCCAAATATTCAAATATTATTGGATTTTGCTGAAAATTGTATACAGGCGTATCTGGATCCGCTGATTATGAATCTGAACTCAGATTTTGAAAATTCAAAATAGAAGACCCAAGATAACGGCCAAAAATTGACATTTTACCTGAATTTCCTAAAAATTGTATATTATGGGTTTCCGGATTCGCTGATTAGGAATCTGAAATCAGATTTTGTAAATACAAAATGGCTGCCAAAAATTGAAATATTACTGGATTTTGCTGAAAATTGTATATACACGGAAAGAAGCATTCAGAGCTATAGGCCGTGAGTTATAACAGAGTAAGCGGGTACCTTCTCTGCCACCGTGTGACGGCGCGACATTCAGGCATGTCAACGATGGTCTCTAGGCAATGCTATACGGGGTGACTGCCGCAGTCGTCAGACGTGTCACTCACGCTTGCCGCCGTGCGCGTTAAAGCTTGAACTCAGTGATAGTCACGGCCTACAGCCGTGTCACGATAGCACCGTTCATCGAAATGGCCACATTCACAGTCATAGACGCATATGTGATGACATCCGGCGATGCTATATGGCACGCTACTTTTTCTCGCGCGTCACGGGCTACAGCTGTGAATTCTTCTTTCCGTATACGGGATTTCTAGATTCGATTATGACGGATCTGAACTCAGATTTTAAAGATTCAAAATGGCGGTAAAATATTTCAATTATACTGGCTTTTGCTAAAAATTGTATATAGGAGGTTTATATATTCGCAGATTACGAATCTGAACTCAGATTTTCAGAATTCAAAATGGCGGATCGAAGATGGAGGACAAATACTCAAACATTGATGGATTTTGCTGAAAATTGTATGTACGGGATTTCTAGATTGGATGATTACGAATCTGAACTCAGATTTTCAGAATTCCAAATTGCCAATCGATAATGGCTGTTACATATTGAAATATTACTGGATTTTGCTGAAAATTGTATATACGGGATTTCTGGATTCGATTATTACGAATCTGAACTCAGATTTTAAAAATTGAAAATGGCTGCAAAATATTTAAATAATACTGGATTTTGCTAATAATTTTATATAGGGGATTATTAGATTACGAATGTCAACTCAGATTTTCAGAATTCAAAATGGCGGATCTAAGATGTCGGACACATATTGAAATATTATTGGATTTTGCTGAAATTTTTAATTTAAACTGGTGGACCTAAGATGACTAACAAAAATTGAAATTTTACTCGAGTTTGTTAAAAATTGTATATAGTTAGTTTAAGGATTCGCTGATTAGGAATCTGAACTCAGACTTTGTAAATATAAAATGGCGGCCAAAAATTGTAATATTACTGGATTTTATAATCAATAAGTTACAAATAAAATCAGAGCTGACGTAATGAACTACATATATATTCTGCATTATTTTGTTAAATATAATATACTTAGTATTTTAAAAATTAATAAATGTTAAGAATAATGTTTTTAATAAACATTACAGAAATTTTAAATGAAAAAATAAGTGTTTCATGATATTATGTAATAGAAGATTATCCTCATTCATTATTATTAATATTTATCTCTAATAACGGGGGTTGGCGAGCGGTGCGAGCAGGGAGCGAAGCCCCCCTAGTATATATACACATTTCGGTAATCGGTACTTTTGAGGATCTATAGTTTTTTTTCTCCAGAGTTCGTATATGCTTGACTAAAGAAATAACTCCCTCTCTGCGTTGAAGGTATTAATATACATCCTCAAACGTACCGTTTCATATCGAAGGAATTCTGAGGATGTCCTCAAAAGTCCGAAAAATCCTCAAAGTATCGAATCCGTGCTGACATAGATCCTCAAAAGCTGCATTTGATATATATATCAGAAATCTATAGAGAAGGTCAAAAAAAGGAAAATTAATGTTTTCGTTATTTTAAAGATGGTAAGATCTTTTAACGATATCATTTTGAATTTTTAAAATTTTTTATTCAAACCAGATTTTTTAGATTTAGAATAACTTATATTATTAAAAATTTCAATAAAAAAAAATTTGATTTTTTCAAAATTTTTAGGTGTAAGACCGCCTTAAAGTAAATACAAACAATAATTATTAAAAATATTACTTATGTCGACTGCAATTTACTATCAACTGATAAGAATTCTTCCTTCGGTCTTACAGTCTTACAAATTAAATTAAAATAATTAATATTTATGGCAGTCAGATTGTCCTTGTTTATAATCACCCCTGCAGAATCTGAAATAAAAACGTAATTAAAACCTGGAAAAAACTTTGTTAGCAAAGGACGATCTGACTGCCCCCCACCACCAAATTGCCTAACGTTTCGAGCCCGCTCCGGCTCCTTCTCAGGGACTGAAATGAAACTCGCGATACACCTCCTTATATACCCCCATACCCCCTTCTTTTCTCTTACCCCCACGACCATCCACTTTCCCCTCTCCAACTTTCCATTCTCACTTAAATTAATAAAGAATGATAAATGTTATCTAATTTACTCGACTCTATCATTAAATTTATATTATCCGATTTCTTTGAATGTGAATACTTTCAAGGATTTCCCTCTTATATTTATTCTTAATCCCCTGTTCCAAAATATCCACAGTCCCAAAATCGAAAGAATGCAAACTATTTAAACAATGTTCTTTCAAACCCGATGTACAAATTGAGCTGCGTAAACTAGATTAATGTTCTTATATTCTCTTTTTCAAATATCTATCCGTTCGACCAATATAACAACCATTATTTATTTTTATTTTATTTATTTTATTTATTTATCCAGAGTACATTATAGAAGTACATTACATTTTTGTAACCCTGCAGAGAAATAGTATATTACGCACCTAGGGAGGAAAAAACTTGGACAGTCCATATCTCGTGTAAATTGCCACCAGAGCCGAAGGCGAGGTTATATCTGACGATATAACTGCTGTATCATCAGCATATGATAAAATTGAGTTTTCTGGCATTGTTATCAGTAGATCATTTATATATAATATAAAAAGTAATGGTCCAAGAATTGTTACTTGTGGCACTCCCACCGTTATTGTTATCGGTTCACTCTCACTTTGGTTAATTCTTACTTTCTGCTTTCTATTTGTTAAGTAGCTTTGCATTAATTTATAAGCATTGCCTCTTATTCCGTATGCTTGCAACTTATGTAGAAGTATGTTATGATCAACTGTATCAAAGGCTTTTGCTAGATCTAGAAATGCGACTATAATGGGCTTACTCTTATGTAAGTTCTCATAGATCCTCTTTATAATACAGCTTAGAGCATCTCTGGTTCCTTTGTTTTTAATAAAGCCAAACTGTTTTTCGCTTAATATTTTATGTTTATTAATAAAATCAAAAATTCTTTCGTAGATTACTTTTGCAAAGATTTTTGCTATATTCGATATTAATGATAATTATAGGTCTGTAGTTATTAACTTTTAATTTTTTCCCTGATTTGTAAATTGGTACCACTTCAGCTGCTTTTAGCGCATCCGGTCATATTGACTTTTCAATACATTTATTGATGATATGTGCCAAAGAATCTGCTATAAGATCAGATATTGTTTTGAGTGTCTTTGCATTTATTTTGTCAACTCCACCATTCTTCATTTTCAAATTTTCAATTATTTTTTTAATTTCAATTTCATTTGTAGGATGTAGGAAAATTGTATTTAAGTAGTTGAATGAATTTGTTACTTGGGGCACTAATTTTGTCACTCATTTCTTTGCCCATTTTGCCGTAATAGTCATCCATGATGTTCGCAATTTTGGATGGGATTTTTACTATCTCCTCGTTTTCATCATATATTTCACTTATATTATTATCTTTTTTACTTTTGTTACCCAGTTTGGAATTTATAATTTTCTATAGTTGTCTTGGATTACCTGAGTTTTTCTCTATAAGATCCTTCTCGTATTTAATTTTGGCATCTTTTATAACTTTGTTTAGACATTTAACATAGTTTTTATATTCACTTTGTAATCTTTCATTCATTGGATCTTTTTTAAGTTGTTTATATAATTTATCCTTTTTTTTACAAGATTTTATTAAAGCAATAGTAATCCATTCTTTTCTAGGTACATTATTGTATTTAACCGGGTTTCTTTTTGATTTTTCTTGACATTGTGTTATTCCAGCTATAAATAGGTTTATTGCTTCGTTTGGATCCTCGATTTGTGTGTATTCAGTCCAACATTTTTGCTTGCTATAATAGCTATTTTTTTGTAATTTAATGAATAATTATTTTTCTTTTTTTTCATCTCTGTATTCACTAGTGGTTTTTTTATATCTGTAAATAGCGGATAGTGATCAGTAATTAGTGTCATTAATTTGAAAGTTTTTGTATTGATTGAGCTAGTTTTTATAAAAATTTTGTCTATGCATGTCCCACTATCAGTAGTTAGATTGTATGGTCTAGTCGTATCAGTAAAACCAGGATAATAGCCATTTTCAAGAAAATTGTATAGAAAATTCTGACTAATATTGTTTTGTACCATTATATTTATATTAAAATCACCTATTATCAAATGGTTTTTAACGTTTCTCTTAAGTTGCAAATATTGATTTACTTTTAAAATAAACTCTGTGTTATGCAAATCATGTGATCTGTACATAGATGAGATTTCCAAATGACTATTGTTTTGAAGGTTTATAATTGTATTTAGTATTTTTAGCCTACCCAGTTCTATCACATTAGTTGTCTGGGTTACATCTTTTTTTACATATACGACCACACCATCTGATTTGTTTATATGACTATGGTTATAATAAATATTGTATCCATTTAGTTTATAATATTGATAGTGTTCTAAATTACCGGTTTCAGCACATACTATCACATAAGGTTTGATTTTGAGCCTTTTATTCAAGATTTGCAATTTCTCAAAATTAGTTTTTAAACCTCTTATATTCAAATATAAAATCAAATTATCTGTTGCTTTTCTATCTTAATTAAAAGACTTTAAATCGTTATATGCTATTTCCTGCTGATATAATGCTTATGTCTTCTAATACTTCATGATTCTGCGCCATCTATGGCATTTGGTGTTGTTGGAATTGCGTTTGGGCTGGTACCGGTGCTCGAGATACTTTCTGTAGATTGTTGAGATGACCTCTGTCGTAGATTTAGGGTAAGCGGTATTGGTGGTTTCCTTGCCGGTACTGTAGGTCTGGTGAGTGTGTTAGCTGCATCTGCCCTCTGTTGTGTATTTAGCTGGGACGGCCTTGCTGGTTTCCAAGTCGGTAATTCAGGTTTGATAGGGTAATCGGTTGCATCTATATATTTTTTTATCTTGTTTTTGAGTATTTCACAGTTGCTCATGTCATATGGAGAATGATTAGTATATAAGTTTGTTCTGTATGTTTTGTTACTAAAGATACAGTTAGTGCATTCTGTTTTGGCACTATTACATTTGTTTGTTTCGTGTTTACCTGTACATTTTATACATATCTGTTTGTTTTTGCATTTTTTCCCATTATGGCCTAGTCTCCTACAGTTGAAACATGGTGAGATATTTATTAGATCATAAACCATACATCTTTGGTGTCCTACAAAAAGTCTTTTCTTGTTATCTCTGATCAACTTGTATGTTTCAGGTGGCACTCCCATTATAACGGAGCTAAGTTTTGTTTTTTCATTTGTGTACATGTCACGTTCGCGTGTCACTGATACCGGATCTAATCAGTTAACGAATAGAGGTTCAGCTTCACGACGAAATCACGACAGTCTCGATCAGCGCCGAGCGGTTGCGCTGTCGAGATGGGGTATGCGTGGCGAGAGAGGCGTCAAGAGGGTGGAAAATTCCCGAACGACTCGAGAATCGTTTTGGCGGAAAAGAGAATGTTATAAATATTGAAGTTGGATCTTTACCTTAGGCTGTGTTTCTCTGTTGTTGCTGATCTGCGTCCTTCTCGTGAATAGTTAGGTGTGGTTTCGTCGTCCCTCCTTCTTATATATCTATATATATATATATATATATATATATATATATATATATATATATATATATATATATATATATGTATATATATATATATATATATATATATATGTATATATATATATATAGGTATTTATATATTTATGTTATTTGGAAGAGGATAGCTGGGCGTTGAAATGATTCTCCACACTTTTTATTGGTTTAAATGAACAACTATTTATTTCGGTAGCACTTGGGTTACACTCACTTTAAACTATTAGAATGATCCGCACTCGAGCAGAGGTGACAATTGACTGACTGACCCTTAAACGCGTGGGAGTCAGGTACAAAATTTGTATATGTGTAAACCGAGGTGCAGGTGGCACCTTTACAAAGTATTTCGACCGGGAAAGGGAGGTACACTTGAGTTGACTTTCGTCTACTCGTGGCAGTTGTCCTTTTATAAAAATGATTTATAGATATATTACCTCGAGAGTGAGTCGCGTATCGCGGACTATTGTTCCGTCGGTAGACCTTTTACGAGGGGTCTCGGGCTTCGAGCTGAGTCGCGTATCGCGGACTGACTTATGCTTATTAGGCGCGGAGGAGCATTTCGTAAGCCCTTTTATACCAGAAATATGTCACAGAATAGAACACCTGTGTTTACCCTTTAATAGAGTCTTCGGTACGCGCGAGAGCGCGTGCCCGAAAGTATATTTCGAACGCCTCTATTAGAGAGTATACACAACTGTGCAAACAATCTATTAATCATTTTGGTCGATTGAGGCATTATCCGACGAGCGGATGATGTCTCGATCTGTGCATAATATTTGCTAAAAATAACGTCATCAAGAATTCTCGGAATAAAAGAGGAATTCGACCAAAAATGGAAAAAGAAAAGTTGAAAATATCGATGTGACGTCACATACATATGAAGAATTGAACCACTGTTTTTTGGTCACTAAAATTTCTTGTATTTATATCATTTTCAATTTCTTTAATGTCCATCTTTGTATAGTTGTCTATGCCAACTATTTTTATTTTTGGGTTATTTAATTTTTCAGTAGATATATCACACTTCGGTAGTTTTCTTTGAAGTACTTTTTCAGCAGCTGTTACACTCTCAATGTTCATGCAGTTAACTATAATATCACTTTTATTTTTATTATATATATTTTTGGTTTGAATGTTCTTTTCTCTCACTAGATATTTTGTTATTGTATTTAAAACTTCATTTTGTTCATATTTACCGATTTTAACTACAATTTTTGGTATATTTTTTGGTTGTATTTTTATCTCCTTTGTTATATCTGCGTAAGCTTTTTTAGTAAATTGGTTACCTGTTTCTTTTTCTTTATATTTTTCAAGCAACTCATGTAATAGTTTATTTTTGTCTTGCAGTTCATTATTCAGTTGTTTTAGTAACGTATTTTCAGCTACCATAACCTCATTCTCACTTATATTATTTTCTGCCGCACTTTGTAATTCTAATGTCTTTCCTGCTAGCTCCTCTAGTATTTCTTTTCTTATTTCATCCGTTTGCCTCATTTTGATATGTGCTATTATCAATTTTGCTGTCTCACTCAAGTGTTCTTCTTCCTCATTATCCTCATTATAGGTTATGTTAGACATGTGCACGTGCTCCGGACAAATTACCAAGTTATCTCCTAGATCTTTTGTATTGTTTAATCTATCAAAATCACTTTTATGATATGCATTTCCACATATGATACAAATTACTAATGCCACCGGTTTTGTTGGGTGGCACTTATATACTTTTGTACTACTCTTGTCGGGAGGTCGTTTCTTTCCCGGCGCCATCGTGATGATAGAAAATATTTCGATTACAATCCATACAATTATTTTTATAAACTACTCCCGATTTTAAACATTTATCATCCTTGTCTTTACAATTACTCAATAACCTTTCTAAATTATTATCGTTTCTAAAGAAAACTTGAGTATTATGTTTACTAAAAACCCTTCTAATCCTTTCCGACAAACCTCTAACATATGGTAAACTAAAATATTCGTTCTTTCGATTTCTGTTCCTTGTTTGATTATCTACCCGCTCCTTCAATCCACCATCATAAATTTCCCACACTCTCTCATCAATCATTTTATCAATAAATTTTACCGGATAATTATTCTTAATAAATGTTTCTCGAACTAAATTTAAATTCTTTTTCCTAAAATCTTTATGTGACAATTTAAGCGCTCTCTCAATGACACCCTTGATCGCACCTGTCTTGCTTCCGAATTGGTGGTGAGAATCAAAATTTAAAAATCTACCTGACCATGTAGGTTTTCTATACCAATCTAATTTCACTCTATTATTATTAACTCTAATGGCTCTAATATCTAAAAAACTCAATTGATTATCTTTCTCAACTTCTTTTATGGATTTAATTCTATCATGGATAGAATTAAACACATCCACCATTTCATCCACAAAACATTCAGGTACAACTGCAAAAATTTCATCAACATATCTGTTAAAAATAATTGGCTGATAAACCAACTTAGACAAAGCACCACTTTCCAATTTTTCCATTACTAAATTCGCTATAATAGGTGACAAAGGTCATCCCATTGGACAGCCATATCTTTGCTCATAGAAACTATTATCAAAAGAAAAAATAGTGTTTTTAAAAACCAAATTAAGTGCCTTTATAAATTCATCTTTTGTTAAACTAGTATGTACTTTAATTTCAGACCATTTATCTTGTATAATACCATTCAACAACTCTAAAAGTATATTTGTAAACAAAGACACTACATCCGATGAAACCATCCGATGATCATTCGGAATAACAATATCTTCCATTATTAGCTTATCATATGTTAGATGTTTGTCGGAAAGGATTAGAAGGGTTTTTAGTAAATATAATATTCAAGTTTTCTTTAGAAACGATAATAATTTAGAGTTATTGAGAGGTTATTGAGTAATTGTAAAGACAAGGATGATAAATGTTTAAAATCGGGAGTAGTTTATAAAATTAATTGTAGGGATTGTAATGGTTGTTATATTGGTCAACCGGGGAGATATTTGAAAAAGAGAATACATGAACATCAATATAGTTAACGCAGATCAAGTTGTACATCGGGTTCGAAAGAACATTATTTAAATAGTTTGCATTCTTTCGATTTTGGGAGTGTGGATATTTTGGAACAGGGGATTAAGAATAAATATAAGAGGGAAAGCCTTGAAAGTATTCACATTCTAAGAAATCGGAATAATGTAAATTTAATGATAGAGTCGAGTAAATTAGATAACATTTATCATTCTTTATTAATTTAAGTGAGAATGGAAAGTTGGAGAGGAGAAAGTGGATGGTTGTGGTGGTAAGAGAAAAGAAGGGGTATGGGGGTATATAAGGAGGCATATCGCGGGTTTCCTTTCAGTCCCTGAGGAGGAGCCGGAGCGGGCTCGAAACGTTGGGTAATTTGGTGGTGAGGGGCAGTCAGATCGTCCTTTGCTAACAAAGTTTTTTCCAGGTTTTAATTAAGTTTTTATTTCAGATTCTGCTGGGGTGATTATAAACAAGGGCAATCTGACTGCCATAAATATTAATTATTTTAATTTAATTTGTAAGACTGTAAGATCGATGGAAAAATTCTTATCAGTTGATACAAACAATAATGTTGTCATAGATTATAAAGGAAAGGCAAGAACTGCCTACAAATAAACTGAGCCTTGTTAATAATAATAAATAATAACACAACATTTTTGTTTCAGGATATGGATAACATACTCAATATTAACATCTATTTTTCCGGTTCTTTGATGTTAAAAATTTTGAAAAGAAATATGAGAGTATAGCTTGTGAACAGTATTTTTGACCCAATGTTTTTTAGCTTTGGGCGCATTCAATACCTAACCTAAAAAAATTAAAAAAGAATTAAAATTCATTTTTTCTTAATTTATTTTATATCTACAAGACTGACTACACAGGAAAATTGTATATTTTAATGTTTTCTTTGTACTAGAATTTTTTCAGATTTTTTGGAATGCTTATGGACCTTAAATGATTGGTAGTGCCTTTGCTGACTTAAATAAGCAGATATTTTACTTTCGGACATACGTTGTCAATATTTGATAGATTCCGATACGGCTGGTATGTTTTTGAGTACGAAATCGGTCAGAACTGAACGAAAACACCCTACTTTTTGTATAAAAGTGCGTATTATTTGTCATTTTCTTGATTTTTGGTTATTTTATAAGTTTAAAAGTTTTTTAATTAATATTTTTTGCATTTCCATATTATATATTATTAATAAAGTCGAAGTGTAGGGGCACTATAGCGATGATTATACTCGATTATATCAGGTTATAATCATAATCATAAAGTGCAGTAAATAATACAATCATGTAGTTATGAACATAGAATGAATATAGTCCTTTTAACGCGCCACCTGTAAACATCGTGCGGTGAGCCCATAAGAACTATTCCCTTTCCGGCAATGCTTATGCCCACCGCAAGGTATTTTACAGATGGCGCACTAAAGCGTGCGATTGTGGGGATTTATGCCCCACTTTCTCCAGGATTCCAAGAATAGGAAAGGAGAGAGCAATTAGAGTAGTCAGGGAGTAACTATTATATAACAAGGAGGTTTATTCAACCAAGAAGGTGTACAGCGGACGAACGACCGCACGCTCTCACACTCGAGCACTGACTGCCGCTCGCAGGCGGCTTCTCGCCTTACGCAACATGGACGCTTCCCCCACTCTGGCAGAGAGAGCGAAAGGGAAGATCGCAGTCCCTACACACTCCCCCCGAGTGCCAGCGCAATACGTGAATATAAAAATATAAATATAAATTTCAAAACTTAGTACCTATTGTGCTCGGTAGCACTTACAATCTATGGAAAAGATATCACTGTTGATCACAGTCGCATTACGCTTTGGATGCAGAAGCAAACGATACCTTCTTTTTTGAATAGGTTTTTAATACTTGTCAATCGACGGTGGTGGACTGATTGCCATTTGAATCAACACCGGGAGGAATTTCGGGGAGATCATCGCGGATTACATACGTGGGTTTAAGAAGTTCGACAGATACACTGCGCGATGCTTCGTTAACTTCGATATCGAAGATGCGATCGGACGGACGCTTTAATACTTTATATGGGTCCGTATATCGCCTTTCTAACGATTTTTAGCCATATTGCGCATAAATACAAGAGTACAACTATACAAGTCTTTAAAACAAAATGTACATTTTTTATAATTGTGTGTGACAGGCACTGGACGGATCTGATGCACGAATTCGCGGAATTCTTCAATAAAGAAATTCGGATCTGGCGCATAGTCTTCAGGGAGGAAAAACGCACCTGAAAGATGCAAGATAGTACCAAACAAAAATTCCGCGGGAGACACATTTGTGTCTTACCGGAGATGACAACGTAAACCTAATAATACAGTACTTAGTGTACGGGTCCAGTCCTTGTCCACATGACACATGATCGCTGCTTTAAGGGTACAGTGCCAACGCTCGATTAGGCCATTCACCGCAGGGTGATACGAAGTATTGCGGATACGCTCGCAACCTATTAGGGACAGAAGAGCCGTGAATAAGTACGATTCGAATTGCGAACCCTGATCAGAAGTGATGACCTTGGGCGCGCCATAGCGAGATACCCAGGTGTCATTAAATGCTGTGGCTACCGTTTGTGCTGAAATTTCATGTAGCGGAGCCGCCTCAACCCAACGCGAAAAACGATCAATCATGGTGAGTATATACTCAAAACCATTGCGATTAGGGAGGGGACCGGATCAATGTACACATGGTCGAATCGATCATCGAGTGCGACGAATTTGTCAGGTACAAGTTTTACATGGCGAGAAATTTTTGACTGTTGACAGTCTAAACAGTTTTTACAAAATGAGGTATATATATATATACGGTGCATGTTAGGCCATACATAACGCTGCCGAATGAATCGATCGGTGACTTTCGGACCTGGATGAGCATCATGGCTTGTGAAACATGTAGAAGATGGTTTCACGAAGGGACTCAGGAATATAAGGACGAATGGCCTCACCAGTGATTTCACAATAAATGGTAGTGTGTGCAGGGCCCCATTGGATACGCTTTAGAGATAATGGATAATCCGGAGATTCGCGAAGGGATCTTGTGCCGATCATCGGCTTCCTGTTTCTCAGCGAAATCGTTGAGGTCAGTTTCTACAGAGAGTTGGATGGATTCTACACGAGAAAGTAAATCAGCTACCGCATTTTCTGCTCCTTTAATGTATTTAATGTGAGTGGTATATTGGGCGATAAGGGACAGCTGACGCGTTTGTCGCGGTGACGCCTTATCGGACTTTTGCATGAAAGCATAAATAAGAGGTTTATGATCTGTTAAGATCTTGAAGTCTCTGCCTTTGGCCAAAAACAAGAAGTGTTTAGCCTTTAGGCTGCGGGGAAATTTCAGTACAAATTGACCTCTCAGAATATGTAAAATGTATACATAATATCACTGGATATCTCAGATAGAGTCGCTGACCTGACTGCTGGTCCATATATCGACCAGCCCCGCAGGCAACGTAAAGTACAATGTAAAAAAATTTGTCTCTTTTGTTATGAAGATTTGAGAGGGTATTTCTATGTAATTTCACGCGTTGAATATGAAAAAAATAGTAACAAAATTCTCGCAGATACCCTTGACCTTGAAAATCACCATTTGAAGATCAAATTTCATTCCTACTATAAGTCAAGTTTTTAGACGGTTTTCGTACGTAGTTTGATGTGTTGAATACGTAAAAAATAATAAAAAAATTCCTGTTGATAATCCTGACCTTGAAAATCAGTATTTCAAGGTCAAGAATGTTTTGAGAATTTTAAAACTATTTGTTATGTATTCAGAACATCAAATTTGATCTAAAAACTTGAAATATTCTTTGTCTCTAGAGTGGTCCATATATCGACCACCCCCGCAGCTAAAAGGTTAACAGCCTCGTATATGGCCGTGAGCTCGCGGTCATAAGCGCTGTACTTCCACTGAAAGGGAGAGAACATCTTCGAGATGAAAGCTAGAGGTTCCCAAATTCTAGTGAGAGAGAGAGCTGTTCAAAGGCAGCACCCATACCAGAATCGGAGGCATCAGAAACAATGTGTATTTCCGCACCAATACGGGGGTGAACAAGCAGAGCTGCTGCTGACAACTTCTCCTTTACACGCACAAAGGCTTCCTCCGCTTCAGGTGTCCACGGAACGGGATGTTTATCGTTTTTGCCAGAATCGCTAAAAAGAGCGTTTAGAGGAGTCTGGGAAGTCGCAGCACGGGGCATATTACGGCCGTAAAAATTTACGATGCCGACAAACCTTCGAAGTTCCGCTATAGTCTGAGATTTAGAAGGCCGTAATGAGATAAAAGATCAGCACCTATGATGGGATGAGGAACATCCGCGGTGCAAAAGCTCCAGCGAATGGGGAGTCGAATCCCCAGATTAAGTATGAGCATCGATTCCCATAGGTACTTATCAAAGAGTTGTTCGCCGCGTATAGCTTAAAGGAGCTGGGCTTGCCGCATGTCTTAGAATTTGCTGGAACGAGCGAAATGTCCGAACCAGTGTCGATAAGAAACGACCTGCCCGAGTTGCTATCACGAACATGGAGACGTTTAGACACGTGAGGGCCTTCTCAAGCAGTCTCCTCAACAGAAGGTTGAGTTAGTTCTTTTGTTGAGGGTTCTGTTTCTGCCACTCAGCAAACTTTGAGCGCCACTCCCTGCACGATAGGGGATTATCGGAATATTTCCGATGAACAAGGCACAAACCTGAAGAGTTACGACTGGAGGAACGGCCGCGCCTGCTCCTGCCTCTGGATTGAGAACTGGTGGAGTTATTAGAAGAACCTTAGCTACCCTCAACCTTCTTAGCTAATGCATCGACCTTTGATGCATCCACTCCAGGCGTTTGAAAGCGGCTTTAGCATTGAAAGAACTGGGTTCATTTGAAGAAACAACACTAACCTGATGGTCAGAACTGCCGGAAGTCTCAGCGGGTCTGTCGACCGCTTCAGCTAATTTGTTGAGATCAGTGTCACCCGTAGTAACAAGAATTGCACGGTGTTGTGACGGAAGCTGATCCAGAAAGATAGTCTGTATGATTTTATCATCAGGAGAGCCCTGGTTGAGAACCGCGAGAAAAGACAGTGCTTGATTGCAAGGGGAGTGTCGTTTCCTCCGCGTGAATCACAGTTCTGAAGAGGAAAGCGACCGCCCCTCCTGCACCAGCGATTGAGCTGACGCAAAAATGAACACAAAGATTCGCGCGAAAATCTAGGGGAGAAATCAATTCCCCTCTGCGAAGCTTTCTTAATTTTTTACAAAAAGGCTTTATCAGAGAATGAGATTAGACAACGCGCAAATTCGTTAAAATTATGAAAATGAAATGCGCGTGTCTGAAAAAAATACTAAAAAGTTTTTCGTGTCACCTTGAACAAGAGCGAGCTTGAAAACACGATAGCACGCGAAAGTAAAAATGGACGCCAAGATGGCCGTCAAGTTCTTAGAACGCGTGACCGTTGCGCGCGAGTTCCGCGAATTTAAAGCTCGTGAGTGAGCATACGCGCGATTTTCACTAATCTCACAAGTCACGCACGCATACCTTCGAGAAATGCGCTGAAGACTAGCCGCCTCGGAGAAAACTCGACGAGGTACTACGGCTGCAGCGGCTGACCTCCCGGTGCTCAACGGGTGCAGTAAAAGAAAAAGGCGCCAGTGACGATGGCTTCACGCGCCGCACCCGGAGATCTGCTTCGAAGAGCTGAGCTGGCCAAACTTTGCTCCACGAGTGCGTTGAAAGGCGCCGGTGACGATGGCTTCACGCGTCAACGCACGCGGAGATCTGCTTCAGATCGTCAAAGAGCCTTGGAGAAAACTCGACGAGATACGACGGCTGCGGCGAGACAGGCGCCTACACAGCTACCCGCGCTGACAGCTGCAGCGACTTGGAATTTCTTTGGCGGCAAAATGCCGCAATCGTTGTCGAGACTCGAAATTTACGCGTGTGCATTTACCGGCGTGCCAGCTCGCACACGACCTAAGTTGACAAAAAAAAGTCGATGTTTCCCGTTTGCGCCGGCGTGCCAGCACGCTTACGGAAAAAAATAAGAAATCTTCTTGGCGGCGAAGTGCCGCAATCGCTGCCGAGGCTCGAATTGCGACACGAGGATACGTGCCGCAGACAAAGGCGGTGGTGGCGAAGATCACTCCACTGTCACTCCTCCTCGACGACTCTTTGTCGGGGTCACCAATGTGGGGATTTATGCCCCACTTTCTCCAGGATTCCAAGGATAGGACAGGAGAGAGTAATTAGAGTAGTCAGGGAGCAACTATAACAAGAAGGTTTATTCAACCAAGAAGGTGTACAGCGGACGAACGTCCGCACGCTCTCAGACTCGAGCCCTGACTGCTGCTTGCAGGCGGCTTCTCGCCGTACGCAACATGGCCGCTTCCCCCACTCTCGCAGAGAGAGAGCGAGAGGAAAGATCGCAGTCCCTACATGGTCGCAAATTGACAACACATGCAGCACAGCATGGAACAGAACAGCACGAAAAATATGGAGAAAGAGCCCAATGTATCCATCTGTTCCTAATATCTATAGATATAGTAACCCATGTTATTGTTTGCATTTACGTCTCACTGCATCTGTAATTCAGAGCTAATGTGGAGCTTTGTTAATTAAATTAGAGAATATTTCGCACAAGGTATATCATAATAATTATATTTTTTCACATATTTACTTTTATGACATAATTATAATATATTAAGTATTTTTGGAATAGAAAGGTTACGATTAACTCAAAAATATATCTCAAAATTCATTCTTTCACAATAATTTATTCAGACCTTTATATATTTGTATTATGAATTTTCATTTTTTTTTTACAAATCAACTTTTTTTTACTTTTCATAAGGGTGATTTGCATGATAAAAATATAATTACTTAGGCAAAACTGCTCATTGTGAAATAATGATTATTAATGATTCTTTGTAATAATTTCTACATCAATCACTATTTAAAAAGATATTTGTAAAGTACATCTATATATTTAATTAAGAAGTTATGTTCTATATATCAAAGCAATCTAAATTAATATTCTCAACTCAATTGTCAAATATTTCTGTTTCTTGATTTCATTAACTAGTTACTTGTCCGAACAAATAGTCACTTATCATGCAAATGACTCATAAAAGCAAATCTATGGAACTTTTGATTCTGCTATAATATGTATACTATTCTAGGTCTTCTTCTAAGTTACTAGAAAAAATAAATACTGTTTTGCTCTGTATCCAATTTTTTTTAATTGACTCTTATATAAACTTTTTAAAGCTTCTTTAATTTTCATAAAAATGTTGAATGTTCAATTTATTATCACAAAAAAACATTGAAATTTCTAAAAAATAGATTCTTTCTAATTAAATCGGATTTCATTTAAATGGTTAAACTACAATTTATGTATTATATTAATGCGTAAGCAATACGTAAGTAATACGTAAGTAATAATATATAAGTAATAATACATGAGTAATATAAATAAATAATTATGAGGATTTTAAATTAATTTTAATAATAAATGCATAACATTTTAAATAATTCACTATGATTTAATTTTTGTAAATGAAGAAATAAATACAAACATTACGTTTTTTTCTGACAATCAAGATTTAAATTCTTGATTCAAATCATTGCAGCCATGCTTATTTCTAAATCTAGAAAAGAGATTGCCAAATACACCAAGGCAGAAATAAATTATGCACACAATGGTTAATACCTAAATAATTTTTATTTGCAGTTATTTGCTATTATTTACACTTTATAAATGCATGATTTGGGACACTAGTAACACTTAATGGCTATAATTTTATGATAATAATTGATAATTAACTACCGACAAATACTATTAACATAAAATTGTTACTTAAAATTAATAACAGTCCATAACAATAATTATGAGTAGTTATAAAACTTTCTAGAGGGTATCAATAAATTCAAATAATTAATAATAACTATTAATAACAATAAGTAACAGTTAAAATTGATTATTTACAATAAGTAACACTTGATAACACTTAAAACCAGTTATTTGTTTTTTTTTTGTATCATAAAACCATTTCTCACACGGTACCATCAGAAAAAGCAAATAAACGCAAATAAGCATTTATAACTATTAATAGGAATTCACAACACTGTCTAACTGTTATTAGCGTCCCAAATCATCTTGTTATTATTTGTTATTATCATTTATTGACTTTTATTGTTTTACGCAAAAATTATTTCTGTCTGGGCAAGTATAAACAAGTTCAAAAATACTTGGCCAAAAGTACTCAAATACTTTTCTCAAGTACAAAAGTACTTGGCCAATGTACTTTTGGTTAAGTATTTTTATAAGTACAGAAATACTTTAAAAAAAGGACTTTGGTACCTCGACACTCAAATACTCTTTTAAAGTACAAACACCTAACCCTTAACCCTTTGCGGCATAGTGACTAATATATTAGCCGCCTATCCGGAACTGGTTTTTTTTTATTTTTCGCGCAACAAATACGGTTTTTTATAATTATTTTGTTTTTACTTCAGCAAGAGTCTCAGTAGTACTAAAGTGCTGTAATTTTTCTTTATTGTTAATTAATTTTGTTATTTTTAAATTCTGAGTACGATTTCGAAACAAGTGGGCATCAACTCCTATAGGGCTTTATATATATAGCATAATATATATATATATATTTTGCTTCCTCCTAAAGGAAGCTTTGTGATAGTAATTTTTTGAAGTTTTGTAAAAACATGTTATAATTGTTTTCCGAGGTGTTAGGAATCAAAATACATACAATACAATACAAAATAGGAATCAATACATAGTTTTTGAAAAATGTCTGTGTGTGAGTGCGTGCGTGCGTGCGCGTGTGTGTGTGTGTGCGTGCGTGCGCGCGTGTGTGTGTGTGTGCGTGCGTGCGTGCGTGCGTGCGTGCGTGCGTGCGCCGTTTTATCTCAGGATCGATTCGATCGATTTTAACCGGACAGGTCTCATTTTTGTTGTTTTTATTATGTGAATGGGGGAAGGAAATCCTCTTTTTAATTCGCCGATCCGTTTTTGTTTTATTTCGAATTTTCAATTTTCGCAAAATTCATTTTTGCTTTTTTTAATGATAACATTGAAATATTTGAATCGGACAAATAGCATTCGAAAGAGCACATAAAAACCTATATTTTCCAAAACAAAAAAAATACATCAGCTATTGCGGTTCTTCTGTTATTAACAAAAACCTGTTTTTTTTAAAAAGCTTATAACTCCAAAAATAAACGGTCAATTTTTTGAAAAAAAATCATGATAATGCAGAATATAAATAGCTATAATCTGTAAATAGTTGAATCCATTTTATCGTCTAGTTTAAAAAAAAAATAAAAAATGAAAAAAATGCGTTTTGTATGAAGCACGTTTACTTTAGTAAAATTTACTTAATCGATTTGATATTCCTTGTAAAGGTAGATTTGGGACAGCTGTCAGCTAAGTTCTTTGGGCTAAATAATTGGTCAATAAATTTCAGAGATATTTGGGGTTAAAATTTTCATAACCTTTTTTTTCAAATCGTAATTTCTCGAGAACGGTTTGATGAATCAGCTCCAAATTTATAGACAATTTTGCGTGTGAGATTGGTAATATATGGACGAATTTTCATCAAGATCGTTCGATTACTTGTTGAGATATTTGATATTTAAAAGTTTTGTATTTTGCAAAGTCATTTTCTTTATCGCATGATAACTAGAGAAAAAAAAATTGGTTTAATCATGTTGAAATATTGTGGAGATATAGAGTTTATATGTTTATTATATAAGTCCTTAAGTAAAAGAATTGTCTCATAATTTTTAGTGATATTTAAGGTTAAAATTTTTTTACGTATTTTTCATAATCGTAAATTCTCAATGACGACTTAATTGTCAGTTTAAAATTTATAGACTATTTTGTATGCAATATAGGCAATACCTGTGTAAAATCTCATCCAGATTATATCGTTAGTTTTTGAGATATTTGATATTTAAAATTTTGGCATTTCTGGAAATGAATTTCTATGTCGCACAATAATTAGAGTAAAGTTTAATTACTTTGAAATTTGATGGAGATCTAGATTTGATGGAGGTGTAGAGTTTGTATATTATTTATTACATAAATTGTTAGTGTAAAAGAATTAGTTTATAAATTTCAGAGATATTTGAGGTTAAAACTGCTAAAGCTGTTTTAGCCATCTTTTTAAATCGTAATTTTCTGGAAACAGTTTTATGTATATGTTACTAGAAAATGGAAATGACGCGCGATACGCGTGCGTGTTGTTTACTTGCTTTGGTTTTTTATTGAGGTTAATTTACAGCGAGCTCTGTAGAAACATGAAATTAGCCAGATACGCTGGCCAATTATTTTGAGTATGAACTAATTTTTCGAATAATCGCAATTTGAAGTGGATATAGTAAGAATTACACCGTCTGTCAATTTTGAGATAAAAATTTTAAAGTTTAAACGTTTATGGTTCATGGGCATGTAATTATACACATATATACTCATTTTGCCTTGACAAAGTTATCTAAATGTTTTTATTAGCTACCACTGATGTTTGTGTTTACATAATATTTTATTTGCTTTTTCTTTTATTAAGATGGTGTAAGAAATGATAAAATCAACAATCAACGATATTTTATTGAAAATAAAAGAAGAGGATGACGAAAATTATAACGGACCATTAAAATCAAAATAATTTCAATTTTTATAACATGTACACAATTATTGAATAATAATATATTTAAAATGTAAAAAATGTAGTTACTATATATGATTTTGAAAATCTGAGTAAGTTGATCTCAGGGTAGATAGTAATTTCTTAATTTTATATTGTAAAATATTTATTTTTTGTTAAATAATAAATAAGTGTCAAATAAAAAATAATTTCAATAATAAGAATAAAATATTCAATTTTTTAAATATTAATGAATTATTAAATCATTGAAAAAAAAGTATAATGAATAAACGTATTCTATATTTTAAATATATACTATACATGTAGGAACGATATATTAATTTCGGGGAAACTACGTGCCAATGAATTGGCAGCGATTTTTTTTATGTTTCAAGGTTAATTTTATACGTACAAAACTACATTTTTTCAACAAGATTGTGATACTTAACTTATATTGAATACTGATTTTATTATAAAAATGATTTTATGCTTTGCTTCTGGATGGATGATAATAAAAGCGATATGTTTTGTTTGAGTTTTTTAAATTTTTTAGGTTATTTTGCGATAACGTAATGTTAATATGACGTGTTAATCCTTTTTATAGATCATAAATTTACATATGTCTTTTCCTGTTCGGCTTTTGGATCACCTAACGTTATTATAGATTATCTAACAACACAGTTTAAAAAAAATCTTATCGGAATCTAAATTTTGTACTGAGCTATAATAAATAATTTATGATGATCAGCAATAGTAGTATCGCTGTATAACAGAGATACTACTAGCAATACCGAATATATAAGTAGGTAGTAGTACATTTTAACTATCCCCATCATGTGTCAGCTCTGGGAATGTTGCATTAAGAGATAGTAGACTCTTATTTTTTTTTTTTTTTTTTAAGAGGAATAGAGGAAAATTATAACAAAAAGAGAGGAAGATTTTCGTGAAAAAGGGAAACTGAAACAGTAAAAGAGACGTAGACGGGGATATGAGGTCCACGCATGTAAGGGAGTCATGTAGACATGAAAAAAATAAGCCAGATGATTATTTAAGGCCGAATCCATCTCAAATCAGGTGGCCCGCGTATGCCTATGTCACCGATCATTTTGGGATAAAAGTATTTATGTCCTTCTCCAAAAATGATTTAAGCCGTATATTTTAATTTTTTTTTGCAACAAAATTTCATGCGTTCAGCAATGTCGCAAAATTCCGAGAAAATCCTTGCTTAGAAATAAATTTTTTCAATGTAATTTTGAAACAGCTACTGCTTCACCAGTTTTTTAAGCTTTTTAGCGTGCAACACATAATTCCACTCAGGTTTGAGCCCTCTTTCATGGTCTGTATGTTATTAAAAAAAAAAAAAAAAAAAATACCCGAGTTATGCACTTTTTACTGAAAAATGCAGTTTTTAGAAAAATGCGGGTTTCTCGAAAAAAACCTATTTTTTTTCTCAATTTTCTTTTCTCATGATAGAGGACGTAAATAGCTATCTAGGCGTGTTTGTGAGATTCACGGGTTTTCTGCTGGGATAGCGATCACTAATGAGATAACACACAAATAAATTTTTCGAGATTTTAGAGATTTTATATTTATAGCTACCTTTGTTTTTCGGCTTCGTTATTCTTATTTCAGTAAGGGGACGATCAGCGGTTTTTGCTGTCAAACAATGTACTTTATCATTGCACGTTTCTTTAATCCAGAAATGAGTTTTTTAAATTCCAGGATACTTAGGAGTAACAAGCAATCAACATTTTTTACTTTTCTAAACTCTTCTACGTTAACGTCTTGTAAATGTATTATTTTAATTGCATCTGTATATTTTTGAACGTGCTCTACAAAATCGTTGGTATTATGAATGGATTTTTCATGGGGCTCTCGATGATTATGCGAAGTAGCACAATGCTTTATAAGTCCACCCACATCATCTACAGCTCCTTTACCGTGCCCAGTAGCAGAGAATAACCATTTTATATCAAATGGTGCTCGCTTTAATTCATATAATTGAAAGCGATTTTTAAAGTGGCTAGCGGCACCTTCTGATACAATGGTAATTTTCAATCTTTTATCAAGGGGATTCGACACAAGGTTTCGCAGTCACAAGTGATGACCGAAAACATGATTCAGCGTATGCTTTGCTAGCAGTAAAAACAATTATAACCTACTTGAAAGCCAATTGTTGTGATTCAATAAAAAAAATTACCATTGATCAGACGGCGCCACTAGCCACTTTAAAAATCTCTTTCAATTATATGAATTAAAACGAGCACCATTTGATATAAAATGCTACTGCTACTGGGCACGGTAAAGGAGCTGTAGATGGTGTGGGTGGACTTATAAAGCATTAGGCTACTTCGCATAATCTTCAAGAGCCCCATGAAAAATTCATTCAAAATGGCAACGATTTTGTAGAGCACGTTCAAAAATATAGAGATTTATGGATTAAAGTAACGTGCAATGATAAAGTACATTGTTTGACAGCACAGCCCGCTGATCGTCCCCTTACTGAAGTAAGAATAATGAAGCCTAAAAACAAAGGTAGTTATAAAAATAAAAAATCTAAAAGACATAAATAAAAAAAAAATACATAGATATGTGCATACCTGTATATTACGCACAAAGATAAACATCTTTACATTAACCGTTATATCATTGTTATATATATCACTATATATAAGCGCTAAGCGTGAAAAATTTGTTTGTGTGTTATCTCATTAGTGATCGCTATCCCAGCAGAAAACCCGTAAATCTCACAAACACGCCTAGATAGCTATTACGTCCTCTATCATGAGAAAAGAAAATTGACAAAAAAAATAGGCTTCTTCGAGAAAAACGCATTTTTCTAAACACTGCATTTTTCAGTAAAAAGTGCATAGTTCGGGTATTTTTTATTTTTTTTGAAAATAACATACAGACCATGAAAGAAGGCTCAAACCTGAGTGGAATTATGTGTTGCACGCTAAAAAACTTAAAAAACTGGTGAAGCAGTAGCTGTTTGAAAACTACATTGAAAAATTTATTTCTAAGCAAGGATTTTCTCGGAATTTTGCGACATTGCTGAACGCATGAAATTTTGTTGCAACAAAAAAATTAAAATATAAGGCTTAAATCCTTTTTGGAGAAGAACATAAATACTTTTATCACAAAATGATCGGTGACATAGGCATACGCGGGCCACCTGATTTGAGATGGATTCGGTCTTAAATAATTTTTAAACCCAAGTAGGCGGGGGATATGAGGTCCACGCATATAGGAAGTCATGTAGACATGAAAAAATAAACAAAACAATTATTTAAATAATTTTTAAAGTAGCCGGGGGACGCGAGGTCCACGCACATTAGGGAATTTCGTAGATGTGCAACAATTAGCAAGACAATTATTTAAACAATTTTTAAACTCAAGTAGAGAGGGATATGAGGTTCACGCATATAAGGGAGTCATATAGACATGAAAAAATAAGTCAAAAGATTGTAACGGGGCACATCACCTGTTACATAAGGAACGCGCGAAACAGATAATGCACAGCAGCCACGGCGAGCTACGCCTCGGCACGCGACGTCGTACGCACCCACACATGCGCGCGCCTGTCCCTCCCCGCTGCCTTTCATCACGCGCTACTTCTTCCCACGCTCTTTCCCTCACGTATCCAGCTCTGACCAGGAGACAGAGAGACCAGCAGCAGCTACAGCAGGGATAAGCTGTAGCTGGAGCCAGAGCGAGCCTCGCTCTCCCAGGCCGCTGACAGCAGCAGCCCACGCCAGAGGAGAGAGAGAGGGATATGCACGGTGCCGTAATGCCGTCGGCCGTCCATGAGAGACACTGCGCGCGAGCATTGGGAGTCATGTGGACTGCTCGCTCGCGCCGCGGTGAAGAAGACGGCTGATCGGCGAAATGGAGCAGCAGAGCAGCGTGCGCGCACCGGCGGTAGCCTACCACCGTGACGTGTGCCCACCGAAGCGAATCACGTACAAGAACGCCCGCGAGAGCCAGCGAGCCAGCCGTTGTGCCGGGTGCTCCTAAGAACGAGAGTGGAGTGTGAGAGCAAAGTGAGAGCGGATAACAGCAGTAGCGTCGCCTGGCTGCATAAGGCTTGTCCCTCTCCCTATCTTCCCCGTGTTTTCCCCAGCGAAGTATGTGTGCGCGTCCGCGTCGAGAGTCACCAGACTCCGAATTCGCACAAGCTGCAGCATGTGCTGTAGTTGTAGTTTAGAGTTAGGATTTCTGCTCCCGGCGGAGCTAGCCAGCGAAGGCTTTCTGTTGCGGTGCAAGTGACGCGTGCACCTGGCGCTCATTGTTTGTATAAAGTAAATTCTAAGGTTTTCTAAATAAATACATAGATGTTTTACCCGATTGGTATTAATTGTAATTACCCGCGTACCTCTGCCCTGATCCCCAGCAGAGTGTCACAAATGGCGCAGCCAACTTGGAGCCACGGGAAAGCCCGTGGCACAATATAAGGGATCTGCGTCATGATTTCGCCATCGTGGCGCGCACACACAACGGGAAATCGCGAGGGGGAAGCGTTCTAGCAGCCATTGTGATCGACTACCGCGTGTATGCGTAATTAGAAACGCAGTAGTTCTCTTGATTATTTAGCCAGACGTTTCACTTTAGAAATTATTTACATCTCGGTTAGCTTGATTTTAAAATAATTTATTGTGATTTCGTGAGATTTTTCAAGTAAAAGTTTATAAGAAAGCTTGAAAAATCTACTTGCTACCGCTTTAGCTACGTGGCGCGTATAGAATAGCATCGTGTTTGGGAAGTTAATTACGTTTCAGTGGAACTTTCTGAACACTATTGCACGACAGCATCACCGGTTTTAAAATTTCAGTTATTATTTCACTTGATGTTGTTATCTTTGCTCCCTATGCGCCATTCCGGACCTTATTTCTCCAATTTCCTCAGCTTCCTATTAAGAATTTTTGCGTGAACCGGGGTAGGGGGAAATTTCGGGTTTGCTTTTTGGAGTTCACGAGGAGCAAGCGTGTACGTGACACACTTAACTCTCGAGTTTGCCACGGTTGTTTGGCTTGATTTTTCGCTTTGGTTTTTTTTTATTTTTGTTTACTTTTTTCTATTGCTGTGTGCTTATTAGTATTTTAATTTCTTGATAGCATTTAGTAGAAATTATAATTTGGAAATTAATAATTTATATTTAAAATTTTAAGTAAATTTCGCGTGAGCGAGAAAATCAGCGGCGCTAAGCGACCGGGGCTATTTGAGGGAGTAGTGAAGATGGCGAATTCAGCTTGGAGTTTGGTTTCGCTTGGTCTCGACGGAGAAGATTTGATGTGTGTCGACCCGGTCGCTGCAGCTCAAGCTGTCAACCACGTGATTCACAAGATAACCGACGGAGCAGTCGCCATCAGTGTCGACAATCATGGTCTAAATGTACGTTCTAATGCAAGAGAGTTACGTAACAGGTTGGAACGACATTTGATGAGAAGACATTTTGGATTTGACTCTGCTCCATGGAATCCGGGCATCGATGAACGGACCGAGATGCTTGAGTCGACGCATATTTCTTCTTCTGTTCTTAATAGTAGCAATTTGATAGTAAATGTTTCGCGAGCTAGAGTTTTTGAGATCCGACTAGTACAGGGATTTTCCGTCCAGATGTTTCGACGATTTCAGATTTAGCGTTGGAGAGGCGAGGCAGTACTGTTGCGGTAGACACGATTAGCGACAGAAGCAAGTTGAATCATGAACCTCATGCACAATCGACTAGATGCCCTCTTAGGTTTCTCTGTGCTACAGGTAGTAATTGTCGCAGTCAAAGGTGCAGGGATGTAACAAGAGTGGTGAGTGTGCCGATTTCGATACCATCTTGATCGACAGCTGAGTGAGCACCTGTCCACGTAAGCCCGACTTGTTGTAGTACTTTCTTCTCTCCAATGCCAGCGCCGTCGTTAGAATTAGTTTGGGTTGTTCGGATGTCTAATGAGAAGTTTAATGCAGCTCCAGCTGTGGTTTCGAATCCAAGCTTGAGTGGGAGCGGTAGCAGACTAAGTTATGTTAGGGACGATAGAGTAATTTCACCTGTAACAAACCTTTCGGCAAGTTTTTTAAGTTCTGAAGGTTTTGCCAGGCAATTAATCGTTTCTCGTAAATCCAAAGTGCTGAGTTATCGCGCTCCTATAGATTGCAAATGTTCAATGTCGACCAAGCAGAGAATTTATAGTTGTTTTAAATTTAAGGAAATCTGTCTCAGCTAAGGCCACCGTAGCGTTTAGGGAAGCAGTTAACTAGACCCTGCCGCACGCGTTCTTCATCCGATCGTCCATACCCTGCGTGGGAAGTATTAGGAATCTTCCAGAAGTGGCAGCGGTTAAAAGGGAAAGAACTCTGGCAAGGTGGACACAAAGCATACAAGACTCCGCCTCCGCCGGTCGAGTTGTTCTTTCCTTTGAATCTTAATGCTATACTTATGCTGTGTCGTCATGCTAAGTTAGCATCCGTCAAGCCAACAGGACCAGAATTGCTGCCTATCAAAAGTCTTCACAGGTTGGCAGAAATATCTCCTGTTAATGTAGCTAAAGCTGATTTATCTCCCATAGCGAGTTTACGAGTGGAGAAAGTAGCGCAAACCAAGAAAGCGAAGCATCCTAAGTGCTTAGGTAAACGAGTTAAACAGCCCAAGGTTGCTAAAGCTGAAGCTAATCAATCCGAAGAGGTTATCAGTATCGTTCAGGAACAAGAGCAGGTGATATTTAAAGGCGTCTCTCCACAAGCTAGAACCAGGGAGATTCGAAGAAGGAAAAAATCGATCCTTGTTTCCGCTGTAGCCAAATTGGTCACTGGCAGAGAGAGTGTGTAAATGCCATACGAGAGTAAAGCTGTGGGTAGCTAAGTAAATCTCCCGCCGCCATGACCATCGTAGAAGAACATGAAGACACCGCTCTAGTCAAGCCCTCACGTGAAGCTGGATACGTACGGCCTGGATGTTGGAATTGCAGAGAATTCGGGCATGGGCGGACTGCCTGCCCTCGTCCCCGCTGTCGCGTATGTTACATGTGCGGCCAAGCAGACGTCACCATAGCTACTTGTCGTTCGTGCTGTCAGAAGTGGGGGCAGCGCCAACTTCGTCGCCTAAGAAAGTAGGTCTAATGTTTGCTGTAGCTGGTAGTAGATCATGTTCTTTCTAAGATGTCAATTGTTAGTAGAAAGAGCAGAGATAGTAGAAAATGAGAACTAGGTTCTTTCTTTACCCTTTCCCTTGGTATTCTGAAATTTAAGCGAGTGGGTTTTCATTAAGCTGAAGGGTGAGTAAATCGCAATAAATTAAAATTTTGGTTGTTTGGCTAAATTTCATTCGCGATAAATTCAAAATGTTATCTAGATCGCCAGAACGCGGCTCAAAATGAGCATTAGTCCATGGATCGGCCAGGTAAGATGCTATTGCAGCAATTTTCCTAATTCTTTTATATTTTGTGTAAAATCATGAGTGAATGAGAAATGTTCGAGTGTTGAGTGAGAGTTCGTGATTGCGTTCGGTACTTGCGAATGAGAAAATTGTGGAAAATGACTGGCGCCAGGTTCGTAGAATAGGACACACACTGACCCGGTTACATTCACACAGAGTTACACTTAAGCACAGCAGCAGAAAAAGACGACGAACACAAACACCTACACCCACACCGCTGTAGCTAAGACCGATTAGCTTAGAATAAGTTAGCTAGAGCGAAGAAGCTGTAATCAGATTTAATAGTTTAGACCAGTGATAAACGTGTGAAGGTGGTCCGCGGACTACTTCGCGTTTAGGAGGGGTGAGTTGTGACGGGGCAAATCACCTGTTACATAAGGAATGCGCGTAACAGATAATGTACGGCAGCCACGGCGAGCTACGCCTCGGCACGCGACGTCGTACGCACCCATACATGCGCACGCCTGTCCCTCTCCGCTGTCTTTCTTCACGCGCTACTCCTTCCCACGCTCTTTCCCTCACGTATCCAGCTCTGGCCAGGAGACGGCGAGAGACCAGAAGCAGCTACAGCGAGGACAAGCTGTAGCTGGAGGCAGAGCGAGCCTTGCTCTCCCAGGCCGCTGACAGCAGCAGCTGACGCAAGAGGACAGAGAGAGAGAGAGAGATGCACTGTGCCGTAGTGCCGTCGGCCGTCCATGAGAGACACCGCGCGCCAGCATCGGAAGTCATGTGGACTGCTCGCTCGCGCCGTGGTGAAGAAGACGGCCGACCGGCGAACTGGAGCAGCAGAGCAGCGTCCGCGCACCGGCCGGCGTCCACTCTGTCGCCTACCGCCGTGACGCGTGCCCACCGAAGCGAATCACGCACAAGAACGTCCGCGAGAGCCAGCCGTTGTGCCGGGTACTCCTAAGAACGAGAGCGGAGTGTGAGAGCAGAGTGATAGCGGATAACAGCAGCAGCGTCGCCTGGCCGCATAAGGTTTGTCCCTCTCCCTATCTTCCCCGTGTTTTCCCCAGCGAAGTGTGCGTGCGCGTCAGGAGTCACGAGACTCCGAATTCGCGCAAGCTGCAACATGTGCTGTAGCTGCAGCTTAGAGTTAGGGTTTCTGCTCCCGGCGGAGCTAGCCAGCGAAGGCTTTCTGTTGCGGTGCAAGTGACGCGTGCACCTACCGCCCATTCTTTGTATAAAGTAGATTCTAATGCTTTCTAAATAAATACGTAGTTCTTTTACCCGATTGGTATTAATTATAATTACCCCCGTACCTCTGCACTGATCCCCAGTAGAGTGTCACAAGATTATTTAAATAATTTTTAAACTCAAATAGACGGAAACATGAGGTCCACGCATGTAAGGGAATCATGAAGACATGAAAAAATAAGCAAAACGATTATTTAAATAATTATTAAACCCAAGTAGCCAGGGAATGCCAGTTCCACGCATATAAGGGAGTCATGTAGACATGAAAAAAAAGCCAAAAGATTATTTAAATAATTTTTAAACCGAACTAGGCGGGGGAATATGAGATACACGCATATCAGGTGGTCATGAAGACATGAAAAAATAAGCAAAACGGTTATTTAAACAATTTTAAAGCACAAGTAGCCGGGAGATGCGAGGTCTACACATATAAGGGAATCATGAAGACATGAAAAAATAAGCAAAAAGATTATTTAAATAATTATTAAACCCAAGTAGCCGGGGAACGCCAGTTCCACGCATATAAGGGAGTCATGTAGTAGACATGAAAAAATAAGCAGAACGATTATTTAAATAATTTTTAAACCCAAGTGGGCGGGGGATATGGGGTCCACGCATATTAGTGAATTTCGTAGAAGTGCAACAATAAACACAACAATTATTTAAACAATTTTTAAACCCAAGTGTATGGGGGATATGAGGTACTCGCGTATATGGTGGTCATGTAGACATGAAAAAATAAGCAAAACGGTTATTTAAATAATTTTAAAACACAAGTAGCCGGAGGACGCGAGGCTTACGCATATAAGGAAGTCATGTAGACATGAAAAAATAAGCAAAACTATTATTTAAAGATTTTTAAACGCAACTAGGCGTGGGATATGAGGTACACGCATATAAGGAAGTCATGTAGACATTAAAAGAATGAGCAAAAATATTATTTAAATAATTTTACACCCAAGTTCCGGGGGATGCGAGGTTCACGGATATAAGGGAGTCCTGTAAACATGAAAAAATAAAAAAAAAGATTCTTTAAATAATTTTCAAACCCAAGTAGGCGGGGGATATGAGGTCCACGCATATAGGCGAGTCATGTAGACATGAAAAAATGAGCAATACGATTATTTAAATAATTTTTATGCCCAAGTAGGCGGGGGATATGAGGTCCACACATATGAGTATTTCTCTGGAACTTTTAACTTTTAGCTAAATAGAAATTTCAAAATTTAATGTTGAGGCACATACACAAAACTCACTTGTTTCTGTTTTAAGTACCCCAAATAAGAATAAAAACGGTCAGCTCCTCATTTTTAAACACAGTTTTTTTATTTCGTATGCCTATGCACGTACGAGTAAGCGTCAGCAAATGCATGTAAAACTGCCTTACAATCACTTCCTTTTTTGTTTTCTTTTTAAATAAACCAAAATTTCGTTAGACACCCAGTGAATTTTTTTGAGAGATTGTGTGTAGTAAAAAGAGCCATAATTACATTACAGGTATATACTGTTATTTACGTGTGCCACCAAAAAATGATAATTTTTTAGGCGAGGGGCGCATCGACACCGTGTGCTTTAGTATATCATGCTTTACTTTCCGTAAGAGGCACACTTATAACAAAAGTCGCCTTTTGTCTCTCTCCAAGACGAGTAATTTACGCTCCAGAAAGTAAAAAAAACACAATAGTTATTTTTTTTAATCGACAAATAAAGTTTATTTCTGATTTTTACCAAAATACAGTGTCGCAGAGATAATGCTATGCAGTTTTTTTTCAAACGTAGGCCCGTTCACTCCGACAAGATATTTTTGAATACTAAACAAAGGATGATAGCTTAAGAAAGTTAGCAAATCATTTATAAAATAGTTATTTTTTTATTGATGTAAAAAGGATGAAAATTTCCTACGGTCCGCATGCAAAACTTCTAAATTTAGGCCTTTTCAGATTTCCGACAGAGCTTATTCTTGTTTAAAAGTGAGTACTATGTACTGGAACATGTTACTGGAAGTGGACTTTATAAATATTTGCTTGTCTTTGATAGCTAAATATCTTAGAACCATAAGATATGTTACTGTACGGTAAAAGTTAAAAGTTCTAGAGAATTGCTCATATAGGCGAGTCATGTAGACATGAACAAATGATCAATACGATTATTTAAATATCTTTTAAACACAAGTATCTGCGGGAGGCGAGGACCACGCATATTAGTGAATTTCGTAGATGTGCAACAATAAACAAGTGTATGGGATATATGAGGTTCACGCATATAAGAGAGTCATGTAGACATGAAAAAATAAACCAAAAGATTATATAAATAATTTTTAAACCGAACTAGGCGGGGGATACGAGGTACACGCATATATGGTGGTCATGTATACATAAAAAAATAAGCAAAACGGTTATTTAAATATATTAAAACTCATGTAGCCGGGGGACGCGAGGCCCACGCATATAAGGAAGCCATGCAGACATGAAAAAATAAACAAAACGATTATTTAAATAATTCTTAAACGCAACTAGGCGTGGGATATGAGGTTCACGCATATAAGGAAGTCATGTAGACATTAAAAGAATGAGTACAAAGATTATTTAAATAATTTTACACCCAAGTAGTCGGGGGGTGCGAGGTCGACGCATATAAGGAAGTCGTGTAGACATGAAAAAATAAACAAAACGATTATTTAAATAATTTTTGAACCCATGTAGATGGGGAATACGAGGTCCACGCATATAAGGGAGTCATGTAAACGTGAAAAAATAAGCAAAAAGGTTATTTAAATAATTTTTAATCCAAGTAACCTGTGGGCTCGAGGTCCACGCACATTAGGAAATTTCGTAGAAGTGCAACAATTAGCAAGACAATTATTTAAACAATTTTTAAACCCAAGTAGATGGGGGATATGAGGTTCACGCATATAAGGGAGTCATGTAAACGTAAAAAATTACCAAAAAGATGATTTAAATAATTTTTAAATCCAAGTAGCCGGGGGACTGGAAGTCCACGCACGTGAGGAAATTTCGTAGACGTGCAACAATTAGCAAGACAATTATTTGAACAACTTTTAAACCCAAGTAGATGGGGGATATGAGGTTTCACGCATATAAGGGACTCATGAGGATATGAAAAAATAAGCAGAAAGGTGATTTAAATAATTTTTAAACCCAAGTAGCCGGGGATCGTGAAGTCCATGCATATAACGGAGTCATGTAGTAGACATGAAAAAATAAACAAAACGATAATTTAAATAATTTTCAAACCCATGCAGATGGGGAATACGAGGTCCACGCATATAAGGGAGTCATGTAGACGTGAAAAAATAAGCAAAAATGTTATTTAAATAATTTTTAAATCCAAGATGCCGGTGGGCTCGAGGTCCACGCACATTAGGAAATTTCGTAGACGTGCAACAATTAGCAAGACAATTATTTAAATAATTTTAAAACACAACTAGCCTGGGGACACGGATCCCACGCATATAAGGAAGTCATGTAGACATGAAAAAATAAACAAAACGATTATTTAAATAATTTTTAAACCCATGTAGATGGGGCATACGAGGTCCGCGCATATAAGGGAGTCATGTAGACGTCAAAAAATAAGCAAAAAGGTTATTTAAATAATTTTTAAATCCAAGGAGCCGGGGGACTCGAGGTCCACGCACATGAGGAAATTTCGTAGGCGTGCAACAATTAGCAAGACAATTATTTAAACAATTTTTAAAACGAAGTAGATGGGGGATATGAGGTTCACGCATATAAGGGACTCATGAAGTCATGAAAAAATAAGCAAAAAGATGATTTAAATAATTTTTAAATCCAAGTAACCGGGGGACTCGAGGTCCACGCACATGAGGAAATTTCGTAGATGTGCAAAAATAAACACAACAATTATTTCATAAATTTTTAAACCCAAGTGTATGGGGTATATGAGGTTTGCGCATTTAAGGGAGTCATGTAGACATGAAAAAATAAACCAAAGATTATTTAAATAATTTTTAAACCGAACTAGGCGGGTATATGACGTACACGCATATATGGTGGTCATGTCTACATGAAAAAATAAGCAAAACGGTTATTTAAATAATTTGAAACTCATGTAGCCTGGGGTCGCGAGGCCCACGCATATAAGGAAGTCATGCAGACATGAAAAAATAAACAAAACGATTATTTACATAATTTTTAAACGCAACTAGGCGTGGGATATGAGGTTCACGCATATAAGGAAGTCATGTAGACATTAAAAGAATGAGTAAAAAGATTATTTAAATAATTTTACACCTAAGTAGCCGGGGGATGCGAGGTCGACGCATATAAGGGAGTCCTGTAAACATAAAAAAATAAGCAAAAAGTTATTTAAATAATTTTTAAGTCCAAGAAGCCGGTGGGCTCGAGGTCCACGGACATTAGGAAACTTCGTAGACGTGCAACAATTAGCAAGACAATTGTTTAAACAATTTTTAAACCCAAGTAGACATGAGAAAATGATCAAAACGATTATTTAAATATCTTTTAAATCCAAGTATCCGCGGGAGGCGAGGTCCACGCATATTAGTGAATTTCGTAGATGTGCAACAATAAACACAACAATTATTTAATGAATTTTTAAACCCGAGTGTATGGGGTATCTGAGGTTCACGTTTATAAGGGAGTCATGTAGACATGAATAAATAAACTAAAAGATTATTTAAATAATTTTGAAACCGAACTAGGCGGGGGATATGAGCTACACGCATATATGGTAGTCATGTATACATGGAAAAATAAGCTAAACGGTTATTTAAATAATTTTAAAACACATGTAGCCGGGGGACGCGAGGCGCACGCATATAAGGAAGTCATGGAGACATGAAAAAATAAACAAAACGTTTATTTAAATAATTTGTAAACGCAACTAGGCGTGGGATATGAGGTTCACGCATATAAGGAAGTCATGTAGACATTAAAAGAATGAGTAAAACGATTATTTAAATAATTTTTGTACCCAAGTAGATGAGGAATATGAGGTTCACGCTTATAAGGCAGTCACATAGACATGAAAAATAAGCAAAATGGTTATTTAAATAATTTTCAAATCCAAGTAGCCGGTGGACTCTACGTCCCGCACATTAGGACATTTCGTAGACGTGCAACAATTAGCAAGACAATTATTTAAACAATTTTAAAACCCATGTAGATGGGGAATACGAGGTCCACGCACATAATGAAGTCATGTAGACATGAAAAAAAAAGAAAACTATTATTTAAATAATTTTTAAACGCAACTAGACGTGGGATCTGAGGTACACTCATATAGGCGAGTCATTTAAACATGAAAAAATAAGCAAAAAGATGATTTAAATAATATTTAAATCCAAGTAGCCGGTAGACTCGAGGTCCCGCACATTAGGACATTTCGTAGACGTGCAACAATTAGCAAGGCAATTATTGAAATAATTTTAAAACGCAACTAGCCGGTGGACGCCAGGCCCACGCATATAAGGAAGTCATGGAGACATGAAAAAATAAACAAAACGATTATTTAAATAATTTTTAAACCCATGCAGATGGGGAATACGAGGTCCACGCATATAAGGGAGTCATGTAGACGTGGAAAAATAAACAAAACTATTATTTAAATAATTTTTAAACGCAACTAGTCGTGGGATATGAGGTACACTCATATAGGCGAGTCATGTAAACATGAAAAAATAAGCAAAAACGTCATTTAAATAATTTTTAAATCCAAGGAGCCGGGGGACTCGAGGTACGGACATTAGAAAATTTCGTAGACGTGCAACAATTAGCAGGACAATTACTTAAACAACTTTTAAACCCAGTAGATGGGGGATATGAGGTTCACGCATATTAGTGAATTTCGTAGATGTGCAACAGTAAACATAACAATTATTTAATAAATTTTTAAACTCGAGTGTATGGGGTATCTGCGGTTCACGCATATAAAGGAGTCATGTAGACATGAATAAATAAACCAAACGATTATTTAACTAATTATGAAACCGAACTAGGCGGGGAATATGAGCTACACGCATTTATGGTGCACATGCATTCATGAAAAAATAAGCAAAACGGTTATTTAAATAATTTAGAACTCATGTAGCCTGGGGACGCGAGGTCCACGCATATAAGGAAGTCATGCAGACATGAAAAAATAAACAAATGATTATTTAAATAATTTTTAAACGCAACTAGTCGTGGGATATGAGGTTCACTCATATAGGCGAGTCATGTAAACATGAAAAAATAAGCAAAAACATCATTTAAATAATTTTTAAATCGAAGGAGCCAGGGGACTCGAGGTCCACGCACATGAGGAAATTTCGTAGACGTGCAACAATTATCAAGACAATTATTTAAACAATTTGTAAACCATAGTAGATGGGGACTATGAGGTTCACGAATATAAGGGACTCATGAAGTCATGAAAAAATAATCAAAAAGATGATTTAAGTAATTTTTAAATCCAAGTACCGGGGGGATACGAGGTCCACGCACGTGAGGAAATTTCGTAGACGTACAACAATTAGCAAGACAATTATTTAAACAACTTTTAAATCCAAGTAGATGGGGGATATGAGGTTCACGCATATTAGTGAATTTCGTAGATGTGCAACAATAAACACGACAATTATTTAATACATTTTTAAACCCGAGTGTACGGGGTATATGAGGTTCACGCATATAAGGGAGTCATGTAGACATGAATAAATAAACCAAAACATTATTTAAATAATTTTTAAACCGAACTCGGCGGGGGATATGAGCTACGCGCATATATGTTGGTCACGTATACATGAAAAAATAAGCAAAACGGTTATTTAAATAATTTTAAAACTCACGTAGTAGGGGGACGCGAGGCCCACGCATATAAGGAAGTCATGCAAACATGAAAAAATAAACAAAACGATTATTTAAATAATTTTTAAACGCAACTAGTCGTGGGATATAAGGTTCACGCAGATAAGGAAGTCATGTAGACATTAAAAGAATGAGTAAAAAGATTATTTAAATAATTTTACAACTAAGTAGCCGGGGGATACGAGGTCGACGCAAATAAGGGAGTCGTGTAAACATGAAAAAATAAGCAAAGAGTTATTTAAATAATTTTTAAACCCAAGTAGGCCGGGGATATGTGGTCCACGATATAGGCGAGTTATCTATACATGAAAAAATGAGCAAAACGATTATTTAAATAATTTTTATACCCAAGTAGATGAGGAATATAAGGTCCACGCATATAAGGGAGTCATGTACACATGAAAAAATAAGCAAAATGTTTATTTAAATAATTACCAAATCGAGGTAGCCGGTGGACTCGAGGTCCCCGCACATTAGGACATTTCGTAGACGTGCAACAATTAGCAAGATAATTATTTAAACAATTTTAAAACACAACTGGTCGGGGGACGCCAAGCCCACCCTTATGGGAATTCATGTAGATATGAAAAAATATGCAAAACTATTATTTAAATAATTTTTAAACCCATGTAGATGGGGAATACGAGGTCCACGCATATAAGAGAGTCATGCAGACGTGAAAAAATAAGCAAAAAGGTTACTTAAATAATTTTTAAATCCAAGTAGCCGGTGGGCTCGCGGTCCACGGACATTAGGAAATTTCGTAGACGTGCAGCAATTATCAAGACAACTATTTAAACAATTTTAAAACACAACTAGCCCGGGACACGGGGCGCACGCATATAAGGAAGTCATGTAGACATGAAAAAGTAAACAAAACTATTATTTAAATAATTTTTAAACGCAATTAGTCGTGGGATATGAAGTACACTCATATAGGCGAGTCATGTAAACATGAAAAAATAAGCAAAAACGTCATTTAAATAAGTTTTAAATCCAAGGAGCCGGGGGACTTGAGGTCCCCGCACATTAGGACATTTCGTAGACGTGCAACAATTAGCAAGACAATTATTTAAACAATTTGAAAACACAACTAGCCGGGGGACGCCAGGCCCCCGCATATATGGAAGTCATGTAGACATGAAAAAATAAACAAAACGATTATATAAATAATTTTTAAACCCATGTGTATGGGGAATACGAGGTCCACGCATATAAGGGAGTCATGTAGACGTGAAAAAATAAGCAACACGTTATTTAAATAATTTTTAAATCCAAGTAGCCGGTGGGCTCGAGGTCCACGGACATTAGGAAATTTCATAGACGTGCAACAATTAGCATGACAACTATTTAAACAATTTTAAAACACAACTAGTCCGGGGACACGGGGCCCACGCATATAAGAGTGATGTAGTATTCATGAAAAAATAAGAAAAACGATTATTTAAAAAATTTTTAAACGTAACTAGGCGTGGGATATAGTGTACACGCACATAGGCGAGTCATGTAGACATCAAAAAATGAGCAAAAACGTCATTTAAATAATTTTTAAATCCAAGGAGCCGGGGGACTCCAGGTCCATGGATATGAGGAAATTTCGTTGTCCGGCAACAATTAGGAAAGCAATTATTTAAACAACTTTTAAACCCAAGTAGATGGGCATATGAGGTTTAACGCATATAAGGGACTCATGAGGATATGAAAAAATAAGAAAAAGGTGATTTAAATAATTTTTAAACCCAAGTAGCCGGGGATCGTGAGGTTCACGCATATAAGGAAGCCATGTAGACATGAAAAAATAAACAAAACTATTATTTAAATAATTTTTAAACGCAACTATTCGTGGGATATAAGGTACTCTCATATGGGCGAGTCATGTAAACATGAAAAAGTAAGCAAAAGCGTCATTTAAATAATTTTTAAATCCAAGGAGCCGGGGGACTCAAGGCCCACGCACATGAGGAAATTTCGTAGGCGGACAGCAATTAGCAAGACAATTATTTAAACAATTTTTAAACCCAAGTAGATGGGGGTTATGAGGTCCACGCATATAAGGGACTCATGAAGTCATGAAAAAATAAGCAGAAAGATGATTTGAATAATATTTAAATCCAAGTAGCCGGGGATCGTGAGGTTCACGCATATAAGGAAGCCATGTAGATATGGAAAAATAAACAAAACTATTATTTAAATAATTTTTAAACGCAACTATTCGTGGGATATAAGGTACTCTCATATGGGCGAGTCATGTAAACATGAAAAAGTAAGCAAAAGCGTCATTTAAATAATTTTTAAATCCAAGGAGCCGGGGGACTCGAGATCCCCGAACATTAGGTCATTTCGTAGACGTGCAACAATTAGCAAGGCAATTATTGAAACAATTTTAAAACGCAACTACCCGGTGGACGCCAGGCCCACGCATATAAGGAAGTCATGGAGACATGAAAAAATAAACAAAACGATTATTTAAATAATTTTTAAACCG
The DNA here is from genome assembly GCA_036365515.1 of Torymus aiolomorphi. NCBI lineage: Eukaryota > Metazoa > Arthropoda > Insecta > Hymenoptera > Torymidae > Torymus > Torymus aiolomorphi. Next base: position 76,763,103 of record CM070877.1, on the reverse strand, counting down.
ATGCAGATGGGGAATAGGAGGCCCACGCATATAAGGGAGTCATGTAGACGTGAAAAAATAAACAAAACGATTATTTAAATAAGTTTTAAAGCCAAGTAGGCGGGGGATATGAGGTCCACGCTTATAGGCGAGTCATGTAAACGTGAAAAAATAAGCAAAAACGTCATTTAAATAATTTTTAAATCCAAGTAGCCGGGGGACTCGAGGTCCACGCACATGAGGAAATTTCATAGACGTGCAACAATTAGCAAGACAATTATTTAAACAATTTTTAAGCCATAGTAGATGGGGAATATGAGGTTCACGCATATAAGGGACTCATGAAGTCATGGAAAAATAAGCAAAAAGATGATTTAAGTAATTTTTAAATCCAAGTACCCGGGGGACTCGAGGTCCACGCACGTGAGGAAATTTCGTGGACGTGCAACAATTAGCAAGACAATTATTTAATAAATTTTTAAACCCGAGTGTATGGGGTATATGAGGTTCACGCATATAAGGGAGTCATGAAGACATGAATAAATAAACCAAAAGATTATTTAAATAATTTTTAAACCGAACTAGGCGGGGGATATGAGCTACACATATATATGTTGGTCATGCAGACATGAAAAAATAAACAAAACGATTGTTTAAATAATTTTTAAACGCAACTAGTCGTGGGATATAAGGTTCACGCATATAAGGAAGTCATGTAGACATTAAACGAATGAGTAAAAAGATTATTTAAATAATATTTGAAAATAATAATAATAATAAAAACATTGATATTTTCGTATAATATTTAAAAAAAAAATAATAAGAAACATGTCATTTTTACACAGTCACACGGAGCCGTGTTTAAAAACCGAGCTTGATTTGTTTTCTCTTCCACCTACACAAACTGCTCTAGAATCTTCAAGATGGGTATTTTACAAACCCGTGTCGTTGTTGAACGACGAGAGTCCGATAGAATTTTGTATAAATGGTCAAAACGAGGATTATCTAGATCTCGCACATACGTTAATCAAAGTGAAAGTGCGACTCACACCATACACCAAGGAAAAAGATGCTCTCGTGGCTCCTGTGAACAATTTTTTGCACTCAATGTTCAATCAAGTTGATGTATATTTTAATCAGAAATTGGTCTCTCCAGCAAATAATGCTTATCGTTACAGAGCATATTTAGAAAGCCTACTCAATTATGGGCCTGCTGCAAAATCTTCACATTTAACGACAAACCTTTGGGTTAACGATGTCGCTGGGGAAATGGATGAAGCGCCTGGCACTGGCAAAAATCAAGGACTGATAAAAAGACAGAAGTACTTGCAAGATGGTAAAACTGTTGATCTAATCGGTCATTTACACTGTGATGTTTTTAATCAAGACAAACTACTATTGAACGGTGTAGAAGTTCGCTTGAGACTCGTACGCTCCAAAGACACGTTTTGTTTAATGGATGCTTCAGATGTCAATTACTCTGTGCACATAAGCGAAGCAACTTTACTCGTACGTCGTGTAAAAGTGAGTCCTACAGTTTTAATAGCTCACGCAAATACTCTCGCGTCAAGCACCGCTAAATATCCAATAACACGAGTGGAAATTAAATCTTTTACCATACATAGTGGAATAACTGGTGAAAATTTAGAAAACGTTATTTTAGGCCAACTACCGAAAAGAATTATACTGGGTTTTGTAAATAATAAAGCTTTCAATGGGGATCGGACTCTCAACCCATTCAATTTCCAAAATTTTTCAATCAATTTTCTTTCGTTATACGTTGATGGTGCCCAGATTCCTAGCAAACCTTTGCAACCAAAGTTTGCCGGAAACTCACCTCAATACGTCGAAGCTTATCATACCTTATTCTCTGGAACTGGTATACATTATATGAACGAGGGAAATGATATAAATCGCTTGGATTACGCTAACGGTTACTGTCTATTCGCATTCGATTTAACACCGGATTTGTCTGCACACTTTGCCAATCATTGGAATTTGGTAAAAAGCGGTACTATCAGAATAGAAGTCGGCTTCGAAAAAGCTTTGACACAAACAATAAACTGTGTACTTTACGCCGAATACGACAACGTGCTAGAAATTGATTCGTCCAGACAGGTTATCGCCGACTATAACTCATAAGCTCCTATCCCTGACGCTCAAGAATAAGAGAGGGGAGACCACAGTCGTAAACAGCCACGAAGCATACCGCCACACTTATCAGTCTGCTCAAACAGCTCGAGGGGTAACTATACACACGTGGACGCTACCATGGAAAAACTCGATTTTATAATAGATATTCAAGCATTTCACGATAAAAATGGTGATTTCCTACCAAAAGAAATCGCTGTCATTGGAGTTGACTGTAATTATTTTGCACATTGGATAATTAAACCACCGTGTAAAAGTAGTAATTTACCAAAAGGCATACTCGCTACAAACAGTTATTTATCCGTCTATCAACACGGTATCGAGTGGTTCGATGGTGAATCTACTTTAGAAGATGTAATTGATGGTCTCAAAGAAGTAGCCAGAAACGCTGTTCGCATTTACGTTCGCGGTTATCAAAAACAATATTTTCTTGAAAATATTCTTTCAAGACAAATCATCAATCTGGAAGAATACTCGTGTCCTTTCTTCAAAAATCTACCGCGCGTGAATGAACATTTCTGCTTTTATCATGGCAAAAAAAGAGAATATTTTGCCTGCGCCCTAGGGTTCGCATATAAAATATGAATATGGCTTATGAAAACGCTTCATTCGCCAACACCGATGCCAAGAGACATAGCCGACGCCCAACAACTACAGAACCTCGATAATCTTTGTGCTAAAATGAAAAACCTCAAAACTAGTTATTCCACAACGACGACGACAACACAGGTCAGCCCTACCCCCTCATCTACTACTACTACTACAAACGAGACAGGCGGAGAAAAAGGTGGGGATATCTCTCACGACCAAAACCTATACTCAAGCATCAAGAATGAACTCACTTCAACTACAGCAAGCTCTACGACACATTCCGGCACAGACTCTAGGCGTATTTCCAGCGAACAAAATACCGATTGTGTTGACACGCCCCTGTGCCCTTGTTGCTAATGTCGACGAAAGCCATAAACCTGGTTCACATTGGGTGGCCATCTACATCGACAAAGATGGACATGGAGTTTTCTTCGACAGCTACGGATTACCCCCATCAGTTCCACATCACATCAATAGACTCCGAAGAAATTGTGTCGTGTACGAGTGGAACATACAACAACTACAGTGTCTCGATTCCGACGTGTGTGGCCATTACTGTATCGATTTTTTGTTTTATATGTGCAATGATTATTCTCTTAATATGTTTTGTACACTATTTACCAATAATTACAGAGCTAACGATGTGTTGAGTGTATCAATGTACAACAATATTATTAATAATAAGAAATTTTTACATAATAAAATAACATGTAATCATCATAATCAATGCTGTAAATCTAAATCTGTAAGACATTTCTTATAATCTCACTTATTGTATCTTCGATATATCTTATCACATGTACACATATCTATTTTTCAAAAATGTATATTGTATCTTATCTCTGAAAAAATAAAACCGAATTTTCAAAAAATATACCTGGTTATTTTTCTCACACACTCCGATCCAAACATCCATCCATCCTTATCATCTTACTGATTTTCATTCTTTTTATTTATAAATTTACAAAACAACATTCTCCACTTTTAAATATTAATAAAAAAAGTTATTAAAATATTATAATCAATTGGAAATTATTTATGCCAATTTATTGACTCTGTGCAAAACAAAATATTCAAATTAAAAAATTTTTTAAATGTTATAAACAATCATAAATTATTTATTTAAATGTATAATTATGTATGCAAATTTATTGACACTGTGCAAAACAAAAATATTCAAATTTTAAAAATTTTTTTAATTGTTATAAACAATCATAAATTATTTATTTAAATTTATGCAAATATCCTTCCCTAACACCAATGTGACAAAATATGTAAATTTATGCAAATTTCTCCCCATCTCTAAATCAGTATGCAAAAATATGCAAATATTCAAATTTTTTAAAAATTCACCACCCACAACCACCCACCTCCTCCCACCACCCATCGTCACCCACTCCACCCACTCCTCCCACCTCCCCAACTGCCAGAACCGTACCCCAAGATTATCATCTGCCAGAACCGTACCCCAAGATTATATCTACCCGACACCTCTTATCTCTTCACTGGCGCCATTAGGCCACGCCCCCTGTCTGCTAGATGTGTACCCCAACTACTCACGCATATAAAGTAGTCATGTACACATGAAAAAATAAGCAAAATAGTTATTTAAATAATTTCCAAATCCAAGTAGCCGGTGGACTCGAGGTCCCCGCATATTAGGACATTTCGTAGACGTGCAATAATTAGCAAGACAATTATTTAAACAATTTTAAAACACAACTAGTCGGTGGACGCCAGGCCCACGCATATAGGGAAGTCATGTAGATATGAAAAAATAAACAAAACTATTATTTAAATAATTTTTAAACCCATGTAGATGGGGAATACGAGGTCCAAGCATATAAGAGAGACATGTAGACGTGAAAAAATAAGCAGAAAGGTTATTTATATAATTTTTAAATCCGAGTAGCCGGTGGGCTCGAGGTCCACGGACATTAGGTAATTTTGTAGACGTCCAACAATTATCAAGACAACTATTTAAACAATTTTAAAACACAACTAGCCCGGGGACACGGGGCCCACGCTTATAAGGGAGTCATGTAGACGTGAAAAAATAAACAAAACTCTTATTTAAATAATTTCTAAACGCAACCAGGCGTGGGATATGAGGTTCACGCATATAAGGAAGTCATGTAGACATTAAAAGAATGAGTAAAAAGATAATTTCAATAATTTTACACCTAAGTAGCCGGGGGATGCGAGGTCGACGCATATAAGGGAGTCCTGTAATCATGAAAAAATAAGCAAAGAGGTTTTTTAAATAATTTTTAAAGCCAAGTAGTCGGGGGATATGAGGTTCACGCATATAGGCGAGTCATGTAAACATAAAAAAAATAAGCAGACTTCATTTAAATAATTTTTAAATCCAAGTAGCCGGGGGATTCGTGGTCGACGCATATAAGAGAGTCCTGTAAACATAAAAAAATAAGCAAAAAGGTTCATTAAATAATTTTTAAACCCAAGTAGGAGGGGGATATGAGGTCGACGATATAGGCGAATTATGTATACATGAAAAAATGAGCAAAACGATTATTTAAATAATTTTAAAACTCATGTAGCCGGGGGACGCGAGGCCCACGCACATTAGGAAATTTCGTAGACTCGCAACAATTAGCAAAACAATTATTTAAACAACTTTAAGACACAAGTAGCCGGGGGACACGAGGCTCACGCATATAAGAGTGATGTAGTATTCATGAAAAAATAAGAAAAACGATTATTTAAATAATTTTTAAACGCAACTAGTCGTGGGATATGAGGTACACTCATATAGGCGAGTCATGTAAACAGGAAAAAATAAGCAAAAACATCATTTAAATAATTTTTAAATCGAAGGAGCCGGGGGACTCGAGGTCCCCGCACATTAGGACATTTCGTAGACGTGCAACAATTAGCAACGCAATTATTTAAACAATTTTAAACACAACTAGCCGGGGGACGCCAGGCCCACGCATATAAGTAAGTCATGTAGACATGTAACAATAAACAAAATGATTATTTAAATAATTTTTAAATCCAAGTAGCCGGTGGGCTCGAGGTCCACGGACATTAGGAAATTTCGTAGACATGCAACAATTAGCAAGACAACTATTTAAACAAGAGCAAACCGATTATTTAAATAATTTTTATACCCAAGTAGATGAGGAATATGAGGTCCACGCATATAAGCGAGTCATATAGACATGAAAAAATAAGCAAAATGGTTATTTAAATAATTTTCAAATCCAAGTAGCCGGTGGACTCTAGGTCCCGCACATTAGGACATTTCGTAGTCGTCCAACAATTAGCAAAACAATTATTTAAACAATTTTAAAACACAAGTAGCCGGGGGAGACGAGGCTCACGCATATAAGAGTGATGTAATATTCATGAAAAAATAAGAAAAACGATTATTTAAAAAATTTTTAAACGTAACTAGGCGTGGGATATAGTGTACACGCACATAGGCGAGTCATGTAGACATCAAAAAATGAGCAAAACGATTATTTAAATAATTTTTATACGCAAGTAGATGGGGAATATGGAGTCCACGGATATAAGGGAGTCATGTAGACATGAAAACATAAGCAAAATGGTTATCTAAATAATTTTCAAATCCAAATAGCCGGTGGACTCGAGGTTCCCGCACATTAGGACATTTCGTAGATGTGCAACAATTAGCAAGACAATTATTTAAACAATTTTAAAAGACAACTAGCCGGAGGACGCCAGGCCCACGCATATAAGGAAGACATGTAGACATGAAAAAATAAACAAAACGGTTATTTAAATAAATTTTAAACCCATGTTGATGGGGAATACGAGCTTCACGCATATAAGGGACTCATGAAGTCATGAAAAAATAAGCAAAAAGATGATTTAAGTAATTTCTAAATCCAAGTACCCGGGGGACACGAGGTCCACGCACATGAGGAAATTTCGTAGACGTACAACAATTAGCAAGACAATTATTTAAGCAACTTTTAAACCCAAGTAGATGGGGGATATGAGGTTCACGTATATTAGTGAATTTTGTAGATGTGCAACAATAAACATGAGAATTATTTAATACATTTTTAAACCCGAGTGTATGGGGTATATGAGGTTCACGCATATAAGGGAGTCATGTAGACATGAATAAATAAACCAAAAGATTATTTAAATAATTTTTAAACCGAACTAGGCGGGGGATATGAGCTACACGCATATATGTTGGTCATGTATACAATAAAAAATAATCAAAACGGTTATTTAAATAATTTTAAAACTCATGTAGCAGGGGGACGCATGGCCCACGCATATAAGGAAGTCATGCAGACATGAAAAAATAAACAAAACTATTATTTAAATAATTTCTAAACGCAACCAGGCGTGGGATATAAGGTTCACGCATATAAGGAAGTCATGTAGACATTAAAAGAATGAGTAAAAAGATAATTTCAATAATTTTACACCTAAGTAGTCGAGGGATACGAGGACGACGCAAATAAGGGAGTCCTGTAAATATGAAAAAATAAGCAAACAGTTCTTTAAATAATTTTTAAACCCAAGTAGGCCGGGGATATGTGGTCCACGATATAGGCGAGTTATCTATACACGAAAAAATGAGCAAAACGATTATTTAAATAATTTTTATACCGAAGTAGATGATGAATATAAAGTTCACGCATATAAGGGAGTCATGTACACATGAAAAAATAAGCAAAATGGTTATTTAAATAATTTGCAAATCAAGTAGCTGTTGGACTCAAGGTCCCCGCACATTAGAACATTTCATAGACGTGCAACAATTAGCAAGACAATTATTTAGACAATTTTAAAACACAGCTAGTCGGGGGACGCCAAGCCCACGCATATAAGGAAGTCATGGAGACATGAAAAAATAAACAAAACGATTATTTAAATAATTTTTAAACCCATGCAGATGGGGAATACGAGGCCCACGCTTATAAGGGAGTCATGTAGACGTGAAAAAATAAACAAAACTATTATTTAAATAATTTCTAAACGCAACCAGGCGTGGGATATAAGGTTCACGCATATAAGGAAGTCATGTAGACATTAAAAGAATGAGTAAAAAGATAATTTCAATAATTTTACACCTAAGTAGCCGGGAGATGCGACGTCGACGCATATAAGGAAGTCCTGAAATCATGAAAAAATAAGCAAAGAGGTTCTTTAAATAATTTTTAAACCCAAGTAGGTGGGGGATATGAGGTCCACGATATAGGCGAGTCATGTATACATGAAAAAATGAGCAAACCGATTATTTAAATAATTTTTATACCCAAGTAGATGAGGAATATGAGGTCCACGCATATAAGCGAGTCATATAGACATGAAAAAATAAGCAAAATGGTTATTTAAATAATTTTCAAATCCAAGTAGCCGGTGGACTCTAGGTCCCGCACATTAGGACAGTTCGTAGTCGTCCAACAATTAGCAAAACAATTATTTAAACAATTTTAAAACACAAGTAGCCGGGGGACACGAGGTTCACGCATATAAGAGTGATGTAGTATTCATGAAAAAATAAGAAAAACGATTATTTAAAAAATTTTTAAACGTAACTAGGCGTGGGATATAGTGTACACGCACATAGGCGAGTCATGTAGACATAAAAAAATGAGCAAAACGATGATTTACTTAATTTTTATACCCAAGTAGATGGGGAATATGAGGTCCACGCATATAAGGGAGTCATGTAGACATGAAAAAATAAGCAAAATGGTTATTTAAATAATTTTCAAATCCAAGTAGCCGGTGGACTCGAGATTCCCGCACATTAGGACATTTCGTAGATGTCCAACAATTAGCAAGACAATTATTTAAACAATTTTAAAACACAACTAGCTGGAGGACGCCAGGCCCACGCATATAAGGAAGTCATGTAGACATGAAAAAATAAACAAAACGATTATTTAAATAATTTTTAAACCCATGTAGATGGGTAATACGAGGTTCACGCATATAAGGGAGTCATGTAGACGTGAAAAAATAAGCAAAAAGGTTATTTAAATAATTTTTAAATCCAAGTAGCCAGTGGGCTCGAGGTCCACGCATATGAGGAAATTTCGTAGGCGTGCAACAATTAGCAAGACAATTATTTAAACAATTTTTAAACCCAAGTGTATGGGGATATGACGTTCACGCATATAAGGAAGTTATGTAGACATGAAAAAATATACCAAAAGATTATTTTAATAATTTTTAAACCGAATTAGGTGGGGGATATGAGGAACACGCATATATGGTGGTCATGTAAACATGAAAAAACCGCTGCTAACTGCTTTAGCAGAATGCTTTCTCAAAGAGAATTGATAAATTACACCAAATAATTTTTTATAATGTATATTTTAATATAAAATTTCATTTTTTCTTCATATCTCATTTTCCATAAATACATTATTCAAAATTATCTAAAAAATTATATTTAAAATAGTTATGTAGTAATTATAAAATTACAAAAATATTGATTGATAGGTAATTTAAAAAAATTTAAGAAAATTGGACTAGTTTCGACCAATATCCAAACCCAGAGCCGAAAAGAAATATTTTCGATTTTTCCATATTTTTCTTTATTTTTTTTAACCGGCTTAAAATTATGCGCTTGGGCCGACAAAAATATGGATTGATAGGTAATTTCAAGTACTTTCAGAAATGGGCCTACTTGCAACTGATATCCAAATCCAGAGCGACAAAAATTATTTTCGACTTTTCTTATAATTTAATAATTCTTATAATTTCTTATAATATTTTTCTTTATTTTGTCCCATCAGGCCGACAAAAATATGGATTGATAGGCAATTCCAAGACCTTTAAGAAAATGCGACTAATTTCACGCGATATCCAAACCAAGAGCCAAAAAAATATATTTTCGATCTTTCCATATTGTTCTTTATTTTTTTGAACCGACTTAATATTATTCGATCGGGCCGGAAAAAATATGGATTGATAGGTAATTTCAAGACCTTTAAGGAAATGTGTCTACTTTCGACCGATATCCGAATCCAGGGCGACAAAAATTATTTTCGACTTTTCCATATTTTTCGTTATTTTTTTTTTAAACGACTTAATATCATCATATCGGGCCGACAAAAATATGGATTGATAGATAATTTCGAGACCGTTAAGAAAATGGGCCTACTTCCGAACAATATCTAAACCCCCCCAACCCAACGCCGTAAAAAAATATTTTCGATTTTTTCATATATTTCTTTATTTTTTTTAACCGACTATAATTATGCGATCGGGCCGACGAAAAATATGGATTGATAGGTAATTTAAAGTCCTTTCAGAAAATAGGAGTACTTTAGACCGATATCCAAACCCAGGGCCGAAAAAAAATAGTTTCGATTTTTCCATATTTTTCTTTATTTTTTTTAACCGACTTATTGGGTATACAAATAAGTTTCCGCCGTTTTCAAGAGATGGCTCCACCGACAAGATTACTTTGAAATCGTCAGATGTAAAATGTCACATAGAAAGTTTGTACACCTGTCAACAACATAACCTTAAAATATTATTGACTTTGTATTTATTTATTTATTCATTTATTTAACCAAATTACAAAGTAATTCCTACAAATGGCATATAAAATGCCCGAGCGTAGGTTTAGTACATAAACTTACATAACTAATCTTACGAACTAGCTTACATACTAAAATTGCAGAAAAGTAAATATTTTTCTTAATAATTATAATACTAAAAATGAGATGTAGTATTACATAAAAACAGTTCATCTATTAGCTGCTATCCATATTTTCAACCTTTTTTTACCGTTCTTTTGCTATTTTTTAATTTTTTCAATTCATTTGGTAAGGAATTGAATGTTCTTATCGCAATTATATAGCTGTTTTTGTTACTGACTGTTCTATTTCTCTTAGGTATTTGTATTATTCTCTTCCTAGTGTTTGATGTACTATTATGAAATGTGTCTTTAAGTTCATCATAATGATAGCAAAGAGCTTCATATAGAAATAACTGTTCTAAATTTAAAGGTCTATCCTTAATAACAAAATTATTTTTGTAAATCGTTTTAAATATCTTATTTTGTATAACTTCTAAAGGCCACGAACTGTTTTTATATAATCCTCCCCACGCTATTATACCGTAGCTTATTACACTATTAAAAAGATCATAATATATCATAATTAATGTTTTTATATCCATTTCCCTTGCCAGTTTATAAAATACAAACGTTAAATATTTAGTTTTTTTGATAATACTTTCTTTATGCATACTCCATTTAACATTATAATCGAAAATAATTTCTAAATATTTATAACTTTCTACCCTGCTTATATGTTTATCACTAATTTTTTTACTTAGGTCCTTAGGTACACTATCATAGTAGTTACCGAATGGCATATACACCGTTTTATTCACATTTAAAGATAACTTATTTGCTTTTAACCATGTATTAATAAATTTTAAAAGCCTATTCATTTCATCTTGCGTTTCTTTCCATGTATTTTCAGCTGATATGACAGCAGTATCATCCGCATACGATAAAACCGATCCAGGTGGAAGGCTGTTTAATAAATCATTGACATAAATTAAAAATAATAATGGCCCTAATATTGTACCTTGTGGTACCCCTGTATTTATCTTATGACTATCACTTATAGTGTTTTGTAGCTTAACTACTTGTGTTTTGTTTGTTAAATAGCTTTTTAAGAGATCATTCGCATTACCCCTGATTCCGCAATTGTTTAGTTTATTTAGCAAAATCTTATGATCTACCGTATCAAACGCTTTGGCCAAGTCTAGAAAAGCTACACATATATGTTTACTTTTATCTAAATTTTTATAAACTATATCTGTTAAGAATCTTAATGCATCTTTTGTCCCTTTTTTCTTTACAACGCCAAATTGATTAGGGTTAATGATATTATAATATGTTATAAAATTATATAATCTGTCGTAGATTAATTTCTCAAAAACCTTTGCAATGTTAAAGATTAGAGATGTTGGTCTGTTGTTTGAGACCACATGTTTGTCATTTGCTTTAAACATAGGTATGATTTCTGCTTTCTTAAGCGAATCTGGCCAAATGGATTTTTCAATACACAGATTAAAAATACTGGTTAATGTGTCGGCTATATTATCCGATATTGTTTTTAAAATTTTTATACTTATGTTATCTACACCACCCGCCTTATCTTTCATATTTTCGATAATTTTTTTTATTTCCTTGGAATTAGTATAAGATTAAAAAAAAATGGTCTTATCATTTGAAGGAGAAAGCTTTAAATCTAAATCTATATTGTCTATAGATTGACTAAGCTTCTCTCCAACCTTACTAAAATATAGATTAAAGTAATTCGTCATATCTTTTTCATTAGAAATTTTCATGATATTATCGTCTAATATATATTTTATGCTATCGTCTTTTTTGTTATTCCTGTTTAATTTTTTATTTAAATATTTCCACAAATATTTAGGATTTTGTTTACACGATTCAACTTTATTGTGTTCATATTTAATTTTAGCATCTTTAGTTATCTTATCTAAGATTTTTTCATATTTTTTTAAATCTTTTTTTAAAGTTTCATTATTAGGGTTACTCTTCCATATCTTATATAGGGTCTCTTTCGTTTTAATCGAATTAATCATGCCTTGTGTAATCCAAGGTTTTCTGCGTTTATTTTTTGATTTATTTTCCTTATTTATCTTTTTTTTAGTTGCTAGATTGATGCAAATTTGAATTTCATTAATCATTAGTTCAACTGCTAAATTCGGATATGCAAGGTTTTTAATATTTTCCCAATTCTTTTTACTTGCTATATCTTTTAAGTACTTATAATTTAAGCAATTATAAGCAGAGAATTATTGGCAGTATACATTTTTTTTTGTTCGAAAATGTCGAGTTTTGTACCGAATAAGCGTCATTTGCGGGAAGTTTTGATTTATTTATTTCATTTAAAGAAATCTGCTGCTGAGGCGCATCCATCGCTTGTAGAAGTTTACGGTGATGCTGCTTTAAGTAAGAGAAGTTGTCATGAGTGGTTTCAAAAGTTTAAAAACGGCGAGTTTGACATGGAAGATAAAGAACGCGAAGGAAGGCCAGTCAAATTTGAAGACGCTGAGTTAGAGGCATTATTGGACCAAGACTCATGCCAAACTGAAGAGCAGCTCGCAGAAACCTTGGGAGTGACTCAACAAGCGATTTCACACCGTCTCAAGACCATTGGTATAGTACAAAAACAAGAAAATTGGGTTCCGCATGAACTGAAACCCAGAGACGTCGAGCGCCGTCTTTTCACGTGCGAACATCTTCTCCAAAGACAAAGTCGAAAGGGCTTTTTGCATCGAATAGTGACGGGGGATGAAAAGTGGATCTACTCCGATAACCCAAAGCGTAGGAAATCATGGAATAAGCCTAGCCATGTACCAACTTCAACGGCCAAACCGAATATTTATTATGGCAAAAAGTTAATGTTGTGCATTTGGTGGGATCAGCTCGGAGTAATCTATTACGAGCTACTCCAGCCTAACGAAACTATCACTGGAGAACGTTATCAATAGCAACTGTTGCAGCTGAGCAGAGAATTGAAGCTTAAACGCCCCCAATATGCCAAAAGACATGACAAAGTGATTTTTCAGCACGAAAACGCTCGGCCACATGTTGCAAAAATCGTCAAGGATACTTTGGAAGCTTTACAATGGGATGTCTTACCCCACCCGCCTTATTCACCAGACATTGCTCCTTCGGACTACCACTTGTTCCGGTCGATGGCTCACGCCCTGGTCAAGCAGCACTTCACTTCTTACGAAGAAGCCAAAAAATGGGTCGATTCATGGGTAACCTCAAAAGATGAAGAGTTTTTTCGACGTGGCTTCCGAAGCTGACAGAAAGATGGCAAAAAGTAGTAGCCAATGACAGACAATATTTTGAATAAAATGTAACGTATATTTTTTTACAATAAATTGATAATTTTTGTAAAAAAACGGCGGAAACTTATTTGTACTTACAATAATATTATCCGATCAACTATATAATTGAACTTGCACAACTTCAAAATGAACTTTAGATATCTGCCAAAGATAAACTTGATACCTCTGTCAATTTTCGAGTTATGCCGCGGACAAATTCATTACACAGACACATACACACACACACACACACAAACACGCACGCACGCACGCACGCCCCCCCCCCCCCCAGACACACACACACAGACACACACACACACACACACATACACACAGACATTTTCTAGAAAACGCATATTTCGACTCAGGGAGCTCAGAAATATCGAAAATCATCGAAATCTCGGAGTCGAAAAATTTCATCGTTACCAAGCTTTCTCTTTGAGAAAGCAAAAAGCAAAATACGCAAAACGGTTATTTAAATAATTTTAAAACACAAGTAGCCGGGGGACGCGAGGCCCACGCATATAAGGAAGTCATATAGACATGAAAAAATAAACAAAACGATTATTTAAATAATTTTTAAACTCAACTAGGCGTGGGATATGAGGTACATGCATATAAGGAAGTCATGTAGGCATTAAAAGAATGGGCAAAAAGATTATTTAAATAATTTTACACCCAAATAGCCGGGGGATGCGAGGTCCACGCATATAAGGGAGTCTTGTAAACACCAAACAATAAGCAAAACGATTATTCAAATAATTTTTATACCCAAGTAGATGGGAAATATGAGGTTCACGCATATAAGGGACTCATGTAGACATGAAATAATAAGCAAAAAGGTTATTTAAATAATTTTTAAATCCAAGTAGCCGGGGGACTCGAGGTCCACGCACATTAGGAAATTTCGTAGACGTGCAATAATTAGCAAGACAATTATTTAAACAATTTTTAAACCCAAGTAGATGGGGGATATGACGTTAACGCATATAAGGGACTCTTGAAGATATGAAAAAATAAGCAAAAAGATGATTTAAATTATTATTAAACCCAAGTAGCCGGGGACTGCGATGTTCACGCATATAAGGGAGTTGTTACGTGAGACCTGTTAAGACCTCACGTACTAATTATAAAAAATGTTTTGGTTCGTTGCCCTCGAGAGTTTTGATTTCACTCTCGCCGCGAGGGTACCTACTTTTTCCTTCGCGCCCTATATCCGCCCATACAAATATAGCGGCGCTGCTGGAGTCCTCAGTTGTTCTAATTTGGGGCACCTATCAGCCGATCATGTCCCTATACTTATCGTAGATCCTGCAGATGTGATGTATGACCTATATCTGCGACTGCTCGATTTCTTGACCAATTGATTTGAATCGCAGTGATAGGCGGGAGCCCTTATTCCCGGGTTACGAAATGGAATTAAGGAATGGTTAATTAATACATGTGATAAAAAATTATATGGCAAGGTTTATTATTATCTTACCGATTAACTCGTTACAACATCGCCGTTGGCTATTAATATTATGATAATATAATTATTTATTGGTTTGGTTCCGCAAGGGACCAAAAACTACTCCTTTGCAAATAGTGAATACAACTTGTTTTTTTTTGTTTATTATACCGAGGGTGCGAACCGGACATGCCACTACTTGGAGTTAATTGTACCTGGTTGTTTTTCGTCGATACCTGTCGACAGCGGCTCCATTGCCGCAGCCTGGAAATTCCTCCCAGTACGCGCGGCCGTATTGTAGAACGACCCTGCGCCTGAGTTTGGCGCGTGGCGCGCGCGTCTATGAGAGTATACGGGCGAGCGCGCAGTGGGTCCGAGTGGAGAGAGAGTCGGCCGTCTAGATGCTGTACGGGCTGTGTGATTGAACACTGCGGTGAGAGCAGACGTCGTCAGCTGATATTTTCGCCGTTGCGGACGGGTTTATTTATTTCAGCGGCCCCGTCGATCAGATGAGTACTTCTTTCCGTAACTTCTTGTTGTGTATTACATCCCAAAGTATGGATACTTTGGGAGTTTAGATGCACATGTACTTGCAATAGGCGTGTGTTACCTTCTGTGTTTCTGCATATATAGATATACACTATATATGATTATGTCTACTTTTATGTGTGTAGACCACTGCTTTCTTTGATGTATGTACATATTAGTGTATATAGTGATAGCTATATCTTCCTGACCGGATTGTTCTTTGCATGCTGTGAATGCTTATCGGATCTACACTGTTATATCCTATACTCCTCCTTGTATGTGAATGAGTTACTTTGTGGTTCTTCGTTGTTTTTTCTTCAGAGGCTGTTCCGGATGCATACAACACAGGGAGATGGTCGTGTTGGTCGCACCTCCCTGGTATTCTCCAGTGATGGCCAGGAGCTAGTGTGTTCCACTTCTTATGAGGTTCTTGTCGTCCTGGCTTGGTATACGAGGATGGTTGCCGGCCAAATTTCCAAGCAAGGTCTAGGATGCTTTCCAAGGTGTAAGGCCTGACTCAATCCAGGGACAACGGATACCGACTTACAATCCAGGTTCAGTGTACCAATGGAAACAAGTATTTTAGCGTTAAAGCCTCTTTATTAAGCCTTTTATTATCGCTTTAGTTTTTATGGCATGTAGGGTAAGACGCAGAAATGAATAGAAAAGGGATTGACTTTCTTATATTCATTATTTGCAGCGGATTACAGAAGGTAAAATTATGTGGCATAAGTTTAGCTACCTACTTGGTTCTTATTAATAAAAAAAATACAATTACCCGTATGGAGTTGGGTACACATACATATGTTAATAATTTTCACACTCTTTTGAATGTAATATCTAAAAGGTAAAAAGATTGAAGGGGTGGCTTAAGGTTTGGTTAAATTCAAATTATTCTTCAAACAAATTTATAAAAATTAAATGTGATATTTTGAGTTCAATATATATACACGGTGACCAATTTTAATCGCCGCACCCGGATTTCTCGGAACCTAAGCCAGATAGAGAAAAATGGTTCAGACAAGTTATAGGGGACAAATGGGGCCACATAATGGCGCTAACGTCTTTGACCTTGAACTTGACCTTTGAGGTTATTTCAAGGTCAAAGTGGTTTTTTCATATGGAAACACCTATTTTTGACCCCCGATTCGGAAAGAGCGGGAAATTTTACGTTCAAAATCATATTGAGAAATTTTTTCCAAGGCCATTTCAAGGTCAACTCTAGGTCAAACTCAGAAAAGTCCGTTTAAAATCGTTTTTTCCATGAATCACAGGCTAAGCTGGTTCAAATTGATCGTAGGCTTAATAGAGGAACCCACACACCCACAACTTACACATCCTAGTAAACAAAACTCAAACTCGCACATCCTAACCCCATACATTTCATGCCCTCACATGCTGAACTGTTACACGCCGGTCCCATAACCATACCCCACACCCTCCAGTCCCACACATCCCTACCCCACGCATGCTAATCCTATACACCCTAAATCCACACATCCTGAACCCTGAACAATTTTTCTCAAGGGCAAAATGATTTTTTAACGGAAACTTTAAGATCGTTGAAGCTTCTGTTATAAATGTATTAACCTTACTTTTTGCGCTACCCAGAAACAATGACGTGGACGTAGTAAGGATTGTTTCCTTTGGGATGCTTAATTAAAGTGAGTCCCCTTGCCTCTCACTGTTCGGTGTGCTTGATTAAAGTGAATCCCCTTGCCTCTCACTGTTCGGGGTGCTTGATTATAGTGAGTCGCCTTGCCTCTCACTGTTCGGGGTGCTTGATTATAGTGAGTCCCTCGCCTCTCACTAATGTAAATAAATTTTTATTTAACCTCGAAGCAAGTGTTCGAAATTACGACCATTTGCTTCAAGGCACATAGTCAAACGCCTTTGAAAATGGCGAACTGTGTTCTGCAAAGTTTGTCTCGGAATGGCAGCGCATGCTCAACGAATCCTATCCTGCATATCTGCTCTTGTAGTGGGTTGTTGCTCAAAAATAACATTTTTCAAGTACTCCCATAAACAAAAGGCTGATGGTGAAGTATGGGATGAAGAAGCAAGCCATTTCACCGGACCTCCTCAACCAATCCATCTAATACTAAAGTGTTTATTAAAAAATGCTGTTATTATAAGCGTGAAATGTGGTGCTCCATTATCCTGCTAGAACCTGAAAAATAAATTTAAAAGAAAAAGACGGAACCTCTTTTCTTCGTAGATGTGTTTTTAATGATTACATTATCAAAATTAGTATTTCTGAAATTCGAACGCTACTAATTCACATTATTTACATAAAACAAAAAAATATAAGGAAGTTTTAGTTTTATTTGCAATTAAAATAAGAAATAATGCTTTATTGAATTGAATACCTTTAATCTTTTAACGATTATTTTATTTTAAAATTAAAAATTAAAAAAGTGTGGCAAACGAAGTATTTATGGCATAATTGCTTATGGCATAATGGCATATGGCATAGTTAGCTAATTAAAGTTACCGTAATTTTCCAACGTTTTTCCTTTTTAGGCGCGACCGTATACGGGCGAGCCTTATAATTATTAATATTTTTGATGCCATTTTACTATTTAAATTTAATAGTAATTAATAGCTGGCTCTCAAATGGCTGACTATCCGCCCAACGAGATCGTTGATATGATTTTGGTTTTAGGAGCAAGCCAAAATAATTATCGTGGTGAGGCAAGACTTTATGCTGAACGCTATTCTGACAGACGGCATCCTGACGATAGAGCTATCAGACGTTTAACTCAAAGAGCTCGTGGAGGACACATGGTTCACCAACGTAGGCGCCATGAGCATGATGAAAATGATAATCGAGTTGTAACTATCCTTGCAATAATTCATCTTTACCCACACATTAGCGTTCGTCGAGTCGAAAGGGAAATTGGTATTCCAAGAAATTCTTTTTTAAGTATTATGAAGGTGCTTCTACATCACGCGTATCATATTACTTTGGTCCAAGAGCTACAGATTCAGCATTTCCAACAGCGTATTGTGTTTTGCCAATGGGCTTTATAAATGATAGAAAATGATCCAGTCTTTTTTAACTTTTTTCTTTTTTCTGATGAGGCACAATTTCAAAGTGGTGGGGAACTGAATAGGCATAATTGCCATTATTGGTCTGATGTGAATACTCATTGGGTCAGAACTGTAAACCATCAAAGACGTTGGAGTATTATGGTATGGTGCGGGATTATCAATGGATATTTGATTGGCCCTTATTTTTTTGAAGTAAATGTAAATTAACATACCTATTTGACGCTAATAAGAGATGAACTACCTGGATTGATGGAAGATGTTGATTTAGAAACCCGACGAAGAATGTGGCTCCAGCAGGACGGCGCAGCACCAGATTTCGCTCGAATTGTAAGGGCTTTTTTGAATGAGCACTATGGTAACAGATGGATTGGTCGAGGAGGTCCGGTTAACTGGCCTGCTTGCTCACCCGATCTTATATCACCAGATTTCTATTTATGGGGGTATTTAAAAAATGCTGTTTTGAGCAACTACCCACTACAAGAGCAGATATGCAGGATAGGATTCGTTGAGCATGCGCTGCCATTCCGAGACAAACTTTGCAGAACAGAGTTCGCCATTTTCAAAGACGTTTGACTATGTGCCTTGAAGCAAATGGTCGTAATTTCGAACACTTGCTTCGAGGTTAAATAAAAATTTATTTACATTAATGAGAGGCAAGGGGACTCACTATAATCAAGTACTCCGAACAGTGAGAGACAAGGGTTACTCACTATAATCAAGCATCCCGACCAGTGAGAGGCAAGGGGACTCACTTTAATTAAGGGGGCTAGACACCTTTTATCTCTGAAATAAGAAGTCACATTTTAATACATAAATGTAAACTAATTATTTCATACTTTTTACATATAAAAGTGGGTATATTTACCTTACCTTAAAACTTTCTCCGATGGGCCTTTTATATGGTCCAGAACCATAGTCATCGATGAAACAAGTTTTTTCACTAACCGTAAGCTTTGAAATTTTCCTGTGGATGGATTGACTTCAGATTTGAACTAAATTACTCCTGAATAGTATAATTCTCATATGAGTGTAGGGATTTTTGCTCTAATGAGAAAAAAAAAATTGTGCTGTCTTTCAAGAGTTTTTTTTTTTTAATTTTTTTAAATTTTTTATATTTTTTCATAATTTTTCTGATGTAAACATTTTTTCCGACATTTAATCCTAAATCCCTACACTCATATGAGAATTATACTATTCAGGAGTAATTTAGTTCAAATCTGGAGTCAATCCATCCACAGGAAAATTTCAAAGCTTACGGATAGTGAAAAAACTTGTTTCATCGATGACTATGGTTCTGGACCATATACGAGGGTCATTTGACAAGTACCTAGCCTCACCGCCAGATGGTGCCACTATCGCACCAGAAATACACTACAGTGCAGTATCTTCCTGTAAACGGTTACAAACGAAATTTCAGCCGGATCGGAGTTGTAGTTTATTTTTGAGAGCGTGTGAAAGCAAATGTGTCCGTTGATTTTTGAAAAAATGGAGAAAGAACAATATTGGTCGGTGATTCGATTCTTGTTTTTGGAAGGGAAATCGCGCAGTGAAATTAAAGAACGCTTGGATGCAGTGTATGGGGATGCTTCTCCTTCGATGGCGACCGTTAAATTTTGGTATAACGAGTTTCAACGTGGTCGTATGTCGGTTTTTGATGATCCACGCCCAGGTGCTCCGAAAACAGCCACTACGGAGAACGTGACAAAAATGCACGATATCGTTTTGTCAGACCGCCGATTAAAGGTGCACGAGATAGCTGTGATAGTAGGCATCTCAGAAGAACGCGTGTGGCATATCCTACATGAGATTTTAGGCATGAGGAAGCTGTCAGCAAGGTGGGTGCCGCGTTTGCTGACTGCAGACAACAAGCGCATCCGTGTGACCAGTTCAGAGCAGTGTTTGGAGCTGTTTAATCGCAATCCAAAAGAGTTTTTGCGTCGTTACGTGACCGTCGACGAAACATGGATTCACTACTACACTCCAGAGACCAAGGAGCAGTCAAAACAGTGGATCTTACCCGGTGAATCTGCTCCGAAGAAGGCGAAGACGGTCCCGTCGGCCGGAAAGGTGATGGCCACTGTTTTCTGGGATTCTCAAGGTGTAATTTTTATTGACTATCTGGAGAAGGGCAAAGCGGTCACAGGACAGTACTACGCCGAAGTATTGAGCCGATTTGACGCCGTGTTAGAAAGAAAACAGCCCCATTTGTCTAAAAAGAAAGTGCTTTTCCACCACGATAATGCACCGGCTCACACTTCTGCACTCGCCACGGCTAAATTGGTCGAATTACGCTACGAACTGCTGCCCCATCCACCGTATTCTCCAGATTTGGCTCCGTGCGACGTTTTTTTGTTTCCGAACCTAAAAAATTCGCTCGCCGGGAAGAGATTCCACTCCAATAACGAAATAATCGCCGCCACGGAGGCCTATTTTGCAAACCAAGAGAAAACATTTTTTTCAACGGGGTTAAAAAAATTGGAACACCGCTGGACCAAGTGTATTCAACTAAAAGGAGACTACATTGAAAAATAAATTTTATTTTTTGTAAAATTTTGGTATTTTCATTTGTAGGCTAGGTACTTATCAAATGACCCTCGTAAAAGGCCCATCGGAGAAAGTTTTAAGGTAAGGTAAATATACCCACTTTTATATGTAAAAAGTATGAAATAATTAGTTTACATTTATGTATTAAAATGTGACTTCTTATTTCAGAGAAAAAAAGTGTCTAGCCCCCTTAAGCACCTCAAAGGAAACAATCCTTACTATGTCCACGTCGTTGTTTCTGGATAGCGCAAAAAGTAAGGTTAATACATTTATAACAGAAGCTTCAACGATCTTAAAGTTTCCGTTAAAAAATCATTTTGCCCTTGAGAAAAATTTTTCAGTGTTCAGGATGTGTGAGTTTGGGGTGTATGGGAATACATGCGTGGGGTAGAGATGTGTGGGACTGAGGGGTGTGGGGTGTGGTTGTGGGACCGGGGTGTAACAGTTCAGCATGTGAGTGCGTGAAGTGTATGGGGTTAGGATGTGGAGTTTGAGTTTTGTTTACTAGGATGTGTAGTTTTGGGTGTCTGGGTTCCTCTATTAAGCCTACGATCAATTTGAACCAACTTAGCCTGTGGTTCATGGAAAAAAACGATTTTAAACGGACTTTTCTGAGTTTGACCTAGATTTGACCTTGAAATGACCTTGAAAAAAATTTCTCGATACGGTTTTGAACGTAAAATTTCCCGCTCTTTCCGAATCCAGGGTCAAAACTAGGTGTTTCCATATGAAAAAACGACTTTGACCTTGAAATAACCTCAAAGGTCAAGTTTAAGGTCAAAGACGTTAGCGCCATTATGTGGCCCCCTTTGTCCCCTATAACTTTTGTCTTAACCATTTTTCTCTATCTGGCTTATGTTTCGAGACATCCGGGTGCGGCGATTAAAAGGATAACCGTGTATATTCTCTTAAACCTCCCAATCAGTTTGAAGGATCAATTCAAAAAGGTGTGAACATTAATTACAATACAATAGCTATAAATAAAATATTCATAATGGTTACTAAATGTTTCTTATGATTAGTAAGCCTTTCGAGGGTGCATGACTTACTCTAGAATGGAGGTTCGGGTCGAAGGCACGAAAGGGGAAAAATTACTATGTAACCTGCAGTATAGAGTCTATTCGATTTTAGCCTTCGTTGGCGAGGTTAATATATAGATTTAATACAGATTTATTTGTTGAAGCAAAATGGTATAATTTAGGTTATGAGTTTACTGTAAATATAGATAATGAAAAAGAATAAAATCATACATAATAAGTTCACAATGTTAATAGTTAGACACTCTAGTCATTTGATAACTACTCGGATATGCCTATAATTAATTCTCAAATAAAAGGGGTGAATTTCCTTTACGGATCTATATATATATATATATATATATATATATATATATATAGAGTGTCTAACTATTAACATTGTGAACTTATTATATATGATTTTATTCCTTTTCTTTATCTATATTTACAGTAAACTCATAACTTAAATTATACCATTTTGCTTCAACGAATAAATCTGTATTAAATCTACATATTAACCTCGCCAACGAAGGCCAAAATCGAATACACTCTATACTGCAGGTTACATAGTCATTTTTCATAATATTTCTAATAATATATATATATATACCGGGTGTCCCATTTTAAAACCACCAGGCAAATATCTCGAAAACTAAGGGAGATAGAAAAAAACTTTTAATACAAAAGTTGTAGGGTTCAGAGGGGCCCAACTGATCGTGACCTTGGTTATGACCTTGTGGTCAATGATCAAGGTCATTTGAAGGTCAAATCGATTTTCTCAAATGGGAACCCCCATTTTTGACCTCGTAAATGGAAAGAGCGGACAATTTTACGTTCAGATATGTCCTTGAGTCAAGGCCATGGTCATGGTCATGGTCATGTTTAAGATCAAAATCAATCAACGCATCCAAACATTCCCATAATTACGCATACGAGTGTTAAATACAGAAGTTGTAGGTTTTGGAGCGGCCCAACTGATCGTGACCTTGGTTATGACCTTGAGGTCAATGATCAAGGTCATTTGAAGGTCAAATCGTTTTTTTCAAATGGGAACCCCTATTTTTGACCTCGTCAATGGACAGAGCGGAAAATTTTACTATTTTTACTATTATCAATATTTACCAGGGTTAACCACTTATATCAAATAATAACAAAAGTTAATAAGTATTCAGCATTGATCGGTAATAGTCAATAATTATTACTGTTTACATCAAATTGTTTTCAAATTGAGCACACTTATATTGGCACAGAAAATTAAACTTTTTCGTTTTAAAATATTGTATAGTATAATAACATATTATTTCTTTTGTGGTGTGTTTTGATAAATAATTGCATTTACAACTAAAAAAGAATGCCTGACTATTCTGCTAATGAAATAGTAGACATTCTTCTTATTTTAGGAGAATGTCGACGAAACTATCGAGAGGCAAGCAAATTGTATCGTGCTCGGTTCCCTCAACGACAACATCCTGATCATACGGTAATACGTGACATTGAACTGCGCGGTCGACAAGGAAACTTCGTTCGAAGAAGGAGGATACTGAATGAACACGATTATGAAAATAATCCTCGCTTTCTTGCTGTTCTAGCCATGGTACATTTAAATGTTCATGTCAGTTTACGCGAAATCGAGTTAACAATGGGTATTCCAAGATCTACGGCCAGTAGATATTTACGATATGCGCGTTACCATCCTTACCACATTACTCTAAATCAAGCTTTAACTGTGGAAGATTATCGACGGAGAATAACATTTTGCCAATGGGCAACACAACAAATTACTGATGATGAAAATTTCTTTAACAATGTTCTTTTTAGCGACGAGGCTACATTTCAGAGTACTGGTATGTTGAATCGCCATAATTGCCACCACTGGTCTCCTGTTGATCCTCATTGGATGCGAGAAGTTGATCATCAGCATCGCTGGAATGTAACGGTATGGTGTGGTATTATTAACGGATGTCTGATTGGACCTTATTTTTT
Organism: Torymus aiolomorphi; assembly: GCA_036365515.1. Taxonomy (NCBI): domain Eukaryota; kingdom Metazoa; phylum Arthropoda; class Insecta; order Hymenoptera; family Torymidae; genus Torymus; species Torymus aiolomorphi. The sequence goes on along the minus strand of CM070877.1, from coordinate 76,738,947 downwards.
TGAAGGTCACGTAACTCAACATACTTATTTACAGTTGCTGAGAGACGAGCTGCCACTCTTTCTAGAAAACGTTGATCTCCATACAAGGGCCAGAATGTGGCTACAACAAGATGGTGCTCCTCCACATTATGCCAGAATTGTCAGAGATTTTCTTAATGAAAGGTTTAACGGTCGATGGATTGGTAGAGGAGGTTCCGTAGCATGGCCACCAAGATCTCCAGATCTTACATCTCCAGATTTTTATTTATGGGGCTTCCTAAAAAATACAGTCTACCGCAACAGGCCAACTACAAGAGATGACATGATTCAAAGGATTACACAAATCTGCTTAAGTATTCCACGTCAAGTATTATTAAATACTGTTAGAAACTTTAAAAGGAGAATAGAATGTTGTCAGCAAGTAAATGGTGCAACTTTTGAGTATCTTCTTCAGTAAATGGTGACCGAAACACTTGGATCCTATGACTAAATACACATGAACGTGGAATTTTCCAATGAATTTTTAGCTGGCCTGATCATCCCCGACCTTGCCTTAACTGGCCGGGTCATCTCCGACCTTGCCTTAACTGGCCGGGTCATCTCCGACCTTGCCTTAACTGACCGGGTCATCTCCGACCTTGCCTTAACTGGCCGGGTCATCTCCGACCTTGCCTTAACTGGCCGGGTCATCTCCGACCTTGCCTTAACTGGCCGGGTAATCTCCGACCTTGCCTTAGGTGACCGGGTCATCTCCGACTTTGCTCTTAACTGCACGGAAACTGACCATAACTTTGACCATGATCTTGACCCAAGGTCATATCAGAATTTTTCTGTTTTTCTATTTACGAGGTCAAAAGTGAGGGTTGCCGTTAAACAAAATTGATTTAACCTTCAAACGACATCATCCTTGACCTCAAGTTCATGGTCAAGGTCACGATCAGTTGGGCCCCTCCAAACACTACAACTTCTGTATTTAACACTCGTATGCGTAATTATGGGAATGTTTGGATGCGTTGATTGATTTTGATTTTTAACATGACCATGACCATGACCATGGCCTTGACTCAAGGACATATCTAAACGTAAAATTTTCCGCTCTTTCCATTTACGAGGTCAAAAGGGGGGGTTCCCATTTGAAAAAATCGATTTGACCTTCAAATGAACTTGATCATTGACCTCAAGGTCATAACCAAGATCACGATCAGTTGGGCCCCTCTGAACCCTACAACTTTTGTATTAAAAGTTTTTTTCCATCTCCCTTAGTTTTCGAGATATTTGCCTGGTGGTTTTAAAATGGGACACCCGGTATATATATATATATATATATATATATATATATATATATATATATATATATATATATATATATATGTATTTGACCGCGGTCTTGCATGTATAGAGTCGCGCGACTAGTGAGCACGTTGTCACGTGGGCACGCAACTAACCTTACGCGACTGGAGAGACGACGGAGCCCGAGTGCAAAGAGCGGAAGAATAAACACGAGGAGGCTGACAGAAGCAAGAGGACGGCAGGTAAAAGGAAGCCGAGTAACTATCAGATGACTAGCTTTCTGTATAGCGACCCTTGTCCTGCTCTTCAAAGCCTGCAGGTGCTCTGTGGTAGTATTTTTCCTTTCCTTTTTTTTGTTTCAGATCGGCGATGCTCGTGCAACAAGGAGGCTCGTCTGCTACCCACACACACACGCATACACCGATGCGTCTTTTGTTTGTTTCCTCTACACCAAGGATTCTAAGTGGCCAGGAATAATATTACTGTTCTGGTGTATTCTAGTGGCTCGATGTTCCGGTGTTGATCATGAAAATTATAATATCTCTAGTGAGGATATCTTATTGGGCCCTGTATGCATATCACAGCTCTAATGGATCTGCACTACTGATAGTTTCCAGCCCTGTCTATTGTTTGGAAGGATCTTAGGGATGCAAAAGGGAACGAGCAAAGGAGATTAAAACCAGATAACTCACGGATGATAAAAAGTTTCTCGTCTCTCCAGAACAGAAGTTTATGAATGAATTCTCCTAATTGCGGCGCTCAACAACCAAGGCTACACCTGTATACTCTATTCATGTGTAAGTCTATAACTTAATCTTAATAATTCTTTATAAAGAGAACCGAATGCTCTCTAGGCGACAATATGCCTTTGGTTCAACTAAAATTAACCGTTATAAAATTATAAACTTGAGTTATATTTGGTAAATAGAATTACTGGATAATATAATATTGTATAGTTTTGTCATATAATATATGTTAACAATAGAAATGGGTAGGTATAATGTTTATCATTAATCTCTCATTCAGTAATATGAAAAATTAAAGTGAGACGTACTATGATGTTATTGAATCTCTTTTAGTGGCGCGAGTTTTGGTTATTTAGTATTGTTTTGAGAACTACTGGTATTTAGGCAACTCTGGCCTTATGCGAATTTTATATAATGTTCTAAATTCCGTTAAATATGTGTCACCATAGAAAAGTAAATGCTACTTGAATATAGATAAATTTGATTCAAGTCTGTAACTTTATATCTAATAAAGGTTTATTATGGTAACAGGTTAAGGGGATGTGCAACCTTAATTTAAATATTTTTTTAAATCAACATTCAAACATTTATTTGGAAAAAAGACGGCTGTCAAGCCGTACACGCAAACACTATATGCAGATTTTTTTCTGGATAATTTTATTGATATTTGCGTGAGTTATGCTCGTTTGAAAAGTAGGTCAATTGTAGATTCCTACTTACCGACAGTACGGTTTTTATTTAATTAAATAAATTCTCATCATTTTTTTGGAAAAAGACGTCTGTCAAGCACTCCGTACACGCAAACACTATATGCAGATTTTTTCTGGATAATTCTATTGATATTTGCGTGAGTTATGCTCGTTTGAAAAATAACGTCGGTACCCACATCCGCTTAAGTGCGACATGATACATATTTCACCAGAAATTAATTGAAAATCTTTTCTTTTTAATTGATAGCAACAGGTAACAAAAGCTAATAATTCCTTTAATTGTCTCACTTCATGTAATTATAGACTATAAAAAAAGACTAATTTATCTTTGGTTGACTGAAACTATAAAATAAGAATACATAAATATTCGAAAAATAATAAAAAGGTATTGGATTACTTTTGTGTCTTGTCGCCGCACCGAACTTGTTAATAAAAGTGTAACTCGTCTAAGGCCAGGCGTCGTTGGAATGGCGACTTACAGAATTAACGCTTATATATATTATGTTATATTGCCCAAATTACATAAATATGGGGCCCGTGAATAGGGAACCTAGAGGTTAATATTAGCAAACAACAATAGTGAAGGGAGGTTAGACATGAAAAGGGTGGAGGGCAATATTTGACAGGTGGCACTCCTTTTCAAACCGAGATAATAGTAGCGTTTCTTATAGTTTCTTATATAGTCTTTCGAACCAAGAGGGGAGGACTGTTGAACTAGAACTTTCTATTTTCTTTCAACTAATATAACTTGTCAAAACGAATGAAAGTATGTGTGAATTGTATGTTAACTCTATCTGGTATAAAAATGTTAAGTTTCTTTTCTCTCTGCCCAAAAATAGGAATTTACAAGGGGCAGACGTCTCGATTAACTACCCTACGGGTGTGTATTAACTAAATTTTGAAATGGCCACGAAGATCGTAACACACCTGGGGTAACACATACCTGCTCCAGCTTAACCGTTTGTGCTCGAATATGGTAATTATGTTTGCACTGATGAATCCAATTCCCATGAATTGTTAGTGAAATTTATTGTATTGGTCACAAAGTTTGAACGTAAAAAGAGAAAAAATAAAATATGAACAGATTTTTAATTTTTAGTCTATATGGATTTTAAATATAAATTATTGACGGTTAATTTATGTAGGTGTATATTTTCTTATAGGTTAATTTAATTGATGTGTAGTAACTTAGTTAACAATTCTTTTGTATTTTTCTAAATTTTGTTAATTAATACCAAACTTTGAATTTATTTAGTTATCGAAGGAGTTTGGCAACCTCGCAATAAATTTCCCTAATTCTTCATGCAAGGCGATTAGAATTTTCGTATTCGTATTTTATTTTTATTTATCTTTATGCTTAAATAACTTTATATAATGATACTCGCTTTTCAGGATCTGAAATCGAAATCCAAATTTGGGAAAGGCTTGGGATGGAGTTACAAGTCCTGAATTCCTTTTGTTAAGTTTTTATTCCATAATTATTGGTCCTCGATATCCTTGAAATGGCCATGTTTTACATAAATTTAATTTGTTCCTTCGATTAATTCTGATAGTTGGATATTTTTTTTTGTAATATATATATAATTTTCTTCCTTCTAGATTTATATTTTGCTGAACTTTGTAAAAATAAGTTTGAAATAAAATTTGAATATAAACTGAAAACAGGTAGTTACTGTACTATTACTTAAATCTTTCTGATTGTAATTTTTCCTTTTGAACTGCGCTTTTCGAGCGTCTGGACTCCCGGGACGCGCTTCATTGAGCAGGCATATGTTAAGTTCGCCCCTGCTCTATATTCTCTCTCTCTCTCACACTCATGCATTCAGACGGGGCCGGTAAGTGTGCTTGCGGGTAACGAGCCCAGGCGGTGCAGCCCTCGATGCATCGTGGCCGCGTCGAACAGTTCTTCCCACGCGTGCATCGGCTAGCTGTTGCTGCGTGGTCAGCTTCAAAAACTTCGTCGTACTCCTTCCCCCTAACGCGTGATCGGAAGATGGCGTTGTATTACACTGATATCGCGCAGAGAAGAATGAGCGCTTTGTGGCCTTGACTGAACTTTAGTCGCCAAGAGCACATTCTTTTCTTTTAATGTAAGGGGAATAAAACTCACACTTCTGAAGTTAATATTTTAAAATAAGAAAAGCGTTAAAAAAAACAAGATAACGATAAAAAGTAAAAATTTTTACGTCATGCGTAACGTAACAAAATCCAAGTAGCCGGGGGATGCGAGGTCAGCGCACATTAGGGAATTTCGTAGACGTGCAACAATAAGCAAGACAATTATTTAAACAATTTTTGAACCCAAATAGATGAGGGATATGAGTGTTGAGGTTTGGATAATTCATAGTGTTGAGGTTTGTGGTAAAGTAAGAAACCATTATTTAATAGAGAGAGATAAATATAGAGTTTATTGAGGTGGAAAAAACGCCAGTCGGCACGTCCGACTTACATCGCAGTTGAATAGCGACAGAGTAAGAAACATTCTAAGTGCGCTACACTGCTCTCACGTCTCACGCAACTCTCATACAGACATACTGGAGTGGGGAGACACTCATGTGTGTGTTTCGTCCGCCATCGCTTGGCAGACGCGCATACCATTGTATCTATCCTCTCGTACAGCGCGCTGCATGTTGAAACATTCACATATTCCAACACGCCTCCTTGAATTTTCAACATTATAATTAAATGTTCATTCTTTCATTCATTCATACAGTAATTTTAAGTATCACATCGTTAATAGATTTCTTTTATTTCAAATCACTATCAACACTTTTCTATTTTTCAAAAACTTCGTCTTATCTAAACTATTTATTAACATATCTGCTAGATTAAATCCTGAGTCTATTTTTACAATGTCAATTATTCCATTTTCGTAGTTTTCATTAACGTAGTGATACTGGACTTCAATGTGCTTTGAATTTTTTGTAAAGTTACCAAATTTTGCGATTGCAATTGCGCCTGAGTTATCTTCATACATTTAAATTGGTTTATCAAATTTTACGTTAAATGATTCGCATAATAAATTTTCAATGAACAAGATTTCTGTCACTGCTTCGGACATAGCAGTATATTCTGCAAAAGTAGAACATTTTATTACTGTACTTTTTTTATGCGTTTTCCAAAAAATTAAATTTCCATATAATCTAATTACAAAACCTGTTGTAGATTTTCTATCTACATTATCTCCTGCATAGTCAGAATCTACCATACAATCTAATACTTCGCTGTTAACATTATCATAACACGTTAGCTTTAAATCTTTAGTCTTAAATAAGTATGTCAAAATTCTCAATGCATATTTAAAGTGTCTTTGGTCATAACAACTTTGGTAGCGACTTAAATAATTAACGCTATATGTTATACCTGGCCTTGTGTCTGTACTGATATATAATAATTCGCGGATTAAATTTCTGAATTTTATTTTTTCATCTATTTCATTTGCTTGTTCTAATTTTAGATTACTCTCCATTGAAGTATCGTATAATTTTGCATTTTCAAGGTTGTATTTTATAGCCAAAGATTCGATATATTTCATTTGACTTAAAGTCATTTTATTTCTGTCTTCACTATATTCAATATCGATGCCAATATATTGGTTAATTTTGCCCAAATCTTTCATTATAAATCTTTCCATTAAACTTGCTTTTATTTTGTGAGATGATGACTCGTACGTTCCAAAGTGTAAATTTTGAAGGAGGTTGCAATAAAACGATCAACGAGGAACCAAGAAAAATTCATTTAAAACTTAGTTTATTGGCCGACGTTTCGGTATTGATATTAATACCTTCATCAGGGCTAAGAAGGGAAAAAAAACATAGTTAAAACATATATACAGAATATTTTAAGCAAAAGAACCCATTAACACTTTTTTTTGGCAATTTACTGACCTAATAAATTAACGAAAGTTTACACCATGGTTCGTAGACAAACATAGGTGACGTCGATCAAGTATTGATATAGCGCATAGTGCAACGTCTTGAGCGGATTTTATTTAACTAGAACATTTTGAAAAAAAATTCGAGTTTGAAAATTTTATTTTAAGTTAACGAAAATTAAAATTCTATACGAATATAACAATAAACAGCTAGAGCTCTTACCCATCCTGCACTCTGGAGTCCCATTTTTCGACATTGAGAGAAATGTGAAATTTCCGGGATTTATATACCTACAGGGGGGACGTTAATTTTCGCAAATTTAAATTCTGAGAGTGAGAGGAGAGGGAACGCGCCAACAGGTAGCGTACTGGAGATCTTACGACTAACAGCGTTTATTGTTATTTTCGTTATTGCAGAAGTGTCTATTGGTTGTTCCAACGGATTTTTTATAAATGTTTACGGAAGTTTGTTTCGGTGTCTATTATGTGTGTATGCTCAAAATCTATTTTATGTCCAGTTTTTTTAACGTGCTCTGAGAGTTTTTTACGTTCCACGTTTTTTACGTTCAATGGAGAATTTTACCAGCAGATTATGGGTGCCCCTATGGGTTTTTGTTCTAGCCCCCTTTTTGCAGACGTAGTCTTGGAATTTCTTGAAGATAAATGCTTAGGTTCGTTAAAAAATTCGATTATTTTATATAAACGGTATGTCGATGATTGCTTCTTAATTATTAAAAAAGACTTGATTAGAAAAACTTTAGACACTTTTAACTCATTTGATCCGTTTTTGCAATTCACTGTTGAATTAGAAGCAGAAAATAGCATTAGCTTTTTAGATCTAAAAATCATCAGAGAAAATAACGACATCGCAAAAACAAATTGGTACAGAAAACCGACTGCCTCCGGAAGATACATAAACTATTTCTCTCATCACCCTACTCACCAAAAAATTGCAGTTATCTATGGCTTAGTCGACAAAGCAATTAAAATTTCACATATCTCATTCCATAAAGATAATTTAAAAATAATAAAATCCTTTCTTATTCAAAACGACTATCCTCCTACATTCATTGAAAAATATATTAAAAAACGTCTGCACTCTTATAATAATAGTCAATTCTTAAATTATAATAAACAAGATTACCGCAATAAGACCTTAGTCATTCCATACATAAAAGACTTAAATAAAAAATTATGCAGCACTATGAATGATGTCAAAGACCTACAAACAATCAGTAAAAACATAAATAAGCTTAAATTTACTAGACTTGGAAAAGATAAACTAGATCCGCTCGAAACTGCATCTGTCGTTTATAAAATAAACTGCAAAGATTGCGATGCCTCTTACGTAGGCACCTCAAAAAGGAAGTTAAACAGACGTGTATACGAACACAAATATGCGGTCTCAAAATCGTTAACGACCTCCGCACTCTCAGAGCACGTTAAAAAAACTGGACATAAAATAGATTTTGAGCATACACACATAATAGACACCGAAACAAACTTCCGTAAACGCACTTTTTCAGAAATGTTGCACATACACTCGCAAAATAACAGCCTAAATCGAATGGACGACACTAAGAATCTCAAGTACATTTATAAAAAATCCGTTGAAACAACCAATAGACACTTCTGCAATAACGAAAATAACAATAAACGCTGTTAGTCGTAAGATCTCCAGTACGCTACCTGTTGGCGCGCTCCCTCTCCTCTCACTCTCAGAATTTGAATTTGCGAAAATTAACGTCCCCCCTGTAGGTATATAAACCCCGGAAATTTCACATTTCTCTCAATGTCGATAAATGGGACTCCAGAGTGGAGGATGGGTAAGAGCTTTAGCTGTTTATTGTTATATTCGTATAGAATTTTAATTTTAACTTGTTAACTTAAAATAAAATTTTCAAACTCGAATTTTTTTTCAAAATGTTCTAGTTAAATAAAATCCGCTCACAGACGTTGCACTATGTGCTATATCAATACTTGATCGACGTCACCTATGTTTGTCTACGAACCATGGTGTAAACTTTCGTTAATTTATTAGGTCAGTAAATTGCCAAAAAAAAGGGTTAATGGGTTCTTTTGCTTAAAATATTCTGTATATATGTTTTAACTATGTTTTCTTTCCCTTCTTTGCTTTTATTTTGTTTATTTTATTTTTGTCTTTGCAACAAGTTAAGAGATCATCTACAAAAACTAGTATATATATTGAATCTTTGCCTGTATTATTTACGTATAGACAGTAATCGTAGTTACTTCTTACAAAATTCAGTTTTTCGACATATTTCTTGAAACAATCATACCATGCTCTAGAACTTTCTCCGAGACCATACAGAGCCTTTTGCAATTTGCAAACTTTATTGTCTCCAGTTTCGTAACCTTTTGGTTCATTAATGTACACTTCTGATTTTACATTGCCATTTAAAAATTTCAACATTCATTTGCTCTATAAACAAATTATTTTTACAACTGTAAGACAATAAAATTTTCAACGTTTGCATTTTACCTACAGGTGAATAAACATTTTCAACATATTCTTTTTGTTGGAATCCTCTTACAACTAATCTCGCTTTATAAGTATCGTTATTTTTCTTTTTATAAACCCATTTAACATCAATGACCTTTTTATCTTTTGGCTTTTCGACAATTTACCATGTGTGATTTTTCTTTAAACTGTTTATTTCGGAATCCATTGCTATTTGCCATTGTTTATATTCGCTGGAGTTTATCGCCTCCTCGAATGTATTTGGTACATTTGCATCAATATAATTTACATAAATAAAATGAGTAACTGGATTTCCGTATCTATTTACTGGACTTTTCTTTCTTTGAGATTTTCGCGGTATTGTTAGTCTATCTCTATTTTCGTTGTCTTCATTATCAGATTCGTTATCGTTTACATTATTCGCATCGATTAATTCAGTTTGCTCTCCTCTACTTTCCCCGAAGGTCGCAGTAGAGTGAGAAGGATATTCAGAACCGCTGTTATTTGTTTCATTTAATTCTACGTTAATTTCAGAACCACTATTTTCGTTTTCTAAACAGATTAACTTTATACTATCTTCTATTACATCAACATGCCTTGCAGTAATTACTTTATTATTTACTAAGACTTTATAACCGTTTTCAACGTATCCTACTAATACACCTAGTTGTGCCTTATGATCCCACTTACTTTTCCTTAGAGCTTCCGGAACTCTTACGAAGACTCTACTTCCGTAAATTTTTAAATTTTTGACATTCGGCTTTATCCCAAAAAATATTTCATAAGGTGTTTTATTCTCTGACGTGTTTGCAATTGTTCGATTTTTTAAATAAGCTACCGTTTTCATTATTTCCGGCCAATATCTTCTATGAATTTTTGCTTCCCTCATTAAGCATCTACCTATATCCATTGGTGATCTATTATATCTCTTCGCTACTCCATTTAATTCGTAAACGTAGGGTAGACATGTCAATAATTCTATTCCTTTTGATTTTACAAAATCGAAAATTTCGCGATTCAGATATTCTCTACCGTTATCACATTGCATCTTTTTAATTCTCTTATTAAATTTATTTTCTACTAAATTTACGAATTCAATAAAACAACTTGCAGTTTCTGACTTATTCTTAATGCAAAAGATATTAGTACATTTACTATAATCATCAATAAATGTAAGAAAATATTTTTCTCCACCATAGCCAGTAGTACTATGTGGACCATTTAAATCAGTGTGTATTAACTCTAGGATTTCTTTCGTTTTTGTTCGATTATTTTCAAACGGTATATTTGCCATTTTACTTTGTATGCAATTTGCACATTTCATATCTATTTTTTCCAATTTATCTGGTAAACCTTCAACTAATTTATTATTTACTATTTTATTCAAATAATTAAAATTTACATGGCCAAGTGCTCTATGCTATTTTTCTTTATCTGATAATCTTACTGAATTTACATATTTATCTTTATTTTTATTCGTTAGTGCATAACTTTTCAAAAAATACAAATTATTAATTTTATTTGCAATAGCTACTAATTCTCCCGATTTATTGTAAGTTTTAGCATTACTGTCTCGTGCAGTTATTGTAGCATTTTTAGTTATTCTGGAAAAGCTTAACAAATTTTGATTAATTCCTTCTACATAATATACATTACTCAAATCAATTTGTTTTTCATTATAATAATTTCTAACTTTAATTTTTATATTACCGATTTTCATCGCTTCTAACATTTTACCGTCTGGTAATTTTACATTTACCGGATCTTTTAAAACGATATACTTCTCAAAATATTTATCGCTTTTAATAATATGGTCTGTGGAACCACTGTCCAATAACCAATTTATTTCGTTACCTTCGCATTCTCTATTTACGCTATAACCTGTTATTTTGTCTCGGATGATGAACCCTGCTGCTCGTCCGTTGACTTGTTTTGATTTGAACTGCGTCCGCGTCCTCTGTCTGGATTGTAGTCTCGTTGGTTTCCACGTTGTCCTCTCGATGATTGGACACCTCTGCCTCTGCCGCCTTGTTGGCCTTTCCAACAATCCTTTTGATAATATCCGACTTTGCCGCAAGTAAAGCACTGTCCGTTTGTCTTTATTGAGAACGTGCTTGCATTACTTTTCTTTTCTGAATTATTTTTAACTAAATTCTTTTCTTTGATTTTTGATTTTACGTAATCTACTGTCGTTTCTCTTTCTGGAATGACGTCTATAAAGTCACCAATATAACTGTAATTTTCTGGTAATGCTTTGATTAAGTATCGCATTTTCTCAGTTTCATCTATCTTTCCTCCGGCTGCTTTAAATTCGTTCACCGCTTTCTCAAATTCTACGAAGAATTCTTCAACATTTTCATAATTCTTTAATTTAATATCTTCAATTTTTCCTGGGCATATTATTTGTAATGACGTGGATTTCGTCACATATAATTTATCCAAATTCGCAATCATTTCATAAGCTGATTTTCACTCCCAAACATATTCTAATTGCTTATCTGAAATAGTGCTAATTAATATATTTCTTGCTTTTAAATCCTTTTTCTTCCATTCATCTGCTTTATCTGTCTCAGCCCGTTCTCTTCCGGCTTGCTCTTTGCACTCTTTATATTCTAATAGAGTCATTAAGCGAAATTTCCATCTTGTATAATTTGCACCATCAAAAATGGGAATTACTATATCTTCGATTTTTGCTTGCTTAGCCATCTCGACTTCTTTTAATTTAATATCTTCGTACACTTTTATTACTTTATTTAGTGTAATTACTTTCTGCACTATTTTCACAAAACGTTTTTCAGCAATCTTTTCCTCAATTATTTCTTCGCTTTCATCTTCAAAGTTATCTCGAATTCTTTCTTCTTTGGTTTTTACTTTTCCTTTAGTGTCCATTTACCACATGTATAACCTCTAATTCTGCTACGTGCTCTATTCTTGCACCGTGCAGCGTGCTTCACACAAGAAATCTAATCTGCTCGCATCGGCTTGAATTATTCATAAATTTTTCAAAATTCTTTCTTCTATCACTTACAGACATGTTCTATTATTTATTCACACTTGTATTTTTATTACTTTTGCACTTTTCCTTCAATATATTTCACAGTTAATTTTTCGCGAGCCATTTGCTTTTTTCTTGCTACGGCAAGGCTGCCCCAATACTCGTCGAGGCTTGTATTGAGTCAAGAGTCTTTTTTCTTTTTTACTTACCAACCACGCTCTGGTACCATCTTGAGGTTTGGATAATTAATAGTGTTGAGGTTTGTGGTAAAGTAAGAAACCATTATTTAATAGAGAGAGATAAATATAGAGTTTATTGAGGTGGCAAAAACGCCAGTCGGCACGTCCGACTTACATCGCAGTTGAATAGCGGGAGAGTAAGAAACATTCTAAGTGCGCTAGAGTGCTCTCGCGTCTCACGCAACTCTCATACAGACATACTGGAGTGGGGAGACACTCATGTGTGTGTTTCGTCCGCCGTCGCTTGGCAGACGCGCATACCATTGTACCTATCCTCGCGTACAGCGCGCTGCATGTTGAAACATTCACATATTCCAACAATGAGGTTCACGCATATAAGACGGCCATGTGGACATAAAAAAATAAGCAAAAAGATTATTTAAATTATTTTGAAACCTGTGAAGCCGGGGGACGCAATGACCACGCATATAAGCGAGTCATGTAGACGAGAAAATATAAGCAAAACGATTATTTAAATCATTTTTAAGCCCAAGTAGGCGGGGGATATGAGGCCCACGAATATAAGGGAGTCATTAAGACATGAAAAAATAAGCAAAACGATTATTTACATAATTTTTAAACGCAACTAGTCGGGGGATATGAGGTTCAGGCTTATAAGGGAGTGATGTAGACATGAACAAATAAGCAAAACGATTATTTAAATAAGTTTTAAACCCAATTATCCGCGGGGCGAGAACTTCACGCATATTAGGGAATTTCGTAGACGTGCAACAATGAGCACGACAATTATTTAAATAATTTTTAAACCCAAGTAGGCCGGGGATATGAGGATAGCGCATATAAGGGAGTCATGTAGACATGAAAAATAGGCCAAAAGATTATTTAAATAATTTTATAAACCGAAATAGGCGGGGGATATGAGGTACACGCATAAAGGTGGTCATGTAGACATGAACAAATTAGCAAAACAATTATTTAAATAATTTTAAAACTCAAGTAGCCTGGGGACGCGAGGTCCACGCATATAAGGGAGTCATTTAGACATGAAAAAATAAGCAAAACGTTTATTTAAATAATTTTTAAATGCAACTAGGCGGGGGATATGAGGTCTGAGCATATAAGGGACGCATGTAGACATGAGAAAATAAGCAAAATGATTATTTAAATAATAGTCCTGTTATTGGTGCATGTCTATATAACTCTCTTATATACGTGGACTTCGTCTCCCCCGGTTCCTTGAGTTTAAAAATTATTTAAATAATCTTTTTGCTTATTTTTTTTAATTCTGCATGACTCTATTATGTATTTTTTCATGTTTACATGACTTCCTACATGCGTGGACCTCAGATCCCCCGCCTACGTGGGTTTAAAAATTATTTAAATAATCTTTTTGCTTATTGCTTTCTCTTAGAGGAAACTTTGTGATAGTAATTTTTTGAGTTATCGTAGAAACATGTTATAATTGGTTTTCCAGATATTAGGAATCAAATAAATGATTTTTGAAAAATGTCTGTATTGATGTGTCTGTGTGTTGTGTACGTGTGTACGTGTGTGTGTGTGTGTGGGTGTGTGCGTGTGTGTGTGTGAGTGTGTGTGTGCGCGTGTGTGCGTGCATGTGTGTTTGTGTGTGCGTGTGTGTGTGTGTGTATGTTGCTGTGTGATTGAGCGCGTATGGATAGCATATAAGTATGTGGTATTCTCTAACTGCTGATATTTGATTAATAATAATTAATCTGCTGTCAAATCTTTTCGAGATATTTAATCTGGATGGATGCATACTACTTTCGCGATGTATTTTTTAACGCAGAATATATATTTTCAACCAAAATTTGTACCAAATACCTCTGTTATGGATAAACAAGTGGTTTGAAGCGCCAAAACGTTGAAAAATCGGGTTTTATGCGTTTAAATTACTTAAATTTTGAAACAGTGAACTCATATTCTAGAAATGCTCTAGATTACGCTGAGCCAAACCCCATCCTGATATCTTAAATAGTTCTTGAGATATTTGATTTCGAAACAAAAAAAAAGTTCCCAATATGCGGCGTCGATGGCTGCTGCTACTGCCGATGACGGAAATGGCGGCTCTCTTGCCAGCTGCCGGTGTCGCTGACTGTCGCCGTCACGCTCCAAACGCCGACGACGGTGACGATCTCCTGCCTCTAGCGTTCCCCTCCTTTGGGCAGCAGGCCCGAAGCGTCGTCCCAGGGCTGACTCGCGGGCTGGCTGGTTCTCTCTCTCTCTTCTCTCTCTGCTGGGCCATTGTGCGGCCAGCTGGCCGACACTGGTGAGCGTCTCGTCGAGATTCGACTGACTGGCCCGGAGTTCCTTCGCGCGCTGCTCCGCGCGGCGCCGGAACTCCCTCTTTGCCCTTCTCTCTCTCCTTACTGCTCACTCATCATGGCTCGCGTCTCGTCGTGCTGCCATCGCCGCACCCTACAAACATGTATCTTATGTAGATTTGGCTACGTTGTAAGTAGGCGAGAGCTACGGCCTTGACGGAGAGAGTCCGACTACGAGGATCGCCCATGCTGACGATTTCCTCGTTACAAACAACGAAGTGTAATCCTAACTGGCGTGAAATTAAAGATAATTTATTTCCGGCTTAACAGCGTTCAGATCGTCCTGACATTTGTGCTTGTGTTTTTCATTTAAAAAAAGAATAATTAATCTGGCTCATAACAAAAGAAAAAATATTTTCGTGAAGTTTTAGCTCATATACATGTAGTAGAATTTCAGAAACGAGGTTTCCCTCATGCACACATTTTAGTTACTTTGAAAGATTGTTATAAATTGTCTACCGTGAATGATATCGATAAATTTATTTCTGCTAAAATTCCTGATTCTCAGACCGATTTAATATTGTATAACACTGTGGTTAATAATATGATTCATGGTCCATGTGATAGCAGCTGTATCATTGACGGCCAGTGTTCGAAACATTACCCGAGAGAATTTCGATAAGAAACTATAATATTGTCTGATGAATATCCATATTATAAACGAAGAAATGATGGGAAAAAAATTATTTGTCGCAATCAAACTGTAGATAATCGATTTGTAGTACCATATTGTCCTGGGTTATTACGCATATTCAATTGTCATATAAACGTTGAAGTAGTGTCCAGCGTAAAGTCCGTGAAATATTTGTATAAATATGTTTATAAAGGTTATGGTGCAGCAAATATGATGGTTGAAGAGTCAAATAATGAGATGGTAATTGATCACGATGAATTTCGTAGTTTTATAGAAATGCGATATGTTAGCCCAGTTGAAGCATGTTATCGTATCTTAAGTAAACCATTACAGTGTACAAGTCATAGTATCATACACTCAGAAGTTCATTTACCTCAGCAACAGTCAATTCTAATTCATGATATTGATGATGATGTTGCAGTGGTGGTTGCATTAAATCGAAGCAGTACACTATTAGCCTGCTATGATTTGAATAAACAATATATTTCAGCTAGACAATACACTTACACTGAAATTACGGCTCATTATATTTTTAGACAACATAATGATAATAGTCACAAAGTTTATAGATGGTCATAACAGAAATCTCATTATAATTGTATTGGACGTACGTATTTCGTCAGTCCAAGTCAGGTAGAGTTATTTCTATTAAGATTACTTTTATGAAATCGTACGCAAAAAGTTCAATATATGACGTTTTCGATGATGAGGAATGGAGTCGAGCTATGCAGGAAGCTGTAAGTTGGATGATGCCAGGTACGTATGTTATTTGTTCGTATTTTGATCAGTGTTGTAAATAGTTAACTGAAAGAAATGGAATTTTCAGTTTAATTGATAATTAAATTTCCATTTTCAATTACATTATATCTAATTGATAATTAAATTTCCATTTTCAATTACGATATATCCAATTGATAATTAAGTTTCCATTTTCAATTACATTATATTTAATTGATAATTAAATTTCCATTTTCAATTACGTTATATCTAATTGATAATTAAATTTTCATATTTAATTACATTATATCTAATTGATAATTGAATTTCCATTTTGACTTACATTATATCTAATTGATAATTAAAATTTCATTTTCAATTACATTATACCTAATTGATAATTAAATTTCCATTTTCAATTACATTATATTTAATTGATAATTAAATTTCCATTTTCAATTACGTTATATCTAATTGATAATTAAATTTTCATATTTAATTATCTAATTGATAATTGAATTTCCATTTTCAATTACATTATATCTAATTGATAATTGAATTTCCATTTTCAATTACACTGTATCTCTTTGATAATTAAATTTCCAATTTCAATTATGCCACAAGCATTGATAATTTAATTTTGTTGCTTTCTCCTAGAGAAAGCTTTGTAATAATAAAAATTTTAATTTTATCAAAATGGGTACATGATACAAATGTGTTTTGGGGACTAAGGAATTAAAATTCACTGTTTTTGAAAAGTATCAAAAATGACTCAACAATGTATCATAATTGACTCAACAAAATATTTATTTCAGGGATGATGCAGGAAACAATAATCACTCAATAATAAATATCATTTCAATTTTTTATTTTTATATCAACGAATATAAAATTCAGTAAACTAAGTAACGTTAAAATAATCTTTTTATTTCATTTTATATCACACACACACACACTCACACACACGCATTATATAGACATTAATACCTGTAAATATTATATTCAATCAGCATCCGTTCACATAGTGACATATAAACATACATATTAACTTTATCGTACATATCAAATAGAAATCTTAATTTTAGTACCACATGTCAAGTTTGGTTTTTGTAATAAAAGCAGTATTTTTGTCATACTTTCTGAACTATTACTAAATAGACATTTTTCGATACAAGCGCGAATAATGATTTCTCGTTAATATTACCACATCATACTCATGAGGTATAGAAAATGATAAGATTAGTAGAAAACTCTTTTAGTATTATTTCCCATATTTTAATTCATTATATTCTTTCCAAAAATACAAAACGACATACGGAGCAGGAAAAGTATAATTGCGATCTGATAAATGATACAAGACAGGATAATCACTACTAACCTTGTCATTAAAGCCTTTCGACTATTAAAAAAACAGCATTTATGATTATATGAGTACTTTTAGGATTAGACGATAATTCAATTTTACATTGAATTAAAGATGTGATGTGAAAAAAGGGGTGATAATTGAGCCAGACAAAATAATTTTAGTTGCAGACGAGGAAATCCAAAAATATGAAAGATATAAAAAAATAACAAACAATCGATGCTGAATAATAAGATTATACGAAGATTTGATAAACTCAAAAAAAGTATTTCATCAGACTAGTACTTTTTAAAAAACCGACAACTCAATCTTGGCTTAAATGAATGATATAATGTGAAATGAAACAATCGATATTTTATAAGATGATAAGAAGTTATAATTTTTGTAAAGCAAAAATTGATGCTCTATAAGACAATAAGAAAGTTTAATTAAATCAAAAAGAAAGTAATTAGTTCTACCCATACTTTTGAAAAAAGGCGATAACTCAACCTTGGTTTGAATGAATGATGTAATTTGAAGAGAAACAATCGATGATTTATAAGATGATAAGAAGGTATAATATAATTAAGAAAAAAATGATTTTGTTATAACTATACTTTTGAAAAAAGGCGATAACTTGTAACGGTCATAAACGCCTTACATTAAGTATATATATATATGTGTATACATATGTGTATCATCACTTATTATCACAAACATAAGGAATTCCGTTTACCGACACAAGTCCCTCGCAGTGACTCATATTGTCAAAAGTGGTACTCAACCCGCCATCTAGGTGATAGAGTAATAACTCAATCCATAAGTGCCTAGATGAGTGTATTCGCACTAATGGTCACGGCGGGAGATTTGAATTACAAATCCTTTTTGTTTATTAACAATTATATATGACACGCACAATTAACGAGAAATACTCAATGAAATAACGTACAAGCTACGCTTCCATAATATGCTCAGCATGACCCCATATTAACATAATCATTATTAACCAATTTTGAATCTCGCGCCATACAATTGCAGGTGGCAGATAAGTACAGCAAGAAGTATGTAACTAGATAGTTACGTGCCAGCCCACGTGTTATCTGATGCAATCAGACAAGGATAGCTTGATGGGGAATAGCATGGGTGCGAGTGAGACAGATTGTCTTAATGATTTTATTTAACTCATCCTAGTAAATATCATATAAAAATGTAAATGAAAGTTATATTCACATAAATTTAAATATCCGGAACCTGATTTTTGTGATATTTTTAACTAACAAATTATCGAAGTACCTAATTATTCTCCAGTAGTATGACAAAATATCTCGCGAATCAAGCTAATTAAAAGGTGAGGATTCTCGGAAGGTTTCACAACTATATCATACCGTATATGTAAATGAGTTGATTGCGCACCCTCTCGAGCAGGTGATCAGATAATCTAGCATCTACGATTTTCCAGTATAAATACGGGCCGCACTCCATAAGGAGCTCTCATAGTCTCCAGCTCCAGCTCCACTTCAGTTCTCTAGTGCAGAGCAGCAAGCGAGTTAAGGTAAGCAAGGTGAGGTAAGGGCATAGATCAGCGATTACTCCTTCGGGATAAAGCTGACCAAGTCGAGTTGGTTCGCCCAACTCGGCGCTCCCCTTACCTGTATAAGTGGTAGTGGCGTAAAGCCAGGGCGACGTAGCCCCCTTCCTTGGCTCCTAGGAAGGTGACTGCAAGGTCATACCCCTTTGTGGGCCCCCTAAGGTTGCTTCTATCATCTATACATGATACACTGTACGCGAGGACCAGAGTAGACATTCGCGGACGATACTCGTCATACGTTCGGGCATTTAAGGTCTAGGTAATGTCTTTGTTTAAATTAATATAAAAGCTTTTACATCGTTTTTTTGTTGTAATTTTGGCAAATAGATTAAATTCCGTTATATATTTTTCTGAACTATTCTCTTGCGCGAATTGTTTACAATTACGTGATATTTCAGCACCTCTTAGATACGGGAGTTATTGATAAATTTAAGTTAATAAATTTTTCTTTATTGTGAATTATTTTTTTATGATAAAACTATATTGTTTTTTTTTCTTTTTGTAAATCAATTTATATTGTATGCATTTTTGTAGTATTATATCTCAAGGTTTACCACACCCAAATATCGGTATTTAATAAACTAATTTTGTTACAATTTATTATTATTATTATTTACCTGAGTATTTTTCCACCACCTATCCTATCTCCTGACATTTTCACTTGCGCATTAATTATCAATTATCATTATTATTAATAATTTATTTTATTTTTTCTTGCACTTTGCTATTTATTTTGAGTATTTTTTTTAACTATTTTCTGCTTATTAAATAACTTTAATATAATAATTTTTGCTACTATTTAAAAATTTTCTTTCATTACTACAATTAATATTTGAGATTAATTATATAAATATAAGACATTTATCAGGCAACCAAGGGCATCAGCAGCAGAGTGAGCGGCATTGATATCTTCAACAAATAACCATCATCTATGCATAATCGTCACCATTGCACTTAGGTGACTCCTCATCCAAACTCAACCTTGAATAACTGAGAATTTTGTTAAGTAAATGTTAATACATTCATGAAACAATTTTAAGATTATACGAAGATTTAATAATCTCAAAAAAACTGTAATGAAATAAAAAATGAAGTATTTAGTTCTAACCATACTTTTGAAAAAAGACGATAACTTAATCTTAGTTTGAACGAAACCTGTCATTTAAAAAGAAGCCATTCAATATGAAACAATCAATTCTGTATAGGATGATAAAATTTGTTAAACTAAGAAAAAAATATTTCATCAGACTAGTATTTTTAATAAAGGCGATAACTCAACCTTAGTTTGAATGAATGATATAATTTGAAAAGAAACAGTCGATGCTTTATAAGATGATAAGAAGGTATAATTTTTGAAAAGCGAAAATCGATGCTCTATAAGATAATAAGAATCTTTAATAAAATCAAAAAGAAAGTAATTAGTTCTACCTATACTTTTGGAAAAAGGCGATAAGTCAACCTTGGATAACTGAAAATTCAGTTAAGGAAATGTAAATATATTTGAGATAAATGATACAATTGGAACCGATAAATGGTTTATCTCCTCAATATAAGGTTTGATGAATTAAAGAAAGAAGTATTTAGTTATATCAGTAAAATTGAATGAAAGATGTGATATCAAAAAAGGCACTTAGTTAAATTATTAGGTTGAATAAAAGATGTGTTTTTTGTAAGAGAGCGATGTTTCATACTTTACAGAATACATGAAAGAGTCGACAATTATGCACTTTGTGTATCGAAAAATGCCTACTTATTCAATTATTTAACGAATCCTTGGTTTATTTTACTTATAATTATATTCACTTATTATTATCGTTCAAAATAAGCATCGGACATTCTATTAAATTTTACGGAATCCAGCAGCGTTGTTTGGGAAAACAACCTCTCTACTGGTGCAGACGACGGCAGCGCAGTGTTTGATAAAAAACTCCTTTACTTTAGGAAAGTCATGTAAAAGATCTAAAGTCTTTGATGATTGTTGTAGATACGATATGGGTTCATTTTTTTCTTGTTCTTCTGGAACGATTGTTGGCGATATTGGATTAAATTCTGCTTCCGTTCCAAAATCAAAATAATCATCCTAATCTGCAGGGGCAGGGGTTCGCGCTGCATCGTTTCCTGATTTTATTAGGTCTTATGATATTTTTTATGTTTTATTTTTTCTTGAGCTGTTTGATTCAAGCATGGTACCCAACATTTTTTAAATTTAGTATGTGTTAAAGCGGCTATTGCTGCATGTTCACCTTCTCCTTTAATTTAAAAAAATCTTCAAATCATCTTCCTAAACTTATAATTAAATTATTTAGCAGCTGCTCACATGATCGAATAGTTCCAGACATTAATAATTGTATCAACTGATAAGAATTTTTCCATCGGTCTTACAGTCTTACAAATTAAATTAAAATAATTAATATTTATGGCAGTCAGATTGCCCTTGTTTATAATCACCCCCGCAGAATCTGAAATAAAAACTTAATTAAAACCTGGAAAAAACTTTGTTAGCAAAGGACGATCTGACTGCCCACCACCACCACATTGTCCGACGTTTCGAGCCTGCTCCGGCTCCTCCTCAGGGACTGAAATAAAACCCGCGATACACCTCCTTATATACCATGCACCCATACCCCCTTCTTTTCTCTTACCCCACCACCCTCCACATTCCCCTCTCCAACTTGCCATTCTCACTTAAATGAATAAAGAATGATAAATGTTATCTAATTTACTTGACTCTATCATTAAATTTACATTATTCCGATTTCTTAGAATGTGAATACTTTCAAGGCTTTCCCTCTTATATTTATTCTTAATCCCCTGTTCCAAAATATCCACACTCCCAAAATCGAAAGAATGCAAACTATTTAAACAATGTTCTTTCAAACCCGATGTACAACTTGAGCTGCGTAAACTATATTGATGTTCATATATTCTCTTTTTCAAATATCTACCCGTTTGACCAATATAACAACCATTACAATCCCTACAATTAATTTTATAAACAACTCCCGATTTCAAACATTTATCATCCTTGTCTTTACAATTACTAAATAACCTTTCTAAATTATTATCATTTCTAAAGAAAACTTGAATATTATGTTTACTAAAAACCCTTCTAATCCTTTCCGACAAACCTCTAACATATGGTAAACTAAAATATGCATTCTTTCCATTTCTATTCCTTCTTTGATTATCTACCCGCTGCTTCAATCCACCATTATAAATTTCCCACACTCTCTCATCAATCATTTTATCAATAAATTTTACGGGATAACTATTTTTAATAAATGTTTCTCTAACTAAATTTAAATTCTTTTTCCTAAAATCTTTATGTGACAATTTAATCGCTCTGTCAATGACACCTTTGATCGCACCTGTCTTGTTTCCGAATTGGTGGTGAGAATCAAAATTTAAAAATCTACCTGACCATGTAGGTTTTCTATACCAATCTAATTTCACTCTATTATTATTACCTCTAATGACTCTAATATCTAAAAACTCAATTGATAATCTTTCTCAACTTCTTTTGTGAATTTAATTCTATCATGGATAGAATTAAACACATCCACCATTTCATCCACAAAACATTCTGGTACAACTGCAAAAATGTCATCAACATATCTTTTAAAAATAATTGGCTGAAAAACCAACTTAGACAAAGCAATACTTTCCAATTTTTCCATTACTAAATTGGCTATAACAGGTGACAAAGGTGATCCCATTGGACAACCATATCTTTGTTCATATAGACTATTATCAAAAGAAAAAATTGTGTTTTTAAAAACCAAATTAAGTGCCTTTATAAATTCATCTTTTGTTAAACTAGTATGTACTTTAATTTCAGACCATTTATCTTGTATAATATCATTCAACAACTCTAAAGGTATATTTGTAAACAAAGATACTACATCCAATGAAACCATCCTATGATCATTCGGAATAATAATATCTTTCATTATACCATAAAAACTCCAACTATCTTTAATATATGAATTTGTTTTACCCACTATCTTGAACAATATATTAGACAAAAATCTAGCAAGTCTATACGTCGGAAAATTTATCGATGATATTATTATTCTATATGTCAACAGTTCTTTGTGAATCTTAGGAAGCCCATAACATTTAGCTACAGTGCCATTTTCACATTTTAAATATTTAAATATACTATCTTTAATATAAGCTTTTGTTTTCCAATGCATCAATAACTCTTTCAATTTATCTTGTAGTCTATTGATATGTGGATTCCTAATTTTCACATAAGTGGTATCATCCTCCAACATAAGTTGAATTTTATTAATATAATCCCTTTTATCTGAAACTACAGTTACATTTCCTTTATCTGCTTTTTGGAAGATCATATTCGGATTCTCTCTCAAGAATTTCTTCGTTATTTTTAATTCATGGAATAAATTACTGTTCAAATAATTATCAAATCTATGTTCTCTTTTAAAATTGTCAACAACTTTAACTAAAGAACTCCTACATTCTTTTTTAAACTCCAGATTAAAACTACTCATACTACTTTCTACCTCAGCGATGATATTCTTGATCTGAAGAGATTTACTTGAATATGATATTCCAAATTTAGCACCCTTTGACATGATATTTACCACTTCTTCTGGTATTACTTTGTCAGTTAAATTTCTAAACCAATCCTTATTAACATTGTTAGTTTGATTGACCTGAGAGTGTTTTCTATGCTTTAAATATTCAAATTTTCTTTTTAATTTACTCCTATGGTTATATTTTACTTTTTCAAAGTGCCTCTTTTGACCACGAAAAAATTCTTGCAAATCATTCTGTTCTATTTTATTATATAAATATCTTTCAAGCTCTAATAAATATTTATTCAAACGATTAATTTCAAAATTCAAATCTCTAATTTCTAAGTTAAGTAATTTATTTTTGAAAAAGAAAATATTTTTCCGTAGATCATAAGAAACTCTTTTATTGTAATCCCGATAAAAACCCTTATCATCAAATTTTTTTCCAATATGTTTAGGAAAAATATTTGATTTTTTACACCTTAAAGAAAAGTGAGTTGCTCCTTTAAAATTACAATCCTTAAAACCATTTTTACCCATTTTGAGCAATAATCTTTCACCACCTTCCCATAAATCCCATATATATCTCTAAAAAACATTTTACCCCACCTTTAATAGACCTTAGTTTTATCATTAAAAATATTACTTATGTCGACTGCAATTTAATATCAACTGATAAGAATTTTTCCATCGGTCTTACAGTCTTACAAATTAAATTAAAATAATTAATATTTATGGCAGTCAGATTGCCCTTGTTTATAATCACCCCCGCAGAATCTGAAATAAAAACTTAATTAAAACCTGGAAAAAACTTTGTTAGCAAAGGACGATCTGACTGCCCACCACCACCACATTGTCCGACGTTTCGAGCCTGCTCCGGCTCCTCCTCAGGGACTGAAATAAAACCCGCGATACACCTCCTTATATACCATGCACCCATACCCCCTTCTTTTCTCTTACCCCACCACCCTCCACATTCCCCTCTCCAACTTGCCATTCTCACTTAAATTAATAAAGAATGATAAATGTTATCTAATTTACTTGACTCTATCATTATATAATGTGAATACTTTCAAGGCTTTCCCTCTTATATTTATTCTTAATCCCCTGTTCCAAAATATCCACACTCCCAAAATCGAAAGAATGCAAACTATTTAAACAATGTTCTTTCAAACCCGATGTACAACTTGAGCTGCGTAAACTATATTGATGTTCATATGTTCTCTTTTTCAAATATCTACCCGTTTGACCAATATAACAACCATTACAATCCCTACAATTAATTTTATAAACAACTCCCGATTTCAAACATTTATCATCCTTGTCTTTACAATTACTAAATAACCTTTCTAAATTATTATCATTTCTAAAGAAAACTTGAATATTATGTTTACTAAAAACCCTTCTAATCCTTTCCGACAAACCTCTAACATATGGTAAACTAAAATATGCATTCTTTCCATTTCTATTTCTTCTTTGATTATCTACCCGCTGCTTCAATCCACCATTATAAATTTCCCACACTCTCTCATCAATCATTTTATCAATAAATTTTACGGGATAACTATTTTTAATAAATGTTTCTCTAACTAAATTTAAATTCTTTTTCCTAAAATCTTTATGTGACAATTTAATCGCTCTGTCAATGACACCTTTGATCGCACCTGTCTTGTTTCCGAATTGGTGGTGAGAATCAAAATTTAAAAATCTACCTGACCATGTAGGTTTTCTATACCAATCTAATTTCACTCTATTATTATTACCTCTAATGACTAATATCTAAAAAACTCAATTGATAATCTTTCTCAACTTCTTTTGTGAATTTAATTCTATCATGGATAGAATTAAACACATCCACCATTTCATCCACAAAACATTCTGGTACAACTGCAAAAATGTCATCAACATATCTTTTAAAAATAATTGGCTGAAAAACCAACTTAGACAAAGCAATACTTTCCAATTTTTTTTTTTTTTTTTTTTTTTTTTCAGTCCCTGAGGAGGAGCCGGAGCAGGCTCGAAACGTCGGACAATGTGGTGGTGGTGGGCAGTCAGATCGTCCTTTGCTAACAAAGTTATTTCCAGGTTTTAATTAAGTTTTTATTTCAGATTCTGCGGGGGTGATTATAAACAAGGGCAATCTGACTGCCATAAATATTAATTATTTTAATTTAATTTGTAAGTCTGTAAGACCGATGGAAAAATTCTTATCAGTTGATATTAAATTGCAGTCGACATAAGTAATATTTTTAATGATTAATAATTGTAACCATTTCCTTTTCACAGTTATCAATGTCGGTAATAAAAATCCGAAATGGCAGTTGGCTTCAGCCTGACGTTCATCAATTGCTCTTGCAACAGGCTTGTTGATTATTCTTCTATGTATAAAAAGTCACTTGTTTCAAACTTTGTTCTATTTTCAGTAATTACCTGCATCTAAATTAAACTGATCATCGCTTTCAGCGAAACAAGTTGACTTAAAGCTTTTGAGATTACATTTCAAAAAATCTGTTATTTTTTCACGTTTTTTTGGAGAACCTAAACATTTCCATAACTATTCACATTTTTTTATTGTTTTTGAATGCTGGGACAATAACGCTAGATTGGCATTAATAGATTTAATCATATCCGTTGTGGCAATTAAATTGAGTGTGTGACTAGCACATCGATAGTGAGTCGGTAGCGTTGGATCGTTGTCATCTATTTGAAAGTCCTCATAAATCTCTGGCTGTGATTCGTGTTCTACTTCTGAATTCATGTTTTCATCACTATCAATTACGATTTCCTCATGGTCATTGCCACTACTTGTGTCATTAGCATCCACACTTGTACTAGCACTAGTACTAGCACTAGTACTAGCACTTGTATTAACATACTGCAATACTTCCTTGGTGTTTTCAGTAGTTTCTGTAAAAAGACAACATACTGATAATAGGACCGATAAAATGTTTACTATTTCAGTTGGATTTATTAAGACTAGCTATTGGGACCTTGAATAAGTTCTCGCTGTTTTTTGTGAAAATTGATGCTTTATTCAAAGTATGTAGTAAAAAGCATGTTACTCAAAATATTGCCCATCACTAGTCACTACTTTCTCCCATCTTTCTGTGAATTTACGGATTCCATCTCGAAAGAACTGCTCGTCTTTTGAAGATATCCAAGAATCGACCCATTTTTTGGCATCTTCATAAGAATGGAAGTGCTGCTCAGCCAAGCCATGAGCCATCGACCGGAACAAGTGGTAATCGGAAGGAGCAATGTCTGGGCTATACGGCGGGTGAGGTAGGACATCTCATTGAAGCGCCTCCAAAGTTTCTTTGACGACTTTTGCAACATGTGGCCGAGCATTGTCATGTAACAAAATCACCTTGTCGTGTCTCTGTTGGTACAGCGGCCGTTTTTCCTTTAGGGCTCGGCTCAAACACATCAATTACAGTCGATAGAGATCTCCCGTGATAGTTTCGTTCCATTTCAGCAGTTCATAATAAATTACACCCTGCTGATCCCACCAAATGCAGAGGAGAAGCTTCGAACCATGGATATTTGGCTTTGCGGATGATGTTGATGCATGGCCGGGCTTACCCCACGATTTTTTACGCTTAGGATCATCGTACTGTATCCACTTTTCATCGCCAGTCACGATACGGTGCAAAAAACCTTTTCTTTTCTTCACACGTGAGAAAACGCCGTTCGACGTTTCGAGGCTTCATTATTTTTGAAGCGTCGAAACCAGTTTCTGCATGTCGTTTCCGATAGGTCACCGTAAGATTCAACAAGAATCCTGTGCGCTTCAGCTGCAGATTTTTTTTAATAAAATAGTGTAATAAAGTTCCCCGCAAATACTCTTTACTTAGCACGAAACTTGACACTTTTAGTAGTAAGAACAAAAAACGCTGTTTACGCTATGGCGCACTAACATACACTTAAGTTCAAGCTTACCGACAGTACTTCCTTATAGATGCGTTAGCATCTGAAATTACATACACTTGGTCCTGGTAAGGCCATCTATTAGAAAACAGCGAGAACTTATTCAAGGACCCAATAAATCCAAGCGCGCTACGCACGCTCCATGTCCTTTTTTTATTTGTTATAAGCCGAAAATCTTTTTTATTTAATTTTAATGCATCTTTAGTAATTGATATAATTCTACAGTACATTTGAGGAGTTATTCGGAATAAGGGTGTTTCTCTTATGGGTTTTCCATAAGTGAAACACCCTTATTCCGAATAGCTCCTCATTTACTCTTGACTAGGGATGCACGAGTACTCGAAGATCCGAACTATTTTCTCTAAAAACTCGACTCAACGAACTCGAGTTTATTTTACTCGATATATTGGATCGGATAGTTCGTAGTTTTCGAATAGTTCGAACATCGATCGAGTAGTTCGAAATAATCAAGTACTTTGAAATGATTGAGTAGTTCAAATTGATCGATTAGTTCGAAATAATCGAGTAGTTTGAAGTTTGATCGATTAGTTTAAAATAATCCAATACTTCGAACATCTATTAAGTAGTATGCACTTTGAGTAGTTTGAAATGATAGGGCACTTTGAACTTCCAGTGAGTAGTAGTGAGTAAATTATAAAAAAATTATAAATAAAAATTACAAACAATTATAAGTAATCTTATGATTATTATAACTATTATTGCTAAGTAGTAGATAAATCCAAAAACCAATTACATTCAGCTAATTATATTATTTATTTATAAGTTTCTAAGAGAGCCAACTGGTTCGATTTAATTCGAGTAGTTCGACTTAATTCGAGTTTTTCGACTTCAGTCGAGTAGTTCCACTTCATTTGAGTAGTGTGACTTCATTCGAGAAGTTGGGTTTCATTCGAGTAGCTCGATTTCATTCGAGTAATTCGGCCTGACTCGAGTAGTTGAAAGTACCGAGTACTCGACTCGAGTTCGAAGAAAAAGTTCGAAGTAGTTCAAACACGCCGAGCCGAGTACTCGTGCACCCCAACCTATCCTTGACCAATACTAAATTTTGAGGTTAGAAACTATAAACGATTTAAATTTTTTTTTTCATGAAGTATTAACATTATAAAGAATAAAATCTAAACGTAATACTGATATATTGTAATTTATTTTAAAGAATCTCTTTTAATTTTCATTCCAATTCTCAAAACCTTCTTTATTGCTAAAATTAAAAATTTGCTTATTGTATTGAATTTTAACGTGTCATTTAAATACAACCAATATTAATTTAATTATTATTTATTAATTACTTTTTACTTTAATCATTTTCATTCCAATTAATAATAATCATCAAATAAAAATGCATATTTAATTTTAAATTCTCGCGTCTTTTACTTAAGGGCCAATCACAAATCAAATCTATAGAGGCTTCATATCTTCCGGTCATCTCATTTTAAGAAGGGAAATAAATTCAAATGAATTTTTATTCTTTTGAAATAGTTTTAGTTAGAAAATTCACTATTTAGATAAGCCGAATGCGGATAAAGGAAAAGTTATTAATAATTAAAAGAAAAGCGTATTTATTAATAAAACCATCTTTAAATAATTGGTTAATAAATCCTATTAATAACTCTATGGGCTATTATTATTATTAGTATTATTTACCTTTTGAAAAATACTGCGGATCTTGAACACCAAACTCACGGAATGCTTCAACAAAATTCGATCCATTATATTTCGTGCTTCGTTCCCGAGATTATATATACATGTAGTATTTCCCAGCTGCCCGCCAGATGGCACAATGATCTTTAGAGAGAGAGAAAATGTGGGACGCGAGACCTGCGGACCCGCTCCTTGACTTTCGCTGTCTGTTACTTCATTCTTCCTTCTGTTGTTGCCGGATGAGCATCGATAAGTATTGGTGTGGCGTTTACGTTTTTGTTTTCACCTTTTACTTTTATTTTTAATTTAGTTTTATTATATTGTTGAGCAGTCGCGTTAAGATACAATGTGTTAATAAGTAGGGAACTGATAGAGCGTATTTTTCACGTAGTTTCAAAATTGATGTACAAGTCCGACAATAGTGCGTGTAAGCAAGGGGCAAGGACAGGTTGGCCGTGATGGGCATTCGAGATGGTAAGAATTTTTCGCGAGTGTTATAACATCAAAGTTTTTGACAGCGGCTACTAAAACACGCGTAATTACGTGCTTTGTCTCCCGTGCGCTCGACATTCGCCGAAACAGAGCGCTGCATTCAAACAGATCAAGCAGTAACCTGTCAAACGTCTGAACAGCCATATATTCTGCCTCTCATGCGTTTGGTATTCGCCGAGGCAGAAGGCAGTGACCTGTCGGTCGGCTAGAGAATCTTTGTTTCGACATTTTACTAATGCCATTATTATAAATATCATTTTATTCTGACTGATGCAGTGCTCGTGTATGTTATTGCCCCTCTTGCGCCTGGCATTCGCCAGGACAGAACGCCGTGACCTGTCGGCCGGCTGGAGTTCCTTTTCGGTTTTTCACCGATGATATTGTTATATATATATATATATATATATATATATATATATATATATATATATATATATATATATATATATATATATATATATATATATATAACAATTGTATTAAGTCTAGACACATATTTAAACTTTCATATCTCTTGCTCCTGGTATTTGCCGGAACAGAGCGCTGTGACCTTTCGGCCGGCTGGAGAGTCTTTTGTCGGTTTTTCACCGATGTCATTGCTACAGAAATAACATTGCAATAAGACTAGACACAAACGTTTATCTCTTTGGCGCTTGGTTTGCGCCAAACAGAATGCCGTTTTAGTCGATCTCATTTCTACATGAATAATAACTGCAATCAGTCATAGACACATACCTGTGCTATTATCTCTCTTGCGCCTGGTATTTGTCAGGACAGAACGCCGTGACCTGTTGGACGGCTGGAGAGTTCTTTCCTTATTATTAGCTTATGTTATTGCTGTAAATGATGATTTCATTCAAACAGAAATGATCTCATATCTTATGCGTCTGGTATTTGCCGGATCGAAGAGACGTAACCTATCAGTCGTTCGAAGAGATTTTAATCGGTTATTTGCATTATTTGATAGTCGGTGTTGACCCGTGATATTGTTGAAACCCACCTAGTCGCGTACCTTACTTCCATTGACTAGCACCGAAAAAGGGGGGCGGGATCACAGGACGTGACTACTGACTAGTCGTTCGGCTAGACAAGCATTTTATCTGCGATATATAGATGGACTTATGCACTTTATAGTTACCAGATGATCTCAATTGATTTCATTCAAGTTATATAGCTATACTCTGTGTTTGGCTTTGTCGAGATATAGAACACCGTGATCATTCAGCGGGTGTGGAGATTGATTTTCTTGATTAACATATATTATTTTTGATTGAGGAATTTTTATTTTTTATGACTGCACTTTGTCTCCGATATATTGAATTATGTCAGTCATTTATGAGCTTCTATCTCCTAGATATTAGGAGTAAATAGAACTTGTTTTTCCGTTATATGCCGGTATTAATAACAATTTCTTGACTATATAGTTTTTCTCATATGTCAGATATTAGTTGTGACTTTTCTGACTAGTGTGAAATGAAGGTTTACCATTTAGATAACGGTTCCTCTCCTGATAAAAAGATTGAGACAGGAAAGTGGTCACTTGAACGTTTTAATTACACTTACTTTTGGGTAAGGTGTAGCTAATGTCTATTTCTGACAGTACGGTATCTGACTTGACTATACTTGCATAACGTATAATGGTAATATGTCTTTTGATATTTTTTCTGCTAAAAATAAAGATGATAATAAGCTGTTAAAAGAATTTTATTCACTGATTCCATTGGACTGATACGGCATACAAACCCTTACTGTTAGTAGATAACAATGTCTCGAAATGCTAGAGGCTAGAGCAAATTATTACATTAAAAAGACGAAAATTCATTGATATCTATTGAGTCTTTTAATTTGATACTTAAATGAAGCCGGATATGATGGTTACAGAAGTGAAAGACAAGATAAATATAAAAAGGGATAGTATCAGCCTAGATGAACGAGACCTGTCAAATTCGATCTGATGGTTTGGATCTATAAGAGTTGGTACAATGAATAAAATCAAATTCATAATAAATTTTATGATATTTAATTGGAATATAACATATACCAAGTTTAAGTCTATCAACTGACTCGAGTAGTTGGAAGCTTTGAATGTTCGTTTGGAAGCCTTTCTATTAAGAAGACGGGTTTGCATGAACGAAAGACTTTAACAAAAACACAAATTGGTAAGTTAAAGGAAACAGGGATGTTAATTATTATAGCTCATCGAGCATGTAAAAATATAAAATTGGTTTTAACATTCAGAAAGTTTACAAAAGTGTTTTGATAAGAATCATTGTGGACTCATTTAAACATGGAGCTTTATAGCAAGGCATCTAAATGATCAGAGAGTTATAGTGAAGTGTAGACGAAAAGAGATATATTATCGCATATAGTTTGCTTCAACGAAACTGTTTTTCTTTATCATGGAGCAAAGAAATAAATATTTCAAAGCTGATCTTCAAGGGAGCTTCGGGCTCCAATTTTTTAACACAATTTTGTAATGGAGGGTACATAAAGGCCAATTAACTTAGTCATGGGTTTTGAAAATACATTATCTTATTTGTCTTTCCTTTGGCATATATTTGAATTTTATATTAAATTCTGAAAATCATGAAAATTTGTTATTATTATTCCGCCTTGTAATGTATTTATCATAACATGCATTCCTCTTCATTGAAAGGGTTACTAGTGTACTGTAACGGGATGGCTAGTGGGGGAAAATCCCAACAAGCCACAGGCCAGCGATGCCCTAGAACACGGTGCCGCGGGTGTCAGACTAAAATGACTTGCCCGGGGATCTGCTCCTGGAATCCCGAAAACAACGCGAAGATCGCACACGAACTTCGCTTTCCAACTAATTGGATCGCTGATTGAAAAGCGCGCGCTCGAAGAGTAAAGCGCGCGGCCGCTATGCTCAGATATGAAAACGACCGGCGGAGTCGTTTTCCCGCGGAGGCGGCGGTATCCGGGAGAAGGACAGGTTGTAAAGAACAACGCGACGAGTAACTAGATATCACAATATATTTACTATTACTAGTCTCTACAAGCACAACGCCTGTGCTGATTATAACAAAGAGTTATTTCGCGCGCGACCGTTAACATTCAAACGCGCGAACTACACGGCGCGCGGCGAAGCTGCTATGCTCGAGCGCAGTGTTAAGTACGGCGAGCTGACACACACTCGCACGTACACGGCACAGAAAGCTTGCACGGGGCGATTTCCGTGCGAGCCTTTACAATAAACCCGCGAGAGGAGAGTAGAAAACTTACGTTAGGAAGGAGCAGCCGGTGCACTCGACTCTCTCTCGCTCCCTGTCGCTCGCACAGCAGTTGCGCTCTCTTTCTCTCTCTCTCTTGCTCGCTGTATCGTGTCGGCAGGCGGGTTGGCTGCCGGCTCGTCGCTCACAGTCTCGTGCGGCTCACGCGGCTCGGGATCGCTCTCTCTCTGTCTCTCTTTCGCACGTTCACTATATGCGGCGCCTCCACTACACTCGCGGGGTCTCACAAAGTACGATAGGACGGCGCGGACAAGTAAACTCAGGAGAGACACGGAAGAGATGTTTTACGCGCGATGGCAGACACGAATATGGCTCCCTTTTCTCGCGGGAACCAGTTAGCAGCTTCGCGACGGATGACGGGCATTTTACGCGTCGCGAGACCGATTCGCTACGCGCGGCGCGCCTCGATTCGGCTACGCAGGAGTTGCGCGCGCGCGCTCACTACCTTCGCGCGGTAAATTAGAATCGCGGCTAGACACGCGTTACAGTACCATTATCCATTATCATGGTTGATTATAGATGGAAGGTGGTCAGAGTTCGGGCTTAAAATGATTATTCGCTATATGCATGAGTCTTAATAAACATTCCAATCTGAGGGATTGCAAAGGGTGTTAGAAAGCTTGGATAATGCAATTAGACAAGCGACATTGATTTTTGGAATTTTATCAAATAAGATTACGTATTTAAAAAAAAAAAAAAAATAATTCTTAATATATTTTATATACTTCAAATATTTTACATTGATAAGTGCTCACATATAAGAATACATGATCGAGATGACAGGAAAATAGTACTGGTAGTTAAAACCTATTATATTATTTAAGTATAAGCCTTATGAGTGCAGATCATTTTGTTAGCTTTAAGCATGGATTGTTTTATTAAAATTAGGTAAAATGCGAGGGTTTTTTGGATGCTAAGGTTGATAGTGATCTTATCTTAGTGATTTTTTGAAGATTTAACGGACCCACATAGGGTTTAAAGTTTTCTATATTACTTAAAGAGTCGTGTATTAACCTCGAATTTGTAATAAATTTGAAGATTGTAGAGAGATACGGTCGTAGTTCTCATGGAAGTTTAATCCTTCGCAAAATTTTAATGAGAAACTGAATATTAACGATCAGATTTTATTTACATTTATACTTTATTTACATTTTATCGTTTATGAGGCACTGGCTATTAATGTCTTATTTTATCACTAAGGTTTATATAACTATAAATTTTATGATGTTCAAATAATAATTATATGGTTTACATATAATAATTTAAAATTTTTAATATTTATCTCTAAAGATCTACATGTATATACAATTGTTAAATATAGAAGTGGAGACACAGGATCAAATAACAATATACACTGGCTAATGTGAACAATAAACCTTTAACTCCCGACTTCTTTTCTTACACAACCGCCTTGTGCGGAGGGCGACGATCGAGTGAGCGCCCGCTCGCTCTCGCGATAATCATTCCTATACTCGCGTGATGGCGCTGCGTATGCATTGTCTCTACCTCACACGCTGATATAAATGTACCTCATATTCTAAAACGCCTCCTTACATTTATATCTCTTGCAATACAATAATCTCTAAATTAAATTTAATAGTTCTTTCAAATTTTCGAATCTTACCCGTCCAAGAGCTTTTGTTAAAATGTCAGCTACATTTTTCTCAGAACTTACTTTCAGAATATCAATTAAACCTTTTACGTAATTTTCATTTACAAAATGATAGTGTACTTCAATGTACTTTGATTTCTTAGTAAAATTTCCGTATTTCGCAATACTTACAGCGCCAGAGTTGTCTTCATAAACATTTATAGTTTTTTGTATTTCTACATTAAAGCTTCTTAATAAATCTTTAATCAATATAATTTCACTCACTGCTTCTGACAGTGCAACATACTCTGCAGCTGTTGAAGACTTAGTTACGCTCCCCTGTTTCCTTGATTTCCAATGAATCACATTTCCATACAACTTTACAATATAACCAGTTGTTGACTTTCTGTCTACGGAATCACCTGCCCAGTTGGCATGAACGTAACATTCAAGAATATCTACTTTATCATTTCTTTTAAATCTTAATTTTAAATTTTTAGTTAAATATAGGTACTTTAGAACCCTTAAAGCATATTTGTAATGTGATTCATTGTAGCAATTCTGAAATCTAATTAAGTAATTTACGCTATAACTTTGTAACGGGATGGCTTCTGGAGGAAGATCCCAAAAAGCCACAGGCCAGCGATGCCCTAGAACACGGTGCCGCGGGTGTCAGACTAAAATGACTTGCCGGGGATCTGCTCCTGGAATCCCGAAAACAACGCGAAGGACGCACGCGAACTTCGCTTTCCAACTAATTGGATCGCTGAGTGAAAAGCGCGCGCTCGCCGAGTCCTAACATCCAGCCTTCACCTACAGACGCTTCGGACCCCAGGAGTGGCTCGGATTGTTCACGTGCGCTGCTCTCCGTGAACGGTACGTGGACGGGTGCTGCGCTGTACCGGTGTATCGCACGGTGACCGTTTTCTTCGGACTATACGATCTACGTTCGCGTCCGCGCGGTTCGACAGCCCGAGAGAATCTGATTCAAAAATGTATCGAGCGCGACTTTGCAACCGTCAAAGTCGCGCAGCTCCCCGCGCAGGTCGCGAATACATCGTTCGAGCGATGTCAACAAACGCTCGAGATGCACGAATTCGCGGGAACGAGAGCCAAATGAGTTCGATAGAATACGGAGAACCGAGATTCTTATTCTCTCCGTATTTTATCTTGGAACTTCGTTATAACTTATATCTAATCTTGTTCCTGAGCTAATGTATAAAAGCGGTCCTATTAAATTTCTATACTTTATTTTCTCATTTGTTTCTTCCGCAGGTTCTAACTTTAAATTCTGTTCCATTGGCGTTTCATATAATTTTGCCTGTTCAATCTGATACTTTCTATCTAATGACTCTATATATTTTTCTTGATCCAACGGCATTTCACTTTTCTTTTCATCATATTCAACATTAATTCCCAAATATGTACTTATTCTACCCAAATCTTTCATTTGAAATCTTTCCTTTAACAAATCTTTTATGCAATTTAAATTCTCTCTATTTTTACAACAAATCAATAGATCATCCACAAATATAATTAAATAAATAATCTCATCTCTTTCTTTTAATGTATACAACCAATAGTCATGTTCGCTTCTTACAAAACCTAATGATCTCAAATAATCATCCAGACATTCATACCAGGCTCTGGGGCTTTCACGCAAATCCTACAATACTTTATTCAACATAGATACTCTTCCAGTACCATCTTCATACCCGTCAGGCTGTTTTACAAACACTTTCGACTTAACTTTTCCGTTCAAAAACGCTGTTTCTACGTCCATTTGCTCAATTAACAGTCCATTTTGCAACAATATGATAATAATATTTTCAAAGTTTGGATTTTCGCAACCGGAGAATAAATGTCATCCAATACATCTGCTTGTTGGTAACCTCTTACCACTATTCTAGCTTTATATACATTTTCACTTTTCTTAGTATAAATCCACTTTAAATCTAATACCTTTTCATTATTCGGTTTCTCAACTAATTGCCAAGTTTGATTTTTCTTTAAACTAGTCATTTCTTTATTCATAGCCTCTATCCAGAAATTAGACTCATTACTTCCAATAGCCTCTTTAAAACCTACTGGACTATCAGCAGTACAAAAATTTACGTAAATACATCCACTGTATACAAAGTTATCATCAAATCTACTAGGCTTTTTAATCGTTCTTTGTGACCTTCTTAGATCAGGTACTTCTTCTACTTCATCTTCAACATTTTCATTTAATTTTTCAAAACTTTCATTTTCTTTATTATTTACATTTTCAGTCTGTTCAAGATTTTCATTTTTTAAATTCTCATCTTCCAAATCACTATCACCCAAACCAATACATTTTATATCTTCTTCTATGACGTCAGCATGCCTTGCTACAATGACTCTATTTCCTATCAAAACTCTGTAACCTACTACATCATAGCCTATCAAGATCCCCAAATCCGCTTTTCTATCCCATTTTGAATTTCTTTTGCTTTCAGGTACTCTCACGAATACTTTACTTCCGGACAATTTTAAATACTACGTATCTGGCTAAGAAATATCTCATAAGGAGATTTATTTCTTACTAACGTGTTCGCAATTGTCCTATTCTTTAAATATGCTGCGGCGCAGACTACTTCTGGCCAAAACCTTCTCTCTATTTTGGACTCAGCTAACAAACGCCTAGTACTATCCATAATTGTCCTATTGTACCTTTCTGCTGTACCGTTAAGCTCATGTACATAAGGTGGACATGTTTCTAATGCAATTCCTTTTTGTCTACACAATTTATACATATCTTTATTTAAATACTCAGTTCCATTATCACATCTTAATTTCTTTATTTTTTCCAGTCTTATTTTCCATTAAATTTATATATTCAATAAAACGATCATAAACTTCATCTTTAGACTTAATTGCATAAATTTTTGCCAATTTACTATAATCATCAATAAAAGTTATAAAATACTTTTCTCCTCTATAACCTACTATATTGTGTGGCCCATTCAAATCTGTGCGTACTATTTCTAATATGTCCTTCGCTCTTTTTTTATTATTTTCAAAAGGGATATTATGCATTTTGTTTTCAATACACGTAGCACATTTATAGTAATCTGTTTCTATTTCACTAGGCAAACCTTTCAAAGCATGATTTTTACACATCGTATTCAAATAATTAAAGTTAACGTGTCCCAATTTTCTATGCCACTTTTCCTTTAAAGTCATTTTTCATTTTTAATTGTCAAATTAGATTCTTTACTTCTTTCAATAAAACTAGTCATTTTATACATTCTACCAATTTTCCATGCTATCGCAGTCAATTGCAATATTGTTTCTATTATATATTTTTGAGCTATCTCCGATAGATATTACTTTATGATTATCAGTCACTTTAGCAAAACTTATTAAATTTCTTTCCATATCTTTCACGTAAAATACATTTTTTAGTTCAATATCTATCTCATCATTATATGTTCTCAATTTACTTTTTACATGACCTACTTTTGTCGCTTTCAAGATTCTAGCATCACCTACTTTTACATTAATTGGTTCTTTTAACACAATCGCATCACTAAAATAATTTTCGTTATTGACCACGTGGTCTGTGCAACCGCTATCTAAAATCCATTCTATTTTATTTTCATTTGCATTACCGTTGTTTATATTCGCAGACCTTATTTCTATTGAAGTGTTCAACACTTCGCTCTTCTCAGCGCTTTGATGAACTCCGCTGTTGTCATCACTGCCTCGCGCGCCTCGGCCGCGTTGTCTGTAGCCGCTCCTTCCACGCTGGTTGGAACTCGTTCCTCGCTGCGTGTTGTAGCCTCTGCCGTTGCCCTCTTCTCTCTGTGGCGCACGGCCTCCTCTACCGCCTCCTCGCTACGGCGTCCCTCGATTCCAAGAATTGTTTATCTTTGGGCAATCGTACTGTATGTGCCCTACACTTCCACATAAATAACATGTCCTTTTTTTTCTTTTCTTTTCTCAAACGTAAACGCGTTTGATCTTGAATTTTCACTTACATCATGTCTCTTTTTGAATTCAAATTCTAATTTTGATTTTACAAATTCCACTGTTTTGTCCTTTTCAGCTAATGCGTCCACAATATCAACCATATGTGACATGCTTTCTGGCAGCGCTAATAAGAAGTAATTTAGTTTGTCTTCTTTTGTCCCATTTTCTCCAGCATTTTTCAATTCTTTCACTAATTTTTCAAAGTTATTATAAAAGTCTGTCGGGTTTTCACTTTCTTCCAATTTCAAATCAAGTAGTCTTCTTTTACATAATAATTTCACAGTACTACTTTTAACTAAGTAATTTTCATCCAACTTAGCAACCATTTTCTTTGCAGTTTCTTTTGAAATAATTAATTCTAGCTGTGTATTTGTCATACTGTTCACTATATAATTTTTGGCTTTTATTTCTTTCTTTTTCCATTCGATTTCTGTTATCGATGCCGGTCTTTCATCATTTTCTATAACTTCATTGCACTCTTCAAATTCGAGGAATAATTTTAATTTGTACTTCCATTTGTCGTAGTGTGTTCCATCAAATACTTGCAACGTAAATCCTTTGTTTTCCGACGCCATCTCGCTTTCAACAGGAACTTCCTTTTTAACTTCTCTACTTTCTGTATCGTAAAACTCTTCTTCACTTTCAATTTCACTCGTTTTCTCACTTTTTACTTCTCGAGGCTCTGTCTTTGCGCTCATGCGTCTTTCTTTGTTATTGCGCTTATCACGTGCTCAACTTAAAAACACTTTCCCTTTCTTGGAATTTAAGTGTGTTATTGCTCTCGCAAGAGACAATACCACCACTAAATACAAACCAGACACTCTGCTACCATGTTAAATATGGAAGTGGGGACACAGGATCAAATAACAACATACACCGACTAACGTGAACAATAAACCTTTATTTAACTCCCGACTTCTTTTCTTATACAACCGCCTTGTGTGGAGGGCGACGATCGAGTGAGCGCCCGCTCGCTCTCGCTATACTCTTTCCTATACTCGCGTGATGGCGCTGCGTATGCATTGTCTCTACCTCAGACGCTGATATAAATGTTCCTCATATTCTAACAACAATCTCGAGAACAAAGCACGAAGTATAATTGAAGATCAAATGAAGTTACCTGTAAGTGAAGTTCGATCGTAATTATACGAGTGCTTCGTTCGAAGAGATTATATCCCACCTCTTATATTTGAGACCCACCCAATTTGTATTGCATATTAACAATTTGACTTAATACTCTAAAGAAATGAAGTAACAGAGAGTGAGAGTCAAGGAGCGGGTC
The DNA here is from genome assembly GCA_036365515.1 of Torymus aiolomorphi. Lineage (NCBI taxonomy): Eukaryota > Metazoa > Arthropoda > Insecta > Hymenoptera > Torymidae > Torymus > Torymus aiolomorphi. The sequence goes on along the minus strand of CM070877.1, from coordinate 76,699,306 downwards.
CGCTGGTCTAGCGCTCCACTTTTTCTCTCTCTCTAAAGACCGTTGTGCCATCTGGCGAGCAACTGGGGAATATTACATGTATATTTAATCTCTTCGAACGAAGCACTCGTATAATTACGATCGAACTTTACTTACAAGTATGTTCGTTTGATCTTCAATTATCCGTGACTGTAGCGAAAATTTTTTCATGTGTCAACTCGTGCTCTTTGCGGATATCATTTAATAAACTCGCAATACTGTGATAGTCATGATTTCCGAGAAAACGTCTACAGGCTAAAGCTGCAGATTTTCTTTCAAGTGTTTTTCACTGATCTAAAAAAAAGTAATAAAAATTTTAAATTATTAGTAATACATTTATGCATATTGTCGCGGGCATCTAGCAATATCGAGGAAAGACGAGCATAGGCATTGGTAGATCAACGGGAAGGGCATCCGTCGAGAAAACGGAATGTCCCTGGTTTCACTCCGGGCCGAATCACGTCGTATCGTTTTCTTTCAACTAGTCCTCTATTTATTAATAATTTCGATATACATATATATGATGTTTCAGGTGAAATGAGCATGTCAAAATTTTAAAATCTCTCGAAACTTGTTTACTTTTAGTTTTTTATGAAAAAAACATGTTCCTCAAATTTTAGGTCTATATTTGCATAAATAAAAGAGTTATACAACATTGAAAATTCAAAGTTTTTGCAATTTTTGCTTAAAATCCAAGTTTATTCATTTTTTTACTCAAAATCTTGGAACTTTTTATATAGAAAATTAATCTGGAAAAAGTTTGCATTTTATTTGTAGAATATACCAGTATTTTTTTTACCCTTTTTGAAAGTCTCTGATTGGTTGATTTTTGGTATAAGTTCATCGACCAAAAGTAAGGACTACGCCAGTACCAAATTTCTCCACCAAAGTTTTTTTTCAATTCTTTGGACAAAATACTTTAATTTAAAAAAAAATGTTTATGGCCAGAGCTAAGGAAAAAATTCTACAGCACATTGAAAATTGATAAAAACCATAAAAATGTTAAATCATGCAACTGTAAGCCATTCTGTGATTGAGTATCATTTGAAGACTTCATGTCACTTACCTTGCTACAAAATTTTGTATTTGCAGTAAATGTACATTAAAAAACTAATTTGATTTGTCGAATGCTTCATACAATATATTTAGCAATGTGCTCAAACCTTACTTACTTTGAATTTTCTGAATAGATATTATAACTGACTCACATCAGAGTTACCCGTACCTGGATCAAGAATTCATTCTCAACTTTAATCACTACTTTCTTAATATTATATAAAAATGTCGGGGAGGGCCCAAAGTTTCGACGATTCACTATAAAATCGAGCCAACTAACGATTTTTATAAATTCGACATCAGTCGTTGTCGAATGTACATAATTCCGAAATTTTAAATGACGAAAAACGTATTTTCGAATGTAACAATTTACCTACTGTCCAAAATATCGAATTTCAAACTACAGAATTTTAATAAGGAGATAATAAAGATATTTCCAAATAAATCATTTGAAACTGGCTACATCTACATTAAAATTCTGTAGTTTGAAATTCGATATTTTGAACAGTAGGTAAATTGTTACATTCGAAAATACGTTTTTCGTCATTTAAAATTTCGGAATTATGTACATTCGACAACGACTTATGTCGAATTTATAAAAATCGTTAGTTGACTCGATTTTATAGTGAATCATCGAAACTTTGGAACCCCCCAAGTATTTCCATAATATACTACAATAATACTATATAAGTACTTTTTATAATGATTCAAATTATTTAATACAGAAAGTCAGACATGTTTGCGTTCCTTCATCTTCTAAGTGGAACTCGCATCCCCGGCCGGCTATTATTTTTTTCTTGTTTAATTACTCTTTTTGCGTGGCAAGAATAAATTTTCTTCTTTTACAACGTATAAATTTGCAGGTTCACTTTTTGGCAAAAGAGTAAAATCATTTAATTACACTTTTAGTGTGGCGAGATTAAATTATTAATTACCTTTACAAAGTATAAATTTCCAGGTTTACTCTGATGGAAAATAATAAAATGCATTATTCACTATTTCCAGATGATGAAATGTTATCTGCTTTTTAAAAGTACTATTTCAAAAGTTTGTTTTTTTATAAAAGAGTAAAGTTCGACATTATTCATTACAAAGTGTAATATTGATATTTTACTATTTTCTGAAAGAAGCGAATTTTCTGATTTCTAAATTTTTACATCAATTTTTACACTTTTAGGTTTAGAGTGATAAAGAATACTACATTTGCATGTTCCAAGATTTCTTTTTGAGATGAAATTTTTTGTAACGATGAAGGTAAAATTGATCTGAAGTACATAAATGAGGCGTTTAATGCTGACTGTCCCAGCGCGGTGCGCGAGCGTCAAATCGTGCTATATCTAGCGCATGTTTACGATACTAAAACGTACTTAAAATAATTTTATGATAAGCATTTCCGACGTATTTTTTCCTCAGCTTTTCAATGGTGTAGGCAGTTTTTCCCGAATTTTCCATTTTCACCTTCAAAACGTACAAAAAGCCTTATATCTCGAAAAGTGTATTTTTAATATTTTTTTTTACCCCCTAGATCGATGCTGAGCATTTTTTACGTAGGAAAGGATATTTTCCAAAGAGTGCCCGAGATGTTTTCTGCAAGAAATATTTTGCGAAAAAGTAGACACACCGCCTTTCCTGCGCGCGGTACTACGCGGTACAGCGCGCGGACTGCGCCCGCCTCATTGCCTATATCATAATCTTTTATAATCTTTAATTCTTTACCTGTTCTTCTGGATTCTTAATAATGCATGGAGTAATATTTTATTAATTATTTTATAAAAAAATAAAATTTCAAAATTAACAGCAATATCGTAACTCTTGTACTAACATTTTTTTTTTTCAGTGTAGATAATATTTTTTTTTTTTTGTTTTCGTAGTTTTTTTTCGGGAAGATTTTATACTCTGAACTCAGACAGGTTTTTTTGAGCTTCAATGTACTTTCAGCTATTAGAATAAGAGCATGGTATTGTAACGTGCCTGCACGGAGAGAAAGACATCAGTAAAAATTACCAAACTGTCAAGTAACCCTGAGGTAGACTTGTAAATCCAAAATTTTTACCAAACTTTTTGGCAATATTTACTAAACTTTTGGCAATTTTTACTAAACTTTTTGTAAATTTTACAAAACTTTTTGTAAAAATTGCTAAAAAGTTCAATAAAAATTTTGGATTCACAAGTCTGCCTCAAGGTTACTTGACAGTTTGGTAATTTTTAGTGATTTCTTTCTTTCTGTGTGGTATAGATTTAGCCTTGTCCAGTCTTGGTTTTAGTTTCAAAACCGTTTCTTCATACGATTCTTTACTTATATAAAAAAACTTTGTTTTCTTTGCAGTAATCTTTAGCCCAGTTGTACAGCTCTTCTGGCGTTAAAATATGATTACTAGAAGAAACTTGTAGACTAGCTCGTTTTGGCACCTCTTTTTAGGTTCGCACCTATATCATCGCACGCATTTTTGCCATGTGCTGTGGCATGAAAATGCCACTAAGCTGTAACTCCAAAATTTTTCTAGTGAAAAAGAAGATTTTGAAAATTGATTTTATTCTTAAAATACTGACCTGCTCCATCAGTCAAATAATAAACTTTCTTGACTGCAAAATTAGTTTTATGGTAAGATATTACAATTTTTTGATATTCGTAAACGGCTATGGTATCATGATTTAAATTGTCGGAAATTACAGCAATGCTTATATGTTTGAGTTCATCATTTTGTTTATAGTACACTACAACTGTAAAAACTGTTGCCTGGTTGTTATTCCAGTGGTAGGACTGTGTAGAATTTTGTATAACGAAATCATAATTTTCTGCAAAATCGCAATACACGAGAAATACTCCTTCTTGAAGATTGCTTTTTACGTTATTTATAAAAAGTGATTATTTCTTAGCGAAAAAATCGTGAGCTTTTAATTTTATTAATTTTTCCCCCATTATGTCCATAAATTCATGCACATTTGCAGTTTTGAAACCATGATTGATACTCGATTTAAAAAATATCATTTTCATCAAAACATTCAAGCAAATGTTTTCGTAATATAGACATATTGAGGCAATCCAAACAGTCACCCAAATAGCATCTATCATATGTTTCATTACACACAATTGCTTGGATTTTGAAATTTTATTTTTTTATAAAATAATTAATAAATTATTACTCCATGCATTATTAAGAATCCAGAAGAACAGGTAAATTAAAGATTATAAAAGGTTATTATATAGGCAACGAGGCGGGCGCAGTACGCGCGCTGTATCGCGTACTACCGCGCGCAAGAAAGGCGATGCGTCTACTCTTTCGCATTCTATTTCTCGCACAAAACATCTCGAGCACTCTTTGGAAAATATCCTTTTCTACGTAAAAAATGCTCGGCTTTGGATCTAGAGGGTCAACAAAAATATCAAAAATACACTTTTTGAGATATAACACGTTTTGTACTTTTTGAAGGTGAAAATGGAAAATTTCGGAAAAATTGCCTACACCATTGGAAAGCTGAGGAAAAAATACGTCGCAAATACTTATCATAGAATTTTTTTTATCAACATTTTAGTATCGTAAACATGAGCTGGATATAGCACGATTTGGCGCTCGCTCACCGCGCTGGGGCAGTTGACATGAAACGCCTCAAATACATAAGAAAGTTTTTTTAATTACTTATCTTTACAATTAAAAAAAAAATTTGTTGACTCTCGACAAGCGATGATTAAGAGGTGATATAAAAAAATCAATTGAACTTGATTAGCACAACATTCATTGTAACCTACAGAATTACAGACTGCAAAACTGAATAGATTTTGCTTGAATAGAGTTTAATGATTCGTTTTTCATTATATGCTGGGCTTTTTCAATTTGGATATATTGTAATTATCTTATACGTATAGTACTTAGATACTGGCAAAAGAGAATAAAAAGATATCTTTAGTTTTAGTTTCATCGTATAATTTTAAACTCAATCGTTTAGATAAAAGAGAGGTCCATCAGGAAAAATGTGTAGGTATTTGTAATAATAGGAAAATGAAAAAAAATAAAAGTGTCCATGGATACGAGCTAGTGGGTTGCGTAAAAACCATCAATTTTTAAAAACTAAATTTCCATTTTTGTGATATGAAATCTAATAGATAATTAAAATTTAATATTCAATTAAATTAAATGTGATTGATAATTAAATTTACATTTTCACGTATGTAATTGATAATTACATTATTATTTTCAATTAGATTAAATCTAATTGATAACTAAATTTTTATTTTTAATTATATGAAATCTAATTGATAATTGAATTTTCATTTTCAATTACATTAAATCTAATTGATAATTATATTTTCAAATTCATTTAAATTATTGATAAATAAATTATTTTTTCAATTAGATTAAATCTAATTGATAACTAAATTTTCAGTTCTAATTATACGAAATCTAATTGATAACTAAATTTTCATTTTTAATTATATGAAATCTAATGATAATTAAATTTTCAATTTCAATTAGATCAAGGAGCGCGGGAGCGCTCCGAAGGCAAGTATAGAAGAGCCTTAGGAGTGACCGCGCGATAATATACATTGAAATGGATGTACGAGAAAAAAATCAATGCACTTATACCTATTGCGTTAGTTTCAACTATATAACATATCCTCTTAATCGAAAGCCATTTCATTGCTCCACTCAAATCAAAAGTTTTTATTTAAAAAGATTATCTCGTTTAAAAGATATAGAGAGCTGAATTTTTTTATGTCCACTTTCCGATTCTAAATTTTCTCCATAGTTTCAGACTCTCATCCGGTGTTGCGACTTCCTGTCACGTGATATATATATATATATATATATATGTGGATCGGGCGCGCTTTCTGCTACTAGCCCTAGTGAGTCTGTGTTGCCTGCGGCCTTACGACGGTGTGCGCGCGCATATGTCCATGGTATGTGATGTCAACAATCGCCGGCTCCCGGCGTTCCCAGTGATGACGGTGGCTACTGCAAATCGCCGCCCTGGAGAATGTCGTCCCTTTCATCGTGTTACTGGTTAATGATGATGATATTCGTCAGAGACAGGAAGACAGCGTGACGACGGCGAGAGCAAATTTCGTAAGCCCTTTCTCGTTCCTAACCTCTGATAGGTAAGCTAATGGTACTTTCTCTTGTTACATGAATCTGGCGACGAGAGTAGTTTAAACGGTGGGCACTGCTGCAGAATCTTTCTTGAATATGGTGATGTTGCTTGCCTCATTTATTTATTAGTCATATGTGGTTTTCAGATACTAGTGGCTCTGTGTACAATTAATCTGCTGCTGGTGCCTTCAGCGACTCTCAGGATGGAGGTGTTTTCAGCAATGAAACAACAAGTGAAGGTTCCGCCAGTCTTTCCCCTCTAATCGCTAGAGGTAGCTGGTGCAGCGAGAATAGTGAACAACAACCATTGCTACAGTATTTTCTTTTATATGGTAATGTTTTTTGTGTCATTTTGTCATTAGTCATATGTGGTTTTTAGGTGCTCAACTCTCCTCGCTTATCTCCTAGATCAGTGACTGATCTATTCATGTGTTTTGTTTATTCCTACGGTGAGGCAGTCCTTGAGATTAAGACACGCATGTCGGTCTCTATATGTAGTATTTTCCTCGCAGATGGCTATTAGATAATTCATTTTGCAGCTTCCCCAGCTCTACAATGATCTTCAAGTGTTAGTGCTTTAGAATGTGAGGGGATTGATAATTAGGAATTGGGGGATATCATTAAAGTGCTATGTGTGTGGGGTTAGATGCGATACCGGTAAGCAGTTGTCGCTGGTCATATTAGCTCATCTAGTTAATTTCTAAGTTTAGTCAGGGTATAAAAACTCATTTCAAGGTATCTATTGTATATATAAGTGAGTCTTGCATATTTAATAGTTTTCGTTTTAATTCTTTATACATATTGAACTTAACTATACTACAAAATCTATAATTATGTCAACATAATTAACAGGTTAAACTGTGTAATTTTATATGAAATTTCTATTTGTTATAAAAACAGAAAGATAACATAATTATAGATTTTTAACCACGCAATTTTTAAACATTTTTCTAATTTTGATTTTACTATATACTAAGTTCTCTAGACCATGACAAGAAATTGCAAGATTTGATAGCTTTTATGTAACAGTTTTTGTTAGTTATTGTTTTAGTTTTTTATTGGTATTTAAACGATATCCTTTGTATTTAAGAGTTCCATTGGAAATTAATTCTCCGTACGATAAGCAAAAATTGTCTATTTTATGTATATTTCGGCGTTTAAAATCGTTGCTATAGATTTAACTCGTCAGGTATTTATTTTAGATGAAAATCTTAAATGGGAAAAAGTTTTATTTAACTATTATCTATAACTTATGTATTGAATATTTTTGTGTAAAATTAATACTGTCAAGTTACAGTCGAAAATCGTCCATTTTATATGTATTTTTTGGCGTTTAAAATGGCTTTTATAAGATTAACTCGTCAGGAGTTGATTTTACAAAAAAATGTTAAATAGGAAAAAGTTTTGTTTTAATATTATCTACAACTTTTGTATTTAATATTTTTGCGAAAAGTCAAATCCGGACAAGTTTTGCCGAAAATCTTCCATTTTATGTGTATTGTGGCGTTTAAAATCGTTTTTATAAGTGTAACTCATCGGGAGTTGATTTTATATGAAAATGTTAAATGGGAAAAAGTTTTGTTTCATTATAATCTACAACTTTTTGATTTAACATTTTTGTGTAAAATCAAATCCTGTCAAGTTATAGTCAAAAATCGTCCATTTTATGTGTATTTTGGCGTTTAAAATTGTTTTTATAAGTGTAACTCATCGGGAGTTGATTTTATATGAAAATGTTAAATGGGAAAAAGTTTTTTTTTTTCATTAGAATCTATAACTTCTGTATTTAACATTTTTGTGTAAAATGAGATTCTGTCAAGTTATAGTCAAAAATCGTCCATTTTATGTATATTTATGCGTTTACAATCGTTTTTATAAGTGTAACTCATCAGAAGTTGATTTTATATGAAAATATTAAATGGGAAAAAGTTTTGTATTATTATAATCTTCAACTTTTGTATTTAAAATTTTTGTGTAAAATCAAATCCTGACAAGTTATAGACAAAAATCGTTCATTTCTTACCTTTTTTGCCGTTTTTCGCAGTTTTCTTGGTAAATATTGCTCTTAGAGAAAAGTCTTCAACAGAAAAAATGTGTATTTTAATTAGTTTTAGCAGACAGACCTGTAGATATGAGCTTAAAATTAATTTTTCTAGTCATTAAGCTTAAAAAACGATATTTTGAAATATTTCTTTGTGCTCGCATTTTTTGAATTTTTCATCGATCTATCTCAATTGAGAACCAGCACTTAGGTATAATTAGAGGAGTATTTTCCCGCAATCCCGATGAAATCCATCTAAAATTCGCTGAGATAATCCATAAACTTGATTACTTACGAACGTACATACATACATACATCATAGAAAACGCCTAAAATGAACTATTTCGGGGCGGAAAATAGTTTTTATACAGTAAATTGCTAATTTTCGGGGAGTTACAATTTTCACTTTGGTGAAAATATAAGGCTTTCCCGAGTAGCGGTCGTGCCTAAAAACATTCACTTGCCATTAAATATTTATACGCTTAAACTAGAACTCATTTGGTTGGAACTTATACATTTACGCCCTTACTGCTAACTTTATAAATTTACGCATAGTTATAATAAAAAACATAGATTTTCTTGCCACTAAATATTTACACGTTTAAACTAGAACACATTTGATTCGAACTTGTTTATAACTTATACAACGCGCTTACTAGTAACTTTATAAACTTACGCATAGTTATAATAAAAACATACAATTACCTATCACTAAATATTTACACGCTTAAACTAGAAGACATTTAGTTCGAACTTGTTTATAACTTATACTACGCGTTTACTAGTAACTTTATAAACGTACGTATATTTATAATAATTCACTTGCCGCTGAATTCTATACTGGATCCACCATTGTACTTCAAAAAAGTTCATATTTATTTACTGCATCCAGTAAATCATTAAAAAATTTTTCATATTCTGCTATGGCTTCTGACACTTTTTTGGGTAAGAAGACTTGGGACTCGTCGTCAAGTTCAGCTACAGCCCTCCTTTCATATTTTGTGTTCACCAGCTTTAACTTCGTCACCAACAAATTGACGCCTTTAGTCAGTTCACTTATCTTTTTGGTAGGTAGATATCCGCCCCGAGCGATCGTATTCAGCTTTGCAAGATCCATCTATAACATACAGTAAAATTAAATTATTTTTTAAATTATTTAAAAGATAAAATTATTTTAATACTAACCCTGAAATTATGTAGTCTTTTGTTCCCACAATTTAAATTTCTTATTCAATGGCTCGTCAAGCGAGAGCTGATCGTTCTGCTGGGTTTCAATCCGCTGCTGAACCTCAAGCAATTGCAGTTCAGCGAGGGTCCCTTGATCGCTCTCTGATAGCTGAATGTTTCGACTGTGCTCCGGCTCTCGCTGCACCTCTTGATATAGGGTATTCAGCGCCTCGATTTCCCTCTCCTTAGCTGCTGCTTCCTCATTGGCCGCTGTTTCTCCCACTATTTTGTAGTGCCCCCACGGCAACGTATCTGTTGTTCCAGACTACAAATACCGTTTGTCATCATGAGCGCTCAAAGCAATCTTGAATTCTTTCTCGGTGTACACGTTATGATGATGTGACCGGATGTTACACTGTTCACGGGTTAAAATAACATTTTCACGAAGACACTTCACATAATGATCAAAAGTGATGGTTGCCTTCAACACAGAACATTTCACGTCTTTTGCCTTTTTTATCGGTTCGTGTTTCTGCACTCTTACGCTGTACATTTTACTTCGCAGCCCTACAAATTCCAGCACAATTTCACCGTTGCACTCATCTTTCATCAGCCCAACTTTCTTTTTGCTAACACGTGGCATGTTAAATGGGTTTATCTCGGGATAGTCTGAAGTATCGAATTCTTGGATATCTTGACGCATCACGTCATACATATTGATACATGTTACCTCGTATACCAGACTATCGCTTATCAGTGTACAATAACTTACCTCGGTTTCCTACACGATCTCGCATATAATCGTAATAAAATTTGTAGACAAGTGTCTTTGACAAATCTAAAACTGCTAGTCCGATGTAAATTGGTTTGCGAATACAGATCTCTGTTCGCAGTAGCTGTATGGCAACGACATCATGATCAAAAATATCACAACTATGAAAATTCGGTCGTCCGATGAGCGCTTCGGCTCTAAAGCGACCCTTTCACTTATTAATTAACTTTACATCAATACGTTTCCGTTTATTTTCCATGATTTTTCCGTAAACAGCATTATTAAATAGTTTGAATAACATTTTTTAAACTCATTTTTTGCTTCTTTTCTCTTAGCACTGTTTAAATCTATATACTTCTTAAGCCATGGGCTTTGATTAAACTTTATAGCTCGATGAACTTTCATTAGTACTAAACAGTGTTTCAATGTTTGCTTTAATGTTCTATAATGAAGCACGTAACATTTTTTGTCATGAAGCGTAGTCATTAGTTTCTGCTGCTTGGAACCTGGAGGTGTCATGTGTTCAGCACAAAATGGTAAATCTTTATGAGTATCGTGAAGCGTTACGGGATACTTCAAATCAACTTCGAGAAAGTAATAAAACATATGATTGGCAGGGATATTGAAAAAGTTTGGCTCATCAACGTTTTGGACCCATTCAAAACCGCTACAGGGCAACGATTCAGTCATGCCCCATCCGAACAGATTATTGGTGTCATAGTACATGAGATATTTTTCATCTTCGGCCTCATTGTAACCTTCGTCCATATACGAATTCTTTGCTCTAGCATAGCGATTGCAGCACTGACTGATTCCTCCTCGTATACCGTATTTAATAAACAACAGCATGTTGTGACGTACACGACCAGCTGTACGATACGTACGTACACATTCATGAACAGAATAAGCGAAACATCAACCAGGGCGCGGCTCACCGATTGTGAGCGTCTAGCGCAAACCAAACAGACTCGTATTCTCTCGCGGGTAATTAAGGCGCATCTGACGTCACGATGTAAACACCTTTGTTGTCATGCGTGAAAGAGGAGAGTAGATAGTCGACTAGAATATAAACCGCCACGATTCTCAGAATCGGCACGTACTTGTATCCGAACTACTGCCTTGAACACTTACCCATAAGCATTGCTCTTAGGCAAGTGATGCTGGCTATTCCCTTGCGCTCGTTAAACATTGTAAATATTCTTTTGTATTTTTTCTCTTTATTAACATAAACCTAGTGAATATCATATTTGTCTTTAAGTAAAATGTCAATTATAAACCTAACCTTAACATACCACGGAACTTTACCTTATCGACCTCCTACGGCACGATAGTTGGCCCTCAGCGCCGACTATTTACCCGACAATCCTTTCTATCGGCACGGTAACAGCCAATCAGTGCTAACTACTTACCCGATTCCAACGCAGCACGGTAGCAGCCAATCAGCGCTAATTACTTACCTGTATCATACCTTATCACTCTATATATAAAAGGCACAGATTCCGGCACATTACGTGCCGGTATCTTACCCTGAGATCGAAGGAAAATCCCAAAACCGATAAATCGCTCGATTGCAGTACAGGAACTCTTAAAAATTATTAATAGCTACCAAGTAACGACATCTAGCTTCATACAAGTAAACTCAATTATTAAGGTAAAGACTCAAATCTGAGAGCTGTCATTAGTTCGATACGTTACAGCTGGCGCCCGAACAAGGACTCGAGCAAACGAAATCGTGTAGCGGGAATTTCGAAAGGGTCATGCAAGCGTAAATTGTAGATCTAAAAATTGGTATTCATTGTAGATATAAAAATTGGGATTCACGGTAAAAGCGGTCGCGAGTAAAACCTGCAAGAGTGAAAAAATATTAAACACGAGGATGAATTGTATCGAAGATAAAATTCGGGCTATAGCCGACTAGTTCAAAAAATTATCAATCGACGAGAATTAAAATTTTCATAAAGATAAAAATAAAATTTTTAAGTACAGATTAATTTTTTATGTATTAGAGTTAAATTTCCACGTGTCTATTCCAAATTAAATTTACTCAAATTCTTTTTCTCATTATTTCCACGTTAGTGTTTCACTTAATCTAATATTCTATTAAAATGGCAAAAGAACGCAAATCAGGAGCATTTATGCTCGAGATACAAGCCTCTTTTGACGATGAAGTAGAAAACACTAGGGAGCGAAAACCTTTCGAATGGGAACGGGCAGTAACTGAGGAACTACGTTTATTGGATGAACGTCAGAATGACCTCGAAAATCTGCTCGAAGACCAAGACGAGGAAAATGACGAGTCAAAATCGCCTAAGCTAAGGGCAACGTTGATCGCAATAATTCGAAATGAGATAAAGGAAAAATAAGCATGACAAGTTCAATAGCAAAACAAACTCAACACTCCAACCGAAACGGCCACCTCATCGAATCAGCAAACATTTAATAAAGTAAATACGTGGTCGTCTAAAAATGTAAACGTCACTGCGAAGCAACAATCAATCTTGTCTGGCGCAAAGGATAAATCTATGCACAGTAATCATAAATTTAATGAGCAGAAAAATGCTCAAAGACGAGACAAAGATCTAATACGCAGTTATGACAGCATTGATGTTTGTAGCATAGACTTAGAATCTAATTTCGTTCCACAAGAATCAGAAGATTCGGGAAACGCGTATTAATTGCTCTTTCGAAATCACATATAACTACGCAAAGGGCAACTGAATCGGAATACGTTGATCATCTTAAATGCAGTGTTAACGATTCCTCAAATAAAGAAATGAATGTATCCTCTATACTAGGAGACTTAAGGCATAAATTCTTACATGGCATACAACCTAGAACTGGTTCAGACGTTACAACTAAATTCGCGGAAGCGTATTCAACTTTCCAAGTTTCAACCACAGGTTTAGAAAACCATTTTCAAAAGAAAAAATTAAATTCATGCATATTAGAACATGATACGCGACAGATTCTAAATAGTTTGAGAGTTATCGACAAAAAAGAAATCCTCCCACGATTGACGGAGCATTGCGCTCACTTCTCTTACAAGGAGACTATTATAAGCTCAGAAGAGTTTATGTCTCCAGGTATCACACAATCATGGGGTCTAAAGGCGAAAACGCTGATCCACATGATGATACTACCTTGTCAAACAGATCTAAAGGCGAGAACGCTGATTTGTATGACGACATTATCAATCTTTGGCACAATGTTTCAGAAGAAATAGCAGAAAAGATTAGATCTGGTCAAAACTCCCTTAGGGAAAAACTCAAGTACTTTATAGTACAATCCAAAGAAGTATTTCAAAAGTGTCCATCTCTGTTACCTAACTATAAAAAAGAATTCTTCTCTAAGTCGTATCTTCTTCCGATTTACTATAAAGATAAAGTCAATATTGAAATTAATAAGTGGCTTGAATTTGGAATAATGAAATGCGGAATCGTAGATAAAAAAGACGGACATTGTCAAAAAAGCATAAATGCTAAGAAATTAACGATTTGAAATCATATCCAAGTATAGAGAAAATGATTACAGAATATAATGATACTTTCAATTTCAAAATTAAACAACACACTGCATTCAAGTGCGATAACGAAAGCTACGATACTTATGTAATTCTTGCGAAAACATTAAATGTTATTATACCATGTCAACTGCGGAATATACTCTACAATATAGTACTGCGGCAAAACTAAAAAATAAATATCAAAATCAAACATCAATCAAAGAACTGAGGCCTGGTGTTCAAAACGACTTGGTAGATGCTTCAAGAAGATGCACAGAGTCCTCAAGACATCATCAATATCAATCAAAGAAACTAGCAAAGAAAATACATGTAATCACCGCTTTAATGTAAATATGTTAGCGTGTACTAAGCGAAAATGAAATTTGTTATTTTTTACGATTAATAAAAATAAAAATTTAATTTGGGGAGCGACGTGACGTTACAGTGCCAATATCTGAGAGACGTTCCAGTTGAATCTATTTGTAAAAAAAGAAGAAAAACATTTAATGTAGAAAGTAATAAAAGTTGTATTATTTTTTTAACAGCAAAATGATATACCTGATTATACTTAAGCATAGCATCCCAAGTTAATCCAGGTGTAATATAATAGTTAGCCGGGTCTAATTCACAAACTGCTAAACAGTTATTTTTAAAATTTTCAAACACTTCAGCTAATAATAGAACATCTGTCTTTAGATATAAATCAGAATATTGTCCTAGATCTCGAATAACGATGATTTGCTAAGCATTTTGTACATGTTCATAATCCTATTCAGTGATGTGAGTTTGATACAAGCTGCTGAAGAAATCATTTTTCGAAGGAAGCGTTGTTTCCTCGAGTTTTTCAAGTGATGTAACGTAATCATATGGAAAAACTCCTTTTCTTTTCAGTAATGCAATCTGCTCATTTGAGAATCGATCATCTTGATGAAAAGTTTGCTCTAAAGTATCATGCTTTTCATAAACGAGTCAAAGAATCGCAAGTTTATATCGGTTCCTTCCACAAACTTGCACTGAAAAAAATTTGTTTCCATCATATTTCGTCAGCGCCCTCTTTGCTGCGTGCGTGAGATCTCCCACTTTTGGCACAGCGTTTGTCCCGAATGTTCAGAGGTTATACGGCAGGAGGCATCCGCGGTGCGTTTACAGAGAGGATCTGTGCCAGTATGGGACAGGAGGTGTATCGAATCGCGGTACAACATATGACCCTAATTTTGGCACAGCGTCTGTACTCATCGGGTCAGCCGGAGTGCCAAATTTTTTTCAGTGTGGTGAAAGATACATATCTTTCTTTAGTTTGTGGGAGCAGTAAAATGCGTCCTAGCAAGGAAGTTGCAAGCTCTTTGATAAAGAGATGTGAATCATATCCACTTAAGTTATGAAAGAATATCGGAATCGTTCTAGAATCCTGATAATTAATATTGCAAGCATGTGCGGGACCTCGATGTCTGTAATAGAAAATTATTCTAATTTTTTTAGAAACAATAAAAATTTTCACATAAAATAAAAAAAAATACTTACTTTCCCGTGAAATGGCAGTGATCGTGAACTTTCTGATCTTTTTCCGTGAATGGTTCCTCACAAATGTGGCATAAGCGAGCGATATTGAACTCAATAATTTCGTGAAGCGTTAATTTATTCATCGGTCGTGGATTTTTATAAGTTTCATTGAATTTGAGGGCTATAGAATTAAGGTTCCTCACAAACCACTTGCCTGCTGTTTCATTTTCTTTTTTTCCCTGTCTGCAGGATTTATACTCAGACAGAGTATTGTCAAAGCTACATTTTATAAAGAAAACTACGCTAAATGCATGATGATGTTGATAAGCACGTTCATTCCTGTTTACTGGTTCCAGTATACACTCGAAATCAGCGTATATCACAAATGGGACACGATTTTTAGAACCGATATTCTGGTGTTACGTCCTGAGACGCATTACGGAATTTAGAATACTATTTAAAATTTAATGTTATCAGATATTTTCTGACACACATCGACGAGAACGCAATTTTATACGACGCAGCATTTCGTTCAGGTGACATCCTGACGTAACGAGTCACCGGCCTCAAGAAAAACAACGTATTATATTTTCTTCAAAAGCAGCATTTTTTCAGTACTATACTTCCGAAATTTATACCGAAATTTTTGCATTTTATTTATAATTTATTGTAAAAAATTCATACGATAGCACAACTATTATATTAAATAGAAACAGAATCCAAAAATTACGATTATTACAAATTTTTATATTATACAAGTTATTATTATGTTTAAGCGTTAATTTAAGATTAATTATTATTTTAGTGTTTCTCATAAATCAAATTCTAAAATCACTGATACAATTTTATTAAGTATATTCTGGTGTTATGAAGGAAATTAGTGAATTTATTATTCGAAATCTTACTATCATTTTATTATTATTGAAAATTCTGTAACAGAAAATCACTGATGTTTAAAATATTTTAATATCTGTTGAATCTCTGCGATATTCAACAGTCTAAGGGGGGAGGTGTTACGTCCGTAACGTATCCCTATAAATTACATTTAATATTTATATTCTCATCAGTAATTTCTTGATCCACGAAATTATGTGATGGCAAATTTATTGACACCCTCGTATCAACTAGCATAAAGAAAAAATTGCAACACAGGGAAATTGTAAACATTCTTGTTCGAAATGAACCACAATTTTAAACGAACCATATAGAAATTATTTAAAAATTTCTCAAAACATTTTATGAAAGACGTTATTGTATTTATAGTTAACTTTCCATCTTATAATTGTAATTTTAAATTATTGTAACAGAAAATTACTGATGGCTATCTATTATTATACTTGTTGAATTTCTACGATATTCAACAATCTAAGGGGGGAAGTGTTATATATTTATCGCCAGTAATTTTCTGACATACAAATGTCGTATATGCGAATTTTGACAACGTTGCTTTTTAATGCAAGCGGCATCACGCCGAAGTGAGCGAACTTTACAACGTTGAAATGTTTTAATACGAGGCAATCGTGACGTAGTAGTAGGTCATCAAACTTGCGTATTATATTTTCTTTAGAATCAGCATTTCGCAATGCGACTACCGAATTTAATACGATTGGAGACAATTACATTACCAAATAAGATGATCTCAATCATCTTCAACCTAATTTAACCGCTTAATAAATACGGCGACTCTCAACACACAAATCAGTAATCGTGCAAAAGTCGTGAGCTCCGTACCACTTCAGCCGACAAGAGGAGAAGCGAATATTTTATACGGGTTAAATACCCTACATTCAATTACGAAGAGAATTTCTTATATCAATAATTTCAATAATCTGTCGGTATTAGATATTGTTTAACAAAGTTAATAAGTTGGAAATCGCATAGTCTTATTTATAAACCTTATATCTTTCAATAAATAGTGCATCTAACTAATCAGCTGTTTATTATTTACGAGAGCCTACGCCCAGAATAAAGGTAATATAAATCAAATATCAATTGGAAATATAATATATATATATATATATATATATATATATATATATATATATATATATATATATATATATATATATATATATCATTCAAATATAATTTGAAGATAAACCATACAAATTTCAATACACATATAAGAGTAGATTCCTCGACACTCAAGACTTAACAGTGGTTCCGGTACCGATCGAAAATTAGTTCAATAGACTATTTAAAATAAAAGAAATAAAATAACTATTTTTCGGAACGTCACATTGGTTCCGGTACACAGTCGAACGAAAAGTTCGTTAGATCAGCTAAATCAAACTCTAAATGTTTTAAAATAGATAAAATAAGCTCTTGAAAGACGAGGAAAATATTCTTATATAAATACAACTAACATAGAATAAGTCCGAGCTTCTTGCTCTGCAGTAAGAAGTTTGGGGGATCATTGTAGCATGAATCGCCCAAATTTCGGAAGATAAGCAAGTACGGCTCGTCGAGTTATTAACAAGTATTCAACAAATGATAAATACGGAAATAAGAAAAATTTCTACAAAACAAATGACATTTTTCAAAAATATATTACGCAAAATACAAATACAGTCTAACACAGATTAGAAAATTGAAAAAAAAAAATACAAACGAAAAAAGTTACGACACTACAAGGAGTAATAAAACAAAGAAGTAAGAAAAATTTTTAACAACAAATTATAAAACAAATTATAGCTGAAATAGCAAGTGAAAAGATAAATTTACAGAGTGAAATCAAGATATATTACGCGAAAATAGCAGTCTAATACAAGTAAGAAATTGAAAAAAATCAATAATAAAAAGATATAAAAGTAAAACCAAAAGAAAATACTACAATAGATAAAACAAAATATCATAAAGACAAATTATAATTACAAAAAAATTAAGAATAACGGTCACATAAATCGAAAATACAGCACACGAAAAATAAACATAGAATAATGATCAACGCAGCTCAAGAAAACGAATAATAATATTAAACAAATTGATCAATTAAATAAAAATTGCATAAATAAACATTACAGTTTAAACAATAAAAGATAAAACACTAAAAACTAAGCAAAGGAAAAAATTTATAAAAGTGACAAATAAATAAATAAATTATATTGTGAAATAAACAATTACAAAATATATACAGAAAAATAGTGGAATTAATAATAAAAACATATTTTAAAAGATAAAGGAAAGTATAGTATAAACAAAGAAGTAATATGTCATGTCAAATCAGAAAGGTATAGAAAATAAGGGAAACGAAGGGATTATAACCAGACGGACTACCCAAAGAAATCCAGAACTTAAAAAGCAAGTAGATGATATAAATAAACAAACGAACGTTTTTGAAAGAAGACAAAAAGTACCAACATCACCTCCAAATACACAATTAAATAGAACTTCATCGGATATCTACATTAACTCAAAAACACAGGAAAATGAGGAAATACTTTCAATTCCATCAACTTCAAAAATAGACCATAACGAACTAGATGCACAATATTCAGTCAAAAAACAGAATATTAAAAACCCCACACAAAAACAAGATATATCAAATAAAAATATAAATAATCTTTTTATTCCGGAAATAAAACGGTATATTATCACCAACAAATTTTCATACTCCAAACACACCAAGTCAGAGCCCAGCATTTTTTGAAGAATCAATATATGTAGAAAACGGTAGGCAACACGACTACACGGATATAGAAGGATTTTTTAATGAACAAAGTTTGATTTTGGCTAGAGATAATACAAGTAATAACGAACAGCCAGAAATTCAAATAAACGAAGATTTAATAAATCTAGAACCAGAAATGGCAAATCAAGCATTAAAATTACCACTTAAAGAAGTTGCAAAGTTAGTACCGGATTTTGACGGGAAAAATATCCAACTTGAGGAATATATAGAAAAATTAAAACAAGCAAAATGAATAATATCGAATAATGATGAATCGAACCTAGTACAGATCCTCAAAATAAAGCTCAAAGGAGAAATTTATAAAGCATTAGCAAATGTAGAAATTGAAAGTATTGAAACTTTTATTAAAACA
Source organism: Torymus aiolomorphi (assembly GCA_036365515.1). Lineage (NCBI taxonomy): Eukaryota > Metazoa > Arthropoda > Insecta > Hymenoptera > Torymidae > Torymus > Torymus aiolomorphi. The sequence continues at coordinate 76,680,120 of CM070877.1, read as the reverse complement.
ATACGTAAAATATATCCATCAACGGATAATATACATTCATTATATGGAAACCTAACACAACAAATTCAAAAATCAGATGAAGATGTACTATGTTTTGCAAACAAATTACGAGTGTTGGGTACACAAATAATAGAATTAAAAAAAACTAGAACCTAATGTAACAGGAGAAATTCTAACAGAATATAGAACTAGATTAAAAACTGACATACTCAGTAGTTTTAAAAAAGGATTAAAACAAGAAATTAGAATCAAACTCGGAGAACACCAAGACATGGATAACGCAGTACAAAAAGCAATTGAAATAGAATCAAACTTAAAAAAGCAAAATAGCTTAAGAAATGATACTACAAGCATATTGTTTAATTTCGAAACTCCAATTCCAAACACAATTAAACAAGTTTTTTGCCAATTATGTAAGAAAATAAATCACGAAGCATTATTTTGCATGAAAGCTTCATGTGTTTATTGCAAAAGTAAGGAGCATGTATCATATCATTGCAGAACAGCTAAGCACGTAATAAAATTAATTTGCAAATTGTGTAGTACGGAAGGCCACTCAATAGATGCGTGTAAGTTAAATAAGATGCAGAGTAATCATTGTCAATACTGCCAAAATATGGGGCACGAGGTTACGCAATGTCCTACTATTACAGAATACGAGCTGTGTTGGAGATGTAAGGAAAGAGGACACGATCCGCTTACGTGCAATAATTCGGTAAGAATTACAGAAGTATGCGACGCCTGTGGCAGCGCGTCACACACAGCTAAAAATTGCCCGTCAGCATTGTGTAAGAGGTGCAACAACCTCGGGCATTTAATGAAATACTGGACGATAAACAAAGGAACGATATGGTGCGCGATATGTGCAGATGAAGGTCACGAAACCGCGGATTGCGAGAACGTAAAAGTTTTAATTATGCAAAATAGACAACAAAACTCTCAGAATAAAGAAGTTTGTCAATTTTGCGAGATGCCGGGGCATTCAGCAAAAACTTGTAGGAAAATAAGCAATAACTAACAATGTACATTCCCAAGTAACAATTACAATACCTTAAATAAATCCTATGAACATCGAGATAAAAACAGGAATGGATTTTTCCGAACAAATAACCAGAACAGCAATCATTTTTCAAGGAATTCAAACAGTAATTATCGGGGGAACTTTAATACACAAAGTATAAAATGCGAATATTGTAATTTCACCGGGCATACATTGGAAGATTGTAGAAAATTAAAAAATCTGACGGCACAAATTATATGCTCTTTTTGCAATAAAAATGGACATCAAATAAACAATTGCCATGAAATCAAGATGCTACAAAATAAATTAGATAAATTTTGTAAAATTTGTAAAAACACGAATCACACAACTGAGGAATGTGCGTCACGATCAGTACTTAATCAACAAACTTCGGAAAACTAACAAATTCTTCTGGAAATGAGTGGACTAGAAGGATTAACAAAAAACCACTCAAAGATAGCGCAGATATTAAAGTAGGTACATTTAATAGTGATGGCATCACCAACGGAGAGAAAGACACGGACATCGATTTATTGATTACAAAGAATTTAAAGAATATTACGGAAAACATGGAGAAAAATAAGGCAATAAATAGATCAGAAATTATAAATAATAACGAAATAAATTTAAGTGATTTTGAAATAAATAGTATTAAAAATGAAAAAACACAAGAAAGAATAGCAGCAACCAAAATTGCAATGTATTTTCTGAAATTAAAAAACTCACTGCAGTATATCGAAATAGAAAACCACTACACAAATAAAAAATGTAATTTACTTGTAGATAGTGGGACTCAGTTAAATATTATCAAGGGAAATCAGATACCTTCTAATATAATTTTAGAAAATAGGAAAATTCATTTATCTGGTATTACAGATAAAACAATTGAAACATTAGGAGTAATTAAAATGAATATAAATGGACTGAATATTGATTTCCATGTACCACCACCAAATTTTTCTTTACCTTACGACCGGATTTTAGGAATCAAAATTCTTACTGAACAAAAATTAAGACTAGACGAGGGCTATTTACAAATAAATCATAGTAAGATCAAATTGAAAGCAGCCCATAAATTATATCATAATCTTAATACAGTATCTGAAAAGTCACAAAAAATGGATAAAGAATTAAAATCAAGAATAACAATAGAACAGAAGGAAGTTTTAAAGAAAATGTTAGAAAATACGGACGAAAAACAAAGCTTAATACCCATAATTCATGAAAATTGCGAACAAGTAATACAAATAAACGAAAAAACTGAAAATTTTCAAATTGAGGATGAAATGGAGAAATCATCTTGTTTAATATCTTTTGAACCTGAGTTAATCAATAAAAACGAAGTAAATATAAATTCAGAAATAACATTATATGACGACGTTATGAAAATTTTAAATACGATTCCAATATTAAATGCAGAAGGAAAGGATTTCCAAAAATAAATGTTAAATGAAATTCTACCAGAAAATATAAATGATTTACATTATGAGGAAATTTTGGAAAATGACGAAAATAATATTAAGTCATTAATAAATAATATTAATATTGCTTTTGAAAATAATGACCAAGCAATCGATTTTGAGGAAATCGAATGAACAGATTATAAACAATTTTTGACAATAATGAATAAAAAGATTGAAGTAGATTTAGAAGATTATAATAAACTCTATGGAAATGAAAAAGAATATAGCTTTATATCTTATGAAATAGACAATTTACCTGAAGGTTTTCAGATAACAGAAGACTTTAACATAGATGAAAATGAAATTTTAAATTTGGGATCAATAAATTTTATAGGAAAAAATGAGTCAGTACAAGATTTTAAAGAATATAATAGAGAAGAACGATTATTAGAAAAAATATATTACGAAAACTTGCCTGGAAATAGTAAAACAATGATTAAGGATCTAGTATTGAAAAATAAGGATATATTTTGGCTAGAGGGAGACAGTTTAGGATCATGTAATGTAGAACAACATGAAATAAATTTAACAGATGATAAACCCGTATACGTAAAGCAATTTCCTTTACCTCATAAATTAAAAGAAATCGCGATAGAGGAAACTCAAAAATTAATAACAAATGACCTAGTTCGAAACTCAAAAAGTGCTTTTAACGCTCCAGCATGGATTGTAGCAAAAAAACAGTTAGCAGACGGAAAAAAACGATGGCGTTTAGTAATAGATTACAGAAAACTAAACGAAAAGACAATTCCAGATCCATATTTACTCCCAAACATTACAGAAATATTCGATCAATTGGGGAAAACTAAGTTTTATCACGTTATAGATTTAAAGTCGGGATTTCACCAAATTTCTATGAAACCAAGTGATATACGTAAAACTGCATTTAGCATCAACCCATTGAGACGTTTTGAATTTCGAGTATTACCTTTCGGATTAAGAAACTCACCGCGTACATTTCGAAGAGTTTTAAATACAGTCTTAGGCGATTTAATCGGTAAGATATGCTTCGTATTCATCGACGATATAATTATTTTTGGCGAAACTATGGCAGAAGCCAACGAAAGATTCAATACAGTTGCACAAAAATTACGAGAAGCGGATTTAACATTATAACCAGAAAAATGTGAATTTTTTAAAAAAGAAGTATGTTATTTAGGTCACATTATTAGTGAACACGGAATAAAACCTGATTCAAAGAAAATAGAAGCAGTAAAGAAATTTCCTACACCGAAAAATGTTAAAAATATTAGAGAGCTTCTAGGGCTTTCAGGTTACTATAGAAGATTTATAAAAAATTACGCAAAAGTAACAAAACCCTTAAATATATTGCTAGAAAAAGGCGTGAAGTTTCATTGGGAAAAAGACCAACAAAAAGCCTTTGAGGAAATTAAAGAATTATTATGCACAGCACCAATCTTAGAATATCCACGTTTTGATGAACCATTCATGATTACAACAGATGCTTCGAATTCTGCTTTAGGTGCAGTTTTGTCGCAAGGAAAAATTGGCAGAGACCCAGCGATAGCTTACGCATCACGAAGTCTACATAAAGCGGAAACTAAATATCACACCTATGAAAAAGAAGCATTGGCAATAATGTTTGCCATAAAAACGTTTAAAAATTTCGTATATGGAAACAAATTCACAATAGTTACTGATCACAAACCGCTGTTATCGTTAAGATCAGCTGATAATAATACAAGAGTCCAAAAATGGAGACTAAAACTATCACATTATGAATTTGATATCGTATACAAACCAGGAAAACAGAACGCAAATGCAGATGCTCTATCTAGGAATACAGTAGAGATATTTGTTATTATCAGAGCACAAAATAAGAAAATATTAAATAAAAATAACGAACAACCTAGAATTCTTAGTAACGATGACAAAATCAAAGTAATGAATGAAGATGGACAGACAATTAAAGGAAAAAGGGGTAGACCTAGGAAAAATGACAAAAAAATGACTACAGGTAGAAAAGAAGAGAAAATTGAGGAAAACAAAGAAAATATACCGGAAATTAATAATATCATTTATTCTAAAAATTCTATACAATTTAGAAACGATAATATTGTTCATTTAATAAATTTAAAAGGAAAATCATTAGATAAAAATACTGAATTATTAATCAAAAGTGAAAACATAAAACTAAAACTATCACTTACAAAAGATAGTATAGATATAATAAATATAGAGAATAAAAAACTATTTATGTTATACATAGATACGTCCGTATCATGTAAATTAATAAAAGAAAATTTAGCGAAATTATTTAATCAATTAAAAGAATTATTAATTACTAAGAATATATGTATTTATAGTATTTCTAGGGATATAGAAATTTTAAATATAAATTGGTTAGAAATAGAGGAAGTATTAAAAGAAATATTTAGCAATACAAATATAAAGGTAATAATATGTTTAAATAATATTGAATATGTAAAAATTGAAGACAGGGATAAAATTTTTAACATGTATCACAGCTCTATGATAGGAGGACATTCAGGTGTAAATAGAACATACAATAGACTTAAGGAAAAATATTTTTGGGAAAACTTAAAATCAGACATCCAAAACAGAATAAAAAAATGCGAACATTGTCAAAGAAATAAATTAAAGCGGAAAAAGACTAAACAACCAATGATTATCACAGATACACCGGGGAAAACATTCGATAAAATCGCTATGGATATTGTAGGACCATTTAACATTACTAAAAATAATAATAAATATATTTTATCTATACAAGATCAATTATCAAAATTTGTAATTTTAGTATGTTTAAAAGATCAAACAGCAGAATCGGTTTCAGATGCTTTTATAAAAAGATTTATATGTATATTTGGATGTCCAAAGATAGTACTAACCGATAGAGGGGCAAATTTCACGAGTGAAATAATGAAACAGATAGCTAAAAGGTTTAAATTTGATAAAATTGAAACTACAGCTTTCTCGCCGCAATCTAATGGTTCATTAGAAAGAGTACACCACCCGTTGTGTGAATATTTAAAAAAATTTTCTACAAAGAAATATGAATGGGATGAACTATTAGATTTTGCACAATTTCATTATAATACTAGTGTACATATTAGCCATCAATTCACACCATATGAACTAGTTTTTGCCTGTCCTGCTAGAATTCCGTCTAGCGAACCAGTAAAAAAATCAGAATTATTACCGACCTATAATGGATATTTAGAAAAACTGATTAATAATATGAGAGAAATTGCCTTAATAGCAAAACAAAGATTAATAATGTCAAAAGAAAAATCAAAGATATATTATTAACCCAAGGGAATTTAAAATGGGAGATAAAGTATGGTTGATCAAAGAACCTAAACCAGGGAAACTTGAAAAAGATCATTATCATGGCCCTTTTGACATTATTAAAGTAAATGAAAATAATAATGTTGTCATAGACTATAAAGGAAAGGCAAAAATAGTCCATACAAATAAATTAAGCCTTGTTAATAATAAAAAATAATAATATAACATTTTTGTTTTAGGATATGGACAACATACTCAATATTAACATCGATCATAATCTCTTCTTATTTTTCCAAATTTAATACAGCAATAGAGAATTATAATTGCAGCTGAACTTTTCCATTTGAAGCAAAACCATCCTACTTCTCCGTGAACTAACCCTAAGGTGATCCAGATTTTACCAAATATACAATTTAAAATTATAACCACTTATCCGTTTGTCTACAATTGTTCGTATCAACTTGTCAATATTTTCTGAAAAGCAACTATATTTCCTAAGAAAGTTAATAATTTTATAAAAATGCGATCGGAATAATATAAGTTTGAATAATGAAATTCTAAGAAATTTTTTTACGAAGAAAGCATGAAAGATTTTGCATGAAAGATTTTAAAAGTAATGCTATGACTAACAATAACATCGTTGACAATTAAAAAAAATATATATATATATATATATTGTTCTTTTCCTTTTTAACGACAACAAAAAAAAATATTGCGATTACATATTAAAATACCTCAGTGAAACAAGCAAAAATTTTATTTGTAAAAATGATGTGTTATTAAATAATAAAAAAATTATTTAACAGAAATTTTAGTCACAAAGTAGAAAAATTTTAGAGCGATCAATTTAATAACTTATGATTTTATAAGAAAATATAGAACTAATCCAAAAGGAAAAGATATAAAAACATTCCCAAACCTTTTCACATAAGATAAAAAAAAAAAATAATTTGATTATAATTTTATGCAAAATTAAACTGTATTTGCCTAAAAAACAAAACAATTGTTCGCACTCATAAAATTTTTTAAAGAGTTTAAGAACAGGAAAAATTGTCTAGGTAGCTATGTTCACATTGCTAAGATGAAATAGAATATATGTATTGCAAGTGATCAGTTCAGACATATCTTAACATGATCATCCTATAAGATACACTATTCTGCATCGAATTGAGTATGTAAAATATTTTTCTACTCTAACAGATTGCGTATTCTTTAAAGCAAACACGTGAATGCTATCTATGCCAGAAAAAGATTAAGTTCTAAAATGAACTTTTGATATGGCTGAAAATTTTCAAACGAAGGTAAAATACAATGATGCATAAAAGCTATAACAAGTCAAAATTTATCAAAATCATTTCGAGATATTTCCATTCCTTTTTTACGAAAAAAAAACCCACACAAATTGTATTTTTCTTTTGGAAATAATTATAATATGATTGTTAAAATAATTCTGTTATAATAATATCAAAATCCCTTTAATATTATTCTACTTAAAGAAAGAAAAAAATATATTTGCCAAATATCTCAGCAGGGAGGGAAGTAAATGATCACTTGAATCATTCCCTATATAATTCTCCTTATCTTTTAATTACTACAAAATTATTTAATACACACGTTATTTCTAAATTTTGTTAATCAATGACTTTATTTTATGTAAAAACAGCAAAACAAAAATTATTACTAATTACCGATAACAAAATAATTAAATTATCGAAATGCTATGTAAAATTAAGATATGCATGTTTATATGAATTCTTCGAAATTTGAATGCTAGAAAAGTCGGTATTCAACGTGAGATACAAAGTCAAACGGTAGGTTAAGTGTAGACTAGTTTTAGGAAGGAAAATAATTTATTTTATAGAAACATATTAGACGATACGAAATTTTATTTAAAATTATTAAATACTTATTATTATTTTTATTTGAAACTTAATTATTGTTTTTACTATGAACCTTTTGTAACGAAAAAATCAGCGTCAGTCATTTTCTCGAATGTAGAAACTGTGTATATTCGCATTTTGTGCACATAACACCGCAATGAAGCGAGTAATCGAAAAGTATACGTGCAGCAGTTTTTGTGAATTCAGCACTTCCAAATGCCGCAATTCAAACTACTTACAGCCTGCGCCTACGTAATTTTTGTCATAAAAAAGCGAGACACCCAATATAATTAACAAACGTCAATTAATTTTTGTAAACGGAAATCTCTGATGCCTAATAATACACTTGTTGAATTTCTACGACATTCAACAGTCTAAGGGGGGAGGTGTTACGTCCTGAGACGCATTACGGAATTTAGAATACTATTTAAAATTTAATGTTATCAGATATTTCCTGACACACATTGACGAGAACGCAATTTTATACGACGCAGCATTTCGTTCAGGTGACATCCTGACGTAACGAGTCACCGGCCTCAAGAAAAATAACTTTTTATATTTTCTTCAAAAGCAGCATTTTTTCAATACTATACTGCCGAAATTTTTGCATTTTATTTATAATTTATTGTAAAAAATTCATATGATAGCACAACTATTATATTAAATAGAAACAGAATCCAAAAATTACGATTATTACAAATTTTTATATTATACAAGTTATTATTATGTTTAAGCGTTAATTTAAGATTAATTATTATTTTAGTGTTTCTCATAAATCAAATTCTAAAATCACTGATACAATTTTATTAAGTATATTCTGGTGTTATGAAGGAAATTAGTGAATTTATTATTCGAAATCTTACTATCATTTTATTATTATTGAAAATTCTGTAATAGAAAATCACTAATGTTTAAAATATTTTAATATCTGTTGAATCTCTACGATATTCAACAGTCTAAGGGGGGAGGTGTTACGTCCGTAACGTATCCCTATAAATTACATTTGATATTTATATTCTCATCAGTAAGTTCTTGATCCACAAAATGTGATTGCAAATTTATTGACACCCACGTATCAACTAGCATAAAGAAAAAATTGCAACACAGGGAAATTGTAAACATTCTTGTTCGAAATGAACCACAATTTTAAACGAACCATATTGAAATTATTGAAAAATTTCTCAAAACATTTTATGAAAGACGTTATTGTATTTATAGTTAACTTTCCATCTTATAATTGTAATTTTAAATTATTTTAACAGAAAATTACTGATGGCTAACTATTATTATACTTGTTGAATCTCTACGATATTCAACAATCTAAGGGGGGAAGTGTTACGTCTGTGACGTATCTATAAAATCAAATTAACAATGCATATTTATCGCCAGTAATTTTCTGACATACAAATGTCGTATATGCGAATTTTGACAACGTTGCTTTTTAATGCAAGCGGCATCACACCGAAGCGAGCGAACTTTACAACGCTGTAATTTTTTAATACGAGGCAATCGTGACGTAGTAGTAGGTCATCAAACTTGCGTATTATATTTTCTTTAGAATCAGCATTTCGCAATGCGACTACCGAATTTAATACGATTGGAGACACTTACATTGCCAAATAAGATGATCTCAATCATCTTCAACCTAATTTAACCGCTTAATAAATACGGCGACTCTCAACACACAAATCAGTAATCGTGCAAAAGTCGCGAGCTCCGTACCACTCCAGCCGACAAGAGGAGAAGCGAATATTTTATACGGGTCAAATACCCTACATTCAATTACGAAGAGAATTTCTTATATCAATAATTTCAATAATCTATCGGTATTATATATTGTTTAACAAAGTTAATAAGTTGAAAATCGCATAGTCTTATTTATAAACCTTATATCTTTCAATAAATAGTGCATCTAACTAATCAGCTGTTTATTATTTACGAGAGCCTACGCCCAGAATAAAGGTAATATAAATCAAATATCAATTGAAAATATAATATATATATATATATATATATATATATATATATATATATATATATATATATATATATATATATTTGTTTTAACAGATTTATGGAGCCCTTTTATACACATGAGCATATTTATGGAGCCCGTTTTCTTTTATGGAGCTCGGGTCCCATAAAATATTTTTCTCGGGCGTTTATGGAGCCCGATCTAGAGTCTATAACCCCAGGGTCCATTATTTCTTTAGTCACTTGCCATAGGGATCTCTGGGCTGTAGGTACTAATATACAGGGATGGGCTCCATAAACGGATGGGGGGATCATTCTATATATATATATATATATATATATATATATATATATATATATATATATATATATATATATATATATATATATATATCATTCATATATAAATAGAAGATAAACCATACAAATTTCAATACACATATAAGAGTAGATTCCTCGCACTCAAGACTTAACACCGGAATTGTAAAATTTTGTCTCTTTTCGTTGGTAGAGTAACTTTACACTTGTTAATTTTCTCACAATCAATAATATGCATTGTTAACTTTTCATACGACCAGAAAAAATGTAAGCATCGATCGCAGATGAATGTCTTTGTTTTATGAGAAGATATTTGATTTCGTACGAGTCTAGATACATTTTTTATCCTCACATAATGCATTCTATAAGGTACGTTATCAAAGTCATCAAGAGGCTGTTTTTCTTCATCATTCTCATCCACGTAATAACTTTCTATAAGCAGTAAGTTAACGTGTTTTTCATTTTTATTAGCTGACAAATGACGAGGCAAAACATCAAAAATTTGCCCTTTTTTTCTTCAAATAATAAACATTAATCGATACCTCATTTTGTTTTTCAAATTTGCTTATTTGCTTTGGTTCTACTGGAAAATTAATACCATCAAATTTGAGTTCGTTCTTATACAAAATATACAATGACACTCTATATTGGAATTAGTGGGATGTAGCGCTGATAAAATCGCCCATTTAAAAAATTCATCATCTTCGTTCATGACTTTGATACACGCTTTCTTATTCTTGATGTACTCGGGCAGATCCACATATGGGCTACCCCTCATAGGATTAAATTTGTAAATATTAATAATCAAATTTAGAATGGATTTAAGTGTCGATCCAGACTCTCGCTCTTGAAATTCTTCCATCTCCGTATCGATGGGGTGCTGCACATTCATCACTAACCACTCATTCAAATCAGTCGTTGAATAAATGGAAATTGTCTTTGTATTAAAATATTTGATGTCGGCAGTTTCTTCATCATTTTTCACTAAAATATGCTCACCCGCTAAGACTGTATTAACTTTTAGGCCCGGATGTTCTTCAAGAGCTTCATTCACTTTAGCCATAAACTGTTTTTTAGCATCGTTCATAAAAGTTGATAAGTCAAGATGCCCTAGGTTCGTGATGATACCTATCCTTATTCTATTTTCGAAAGCAGACTGCACAACGTCCCAGCTCACGGGTGAAATATTTTCAGCTGCTTGTAGACCAGCGCCTACTCGACGTTCGCTCAACAAGCGTATAACTCTGTTTACAAGCGTGATACTGGCTTGTAATTTTTGTTTTTCGGATACTGTTAAATTGTTAGAAGACTGAGATAAACGTTGAGCTGCAGCTAGAGATGCGTGAGCTAGAGCTAACCACCGGTTGATGTCGCTTTCATCAACAATACCATTCAGAGTTAGTTGATACGATTTCCACAGCAGTAAAGCTGTATCTTCGAAATACTGAACCATCTCGATAACTGTTTTGAACGGCTCGCAACAGTAGAATGACTTTTTAACGTATGGCAGCCTTCCTTTTAGCCTAAAATTGCAAAAGTAGATCGACTGTGATTGGTCGGTAGTAACATAGAAGGGGAAAAGAATATGATTGGTTTTAAAAAATAAAATAGTGTGAGTGCGTCATCATCCGATTATAAAAGAAGCCGCGAAAAGCTAAAAATCTCATTCCATTCTTTGCTCTCGTCGAGAACAGTCGCTGCAGCAACAGCAGCAAGATGAAGTACATCGTCGACGTGTAAGGTTTTAAGGTTACCTTGAACGAATTTGTCTTCAAAGAAGTAGCCATCGTCCCTCTTGAAGAAGATCCCACACCAACAGTACTTTTGTTTAAACCACCGCATGCATGGAACAAGTTGTTGGACAAAAATAAGTCCGAAAATCGATGGCTCGAAGAGAATTTCCATGGAATTATGTGGAGAGCAGGCAACATCCCATACGAAGAACTTAATAACACCCTGAGTGGTATACTCTACGGAGCAGAGATATACGTGAAGGGATTGGAAAAGAGTAAATGGTTGAGGAGATTTTTCCCTGATCGCTAAGCTATTTTTATAAATATTGTCTTTAAAAAAATAATATGGTTATTTTCGTGCAAAATTTTCTCACAATCTTACTAATTTCTTTTTCAGATCAGTTTTTAACATCGAGGATATGGGGTGCCCTTCTCTAAAAAAGCTGCCGGTGAAACCACTATCGTGCACAAATCACAGTGCTTGTGATTTTCCAGTATGCGCGCTTCGAAACGCAATGGCTATGAAGAAGTGGATGCTCGAGCAACATGATCAAAGAATAGACAAATTAACAGAATCGTTTCATTTAATGTATAGTTAATAATAGTATTGCTTCCTCAAAGAGGAAGTTTTGTAACCGTGAAAAAAATTTTTGAAACAAAATCTGTGTGTGTGGGTGTGTGTGTGTGTTTGTGTGTGTGTGTGTGTATGTGTGTGTGTGGGAGTGGGTGCGTGTGTGTGTGTGTGTGTGTGTGTTTTTTCCGAAAAGTTGGAGAAATGCTTAATGCACTAATAGGAGCCGTACGGGACTCCCCTCGTGTGGGACTCCCCTGGCACGAGCCAGCGCCAGGTATACCCACTAAAACTCCACCTCTTATCTTCTTAGCTCAGTATCCTCGCGGTACAGCCGCAAAGCAATCCTTCGCGGGGGAGCGTATGGCTTCTGCCTACTCTTATTGCATGAGGTCGTCATTTCTTGCATCTTGCAGCCCTTCCTGTACTTTTACTTCTTCCGTCTACTTCTTGCCGCATCGTCCTGTCGTCAGCTTTGTTCCGCATCTCTCGTCTTCCTTCCTCGTCTTTCCTGACCTTTTTGAGTATGCTCGCAGCATAATTACTGACAGCGCGACATCCATCCCCTGAAGTCAGCATCGTCTTCATAATAGACTCGGGAATCACTCTGATCTGGAGATAACTCTCGAGTTCTTCTCGCTCCTGTCGGTATCGCGAGCAGTCACAGAAGACATGCTCTGCATCTTTGTTTGCATCCAAACATACTCGGCAACTTGGAGTGTCTTCTAGCTTAAACCGGTACAGGTAAGCTCGAAAGCATCCGTGTCTGGTGAGAAGTTGTGTGAGGTAGTAATTAACTTCCCCATGTCTCCTGTCAATCCACTCCTCTAACTTTGGTATGAGACGGTGTGTTCATCGCCCCTTTTCGCTGGTATCCCATCTTGCTTGCCATACAGTCATCGTCTTCTTTCTTGCGGCCTCCCAGATTTCCCTCTGGATGTTGTCATTTGCACGTCTTCTTGCTTCGTACACGACCTTTCTCTCCATGGCTAAGAGGTCAGCGGGCGGTGTACCTGCTATGATGCACACCGCCTCGTCCGATATCGTACGATAAGCCGACGCCACCCTTAACGCCATTCGCCTATACACGGTAGCCAACGCTCGTGGATAGGTTTTTACAAGCATGGCATTAGCTCATACTGGGGTCCCGTACATCATAATCGATTTGGTTAGACTGGCTAAGAGTAACCTTCGATTTTGACTTGCCCCTCCTACATTTGGCGTCAATCGTGATAGAGCGGCGCCCACTTTCGCTGCCTTATCGCTCACAATTTCAAGGTGCTGTTTGAATGTCAATCTTGCATCAATGGTGATGTCTAAGTACGTGATGGTCGTTTGAGATACAATCTCATGTCCATCCACCGTCAGTGTTACCGTCTCTAGCTTCTTCCTACTCGAAATCAGGATAACTTCTGTCTTGTGGCTGGCTAATTTCAGCCCAGTTTCTGTTAGCCAATCGTGTATTATACAAATTGCCTCGTCTGCTATTGTTTTAACATCTTCTATGAATTTCGCTACCACCACTATAGTTATGTCGTCTGCAAATCCTATTACGGTTGCCCCTTCAGGTAGTCATAGTCTAAGTACTCCATCGTACATGATATTCCAAGTCGGTGGACCAAGCACTGAGCCTTGTGGAACGCCTCCTGTGACTTCATAACTCTCGGTGCCATTCTCAGTGTCATATAGTAAGATTCTGTCCTTCAAATAGTCGGACATCATCCTCCTTATGTAGAGAGGCACATTTCGCTTTCAGAGCGCCTCATGTATTTTACTCCATTTGGCTGAGTTAAATGAATTGTTTACATCCAGTGTAACAATAGCGCAGTACTTGTTTGTTCCTCCTTTCCATATGTCTCCATTTATCGCTGTTTGCGTAATGTCAATTACCAGACCAGCTGCGTCCAGAGTAGAACGCTCCTTACGAAAACCGTACTGGTGTTCCGCCAGACCTCCTGCGCCTTCAATAGCCTGGTCCATTCTAATGCAGAGTATGTGTTCTAGGATCTTCCCCGGTGTGTCCAGCATGCAGAATGGTTTGTACGAGGCTGAGTCATCAGGCGACTTCTTTCCTTTTGGCAGTAGCACCAAGCGCTGTGTCTTCCAAATAGTGAGGAATTTTCCTTCTTCGAGACATGAGTTGTACAAGTCCACAAAAACCTCTGGGTGTGCGCAAATAGCATGTTTCAATGCCATATTGGGAATGCCATCTGGGCCCGGAGCCTTCTTGTTTCCTACCCTTTTGCATGCAGCTAGCAGTTCCTCCTTTGTGATTTGGGGAGAGGCGACCTCACTTATCCCGGCTTCCATAACACACGGTTCCTCCAGCTGTCTGGGAAACAGAGTAGTCACAATCCGGTTTAATAATTCCGGGCACTTGGGAGGGGGTACATAGCTTCCCTTTATTTTCTTCATCACCACCTTGTAGGGTCAACCCCAGGGATCCAACTCTACCTCGTCCTGTAATTCTTTAACACACCGTCGTTTGCTGTCCCGGATTTTCTTCTTGGGTTTCCGTTTAGCGTCTTTCATTTCCTGATTTCGGGCTTCCACTATTTCCTGACCTCGACCAGCCTTGTAGTATTTCTTCCATGCCCGTTGCTCCTGCCTCCTAGTTCGGTGACACTCACTGCGGGCACTCTCGACGTCCATGTCCGACCAGTATACTGGTGGTCGCCTATGGCTGGTCACTCTTCTTGACATAGCAGCGTCACAGGCTCTAGTAATTATTTCCATCGCCAGTTTCGCCTTATTGTTCGCCGTCCCAGACGGCTCCATTTCTTCCAGTCCCAACAGAAACGTCTCCTTGTCATAGTCCTTCGTTTTCCAACCGACTCTCTTGGTCTGTACACTAACGCTGGATCCTTTTCTTGTTTTCCTACCTCGATTATTATGACCTGGTGATCACTATTTGTGTAGTGTTCGCTCACTGTCCATGAGTCAACTGCGCCAATAAGGCATCTGCTAACATAAGTCAGATCTACCACAGACCCTGTGTCTCCTCTTCTAAAGGTGTAAGTAGATCCCTGGTTAACTAAGACCAAATCTAAGAGCCCGAATGCTTCCAATAGTATTCGACCTCTCTGATTTGTCCTTTGACTGCCCCACTCCACAGCCCAGGCATTGAAGTCACCTGCGATCAGTATCGGTTTCCTTCCTGCAGTATCTTGCCCAAGCCGATCTAACAGATGTTCGAACTGCTTGGTTGGCGCATTGGGGGAAGCGTAGCAGCTGTAAATATGCATACCTGCTACCTTAACGCGTACAAATCCTTCTACACGGTTTATCATTTTTTCCTGAAAAGCAGTATCACCGCATGCCCAGATCGCTGCTTTATCGGTGCGGTCCATATCCCACGATGGTTCGTCTAGATCTTTGTACTGTTCGCACACGATTGCTATATCCACCTCTGTTTCGCGGACGTACTGGTTCAGTAGGTCCTGTGCAGTCGCACAATGATTTAGATTTAACTGCGCTATTTTCATTTTTTTCGTCTATCTAGTACTGCTACTGCAGCATGGTCCATTTTTCCTACTGCGCCTTTGTCCTGGCAGAGTACGCAGCTCGGTTTGTTTTTACAGTCTCTTGCTTTATGCCCTTCGGTTCCACACTTGTAACAGAGGTTATTTCGATCCTGTGTTATTGTGCAGTTTTTGCCGATATGTCCAAATCCTAGACATTTATAACAGCGAAGTGGACGTGCGTTCCACTTCATCTCTCGTATTCTGCATACAACCCAGCCTATCCTGATTTTCTGCTTTACCATCATCTGTTGAGCCATTTTTGTTGGTATTTGAATGACAGCCGTCTGCGTATCACCGTATGCCTTCCGCAATGACTTTATTATCGTCTCCTCAGCTGAGTATAGGTCGCTATCTTGGAACTCATTGCGTACCGGCTCTACAATGTCCTCCTTGCTAGTTAGTACATCAAGGTCCTTTATTTCAAAGACTCCTACGTCTTGTAGGGTCCTTATTTTGGTACCCTCTTCTAGTACTCCTTGTACCACTTGTTGAAGTTCCGTTATCTTCCATTCTGCTGTGCGTTGAAGTTCCAGAAGCAGGTCTCCAGCCGCCGTCTTGCGTACCCTGTTTACGCTTTCGCCAACTATCTTCAGTTTTGGATCCGCCTTCATCTTCCTCAAGATATCAGCATATGACTCACCGTCGGCAGCCCTTATAATAAGGGCATCCGGCCAGGTTGGTCTTGTCCGTGGCGGTCTTTGGTTTCTGGTGCCTTTTTGACTTAAGGTACCATTGTGTTCCCTTTGTCTTCCTCTTTATACTTCTTCTTCCTCTTCGTCTTCCGTCTTTCAGACACCTTTCAAGGTGTCTCTCTGGCTAGGGTGGGCGGTGGGGACTGCGTCGTTGCCGCGCTTTTCGTCTTCTTCCTGATGTTCTCCAACGCTTGTTAGGAGTCTGCTCCATCTGTCTCTGGACGAAGGAGGGAGAGGTTTGGCTCTCTCGATCCTTGCTACTTCTGGTCTTCGACTGAGTACCTGCTTTGGTCTTTGTAAAGTCCTTTAGTGCTCTGCTAGTAGCCTTTGCCATAGTCTTCAACTCTGTGTGTATGTTTTTCTTATACAAGATAAACGCCACAAGAGCTTCGACTTTCTCTTTAAGGAGCTTTAACGACCAAGTCTCTTTATCCTGCTCCTTTCCTTGGTCTTCCATTTCGTACACTACTTCCATCTTTGCGTCTTCTCTCGTCTTTTGAGCCACAGTAAGGGCCAAAAATTTATCATCTCTATAGTGTATGTGGCTCTCCCCAAAATCGGTGGAGCCTGCACCGACCACCGGGGCTTTCACCCGATCGGAATTGGTGGTGGGATTAACCCCTCTACTGAGGTCACCCACTTGGGATAATTCGTGTCTCTCATTCACTACGTCCATGATTGGTTTGCGTTCGGGGTGCTTTCCCTAGCTAGTTTTGGTCCGCCCGGGTATTTTATTTCCCCGGTGCCCTTCATACCTGACGAGCTTTCCCCTATCTGCCACCTGGGGAGGCGCCTGATGCGAGACTAGCAACTCGACACAGGTTTGTGTGTGTGTGTGGGTGTGTGGGTGGGGGGGTGGATGTGTGTGTGTGGGTGTGGGTGTGGGTGTGAGTGTGTGTGTGTACAGGCAATAACTTTTGAACCGTTCGACCGATTTACATAGGACAAGGCTTATTCTCTTCGTTTCGGAGGAGAATAGAGAGAGAGAGAGAGAGCATAACCTACTTTTTGAGTTTACCGACTTTTTTTTTATAACCAAAAACGATTTTGAATTTTTCGTTTTTTTGATTTTTTAATTTGTTTCAGCCAGTGTTACATAATAAATAAATTTTTATTAAAATGTTTTTAAATTACCTACAATTTCTTTTTTTTTTAATTTAAATTATTTCTAGAATGTCATTTGTTATTAATGAAAATTTTGTTTGTATTTCTTTAGTTAATATCTCAAAAACTTTTTCATTTTTCCACTCAAAATTTTTACCACTTTTTACACTTATCGAGTATAACATTGTGTTAAAATTTCAAGAGATTATGTTGATTTGTTTCCGAGAAAAAAATTATTTTTGAAAATAAGTGCGTTTCCTTTCCTTTACGATAACAGGAGTAAAAGTTAATGAATCGTTTTGAAATTTAGCAGAGAATTAGCTTTTTTATGTCTAAAGAGTCAGTTCTTTGCCCAAAAAAATCTGACCGTTGTGACCAAAGATATTTGAAGTTAAAATCTTTTTATAAATTTCTTATATTTGCATTTTTAAAAAGAATATTCGATTGATTTAAAATTTTTATTACTTATTACACTTATCGAGTACAAAATTATGTTAAAATTTCAAGAGGTTATGGTGATTTGATATCAGGAGTAAAAGTCTATGAATCGTTTTGAAATTTGGCAAATAATTTTTCTTATATCTAAGGATTCAGTTCTTTGCCCAAAAAAATCTGACCGTTGTGACCAAAGATATTTGAGGTTAAAATTTTTGTATACATTTCTTATATTTGAATTTTTAAAAAGAATATTCTATTGATTCATTAAAAATTTTTATTACTTATTACACTTATCGAGTACAAAATTATGTTAAAATTTAAAGAGGTTATGGTGATTTGTTTCCGAGAAAAAAATTATTTTTGAAAACAAGTGCGTTTTCTTTCGTTAACAATATCAGGAGTAGAAGTCATTGAATCGTTTTGAAATTTGGCAAATAATTAGTTTTCTTATATCTAAGGATTCAGTTCATTGCCCAAAAAAATCTGACCGTTGTGACCAAAGATATTTGAGGTTAAAATTTTTGTATATATTTCTTATATTTGCATTTTTAAAAAGAATATTCGATGGATTGACTCAACATTACCACTTATTACACTTATCGAGTACAACATTGTGTTAAAATTTCAAGAGGTTATGTTGGTAAAATTTTTTTATTCATTCCAAATTAGCCCCAAAACACAAATATAAAGTTTTAGAGCAAAATATGCAATTGTTCTATTTAATTTTTATATCATATATAAATAAAATAATTATTGTGTACTAGGGCATATTCCCGAGAAAGTATTTTCAGATTGAGTCCCGCGGCAACGTGTACTAGGGCAACGATAATAATTGACTTTCAAAATTTGAATTTCGTAAAAATTTCATAAAAATATTTCATAAAAATATCGATTCTTAATTATGTTGTGAATCAAAACGAGTCATTGTCTTTTGTTAAGAAGTATAACTAAGTTATTATATTTGTATGATTGTTACAATGATGGATTAACTTTAAACCACTAAGTCGAGCAGGATAGTAGTTAAATACCTGTTTCAAAACAAATATTTATTAGATTATTGCCAATACATACTTTTCTTTCTCAAACTAATGTATTTCTTTAAAATTTTTTATAACAGTAGTTAATTGTTTGTATAGAATACATAATTGAAAAAACAAAAGAGATATTTTTTATATTCAGTCAAATTGTTTAACAAACAACAAAGAACCACAAAGAAAACAGTTTTATTTATGAATAAAGTTTTGTTGTGAAAAATGTACTTTTGTTTTATAAATTTAAAAAATGGAATCAATAAATTAGTTTGAGGAAGCATCTTGCCAATGAATTGGCAGCGGTTTTTTAATGTATTAGTTAAGTGAATAAATTTATTTATTTTCAATATATCTCTTTGTTTTGCTGAATTTTCTAAAAAACTGATAAAAAAAAATATTATTAATTTTTGATCATTTAAACAGGTTATTAACTTTAACAAAATACTTTGAAATCGCAATACTGTTAATATAAATGTTTCTAATAATGTACTATATTAAAAAAAATCTCTTGATATTACTAATATTGTAATTAAATTCCTGCAGGCTGAATGCTACATAGATGTTGCACGCTAAAAACAGCTAGTAAATAAAGAGAGAGCTGTTTTCAGAAGACCGCGCCATTTGCTGGTACGCTGTCACCTATATATATACGGACAAGCATCGCGCCGCATCATTCGTTTCTCTGCAAGATGGGAAAGAAGGTGCGCAGCGAGGCACAACGTTTAAAGCGCAATCGTCGACGGTACAAACGCCTGCCAAGCAATCCTTTCAGACCAATACTTCAACAAGAATTATTTGCTGCTTTAAATTTTGGTGCGAAGCATTGTCGAGAGGGCCTGGAGGCGTGTGCCCTAGACGAACTCATCAAGCTGCAACGCGAGCCGACGGCCGAGAGGCAGAAGCCTCATGCATTCAAAGCGCCTCCTGCGCTGGAAGAGTCATCTGCGCCCAAAGAGCTTCGCGCGTCCGAAGAGCCTCGCGCGAAAGAGGAGCAGATGGTTATTGTACACTGAACAAAATTTGACACTCCAGCTGACCCGATGAGTACATACGCTATGCCGAAAGTAGGGTCGAATATTGTACCGCGGTTCGGCACATTTCCTGCCCGTACTGGCACAGCTCCTGTACCGTAAAATCGTCGCGCGCCCCGTACTGGTACAGCTCCTGTCCCGTTCGGGACAAACGCTATGCCAAAAGTGGGTGGTCTGACACACGCAGCGGAGGGGGCGCTGACGAACGGTGATGGAAACAAACGCCGTGCCAAATTTTTTTCAGTATAGAGGAGCCCGAAGAGCGTCAGGAGGTTTGCGCCCCGGGTGAAAGGACACCAGAGCCCGGAATAACAGAGACGATACGCTTGCGTCCGCGCAACTGTCGTTTCTCGCTAGAGAGGCGTGACCGGGTAAAGCAACGTCTCTGCTTTCATAAGGAGAAGAAAAAGAAGAAGAAAAAGACGAAAAAGAAGAAAGATAAGAAGGAGAAATAAATCTTGTATAGAAATAATCAGCTCTTTTCAGGGCTACAAATATTTCAAATGCGGAACAAATCTATTAAAATATTTCAATAAATTAACAAATCATCAAACATTCCTTATAGTAGACATTCCTTATGAAAAACATACCTCTCTAATATTAAATAAAACGAAATTGGAGTATAATAAAAAAATCGCTCTAACATGTACATTAAGGGGGCTAGACACCTTTATTTCTGAAATAAAAAAATTTTATATTTCTATATATAAATGTGAGCCAATTATTTCCCACTTTTTACATATAAAAGGGGGTATATTTACCTTTCCTTAGACCTGTGTTTGAGCCTTTTTTATGGTCCAGAACCATAGTTATCGATGAAACAAGTTTTTTCACTGACCGTAATCTTTTAAATGTTCCTGCGGAAGGATTGACTCTAGATTTAAACTAAGTACTTCTAAATGGTATAGTTTTCTTAAGAGTGCTAGGATTTTTGATTCAAAGAAAAAAAAATTTTTTATCCTCTTTTTTTATGATATTTTTCTTAATTGTTTAACCTTTAGAGGACGGGGATTTGGGTTTACTGTTTTCTCTCACTTTTCTATAGAAATCGAGTTTTTGTGATGTCTCACATCTCAAAACTAACACATGTAAAGGGTCGATCATGGGCATGGCCCGTATAGGGGCCATCCCGTCCTCTAAAGGTTAAACTTTTCCAACATTATTTTAATGTAAAAATTTTTTCTGACATTCAATTTTAAAACCATACACTGATAAGAAAACTATACCATTTAGAAATACTCAGTTTAAATCTGGAGTCAATCCATCAGCAGGAATATTTTAAAGCTTACGGTCAGTGAGCTTATTTTATTAAAAACAATATTGTGAGAAAATTAACTTTAAAGTTTTGATATCTCATAATGCATAAAAATATCCAAAACACGACTCCCTTTTAGTTGATATTGATATTTATGCATATACTGGTTATGAAAAACAATTTGGCATTGACTTCCTTGCGTAGAATTTTATTTTCCTTGGTATTTTTTGACCTAGAAAACAAAATCAACTTTTAGTCATTTTATAACATTTTGGCTATACGTGCATCAATTTATTTATCTTAAATACTTATCGTTTTTTTCGCCTTAGGTTAAAAACCTTTTTTAAGTCTTGTTGTTAATGTGTTGTCTTAACCTCATCTGTCAAGTCCTGCAAGGTCCCATGGTAGTCGCTTGATGATGTATTTTCTTTCAAAATCACTGAAACACGTATAATATATATTTTATTATTTTATTTAATTATTTAAAACAATATGTATATATACACACACACACACACATACACACACACATACACACACGTACACTAACTTGCACACACCAGGCATATAAAACAAAATTATATTTTTACATTTTTTGCATGGAAATGCTATAAGCAAGTAAATTTTAATTATACAATCATTTCTTGGCTTATGACATTTCCATACAAAAGTGTAAAAATATAATTTAGTTTTATGTACCTCGTGTGTGAAAATTAATGTGTGTGCATGTTTGTAAGATATGTATGTTTATGTATACATACACATATACAATATGCATAATATATACGCATGTCTAATGCACAAAAGCATGTATATTATATAATATACTTACATAATTTAAAATCCATCTGCTGCATACGAATCATCCTGGAGCTGCTCTCTAGCTTGTCTTCTCCTAATACGAGCATCCTTGGTGTTGGCTTCAGTCTTCTTTTCTGCAGATCTAAGTCTGAATTCGTCGCTTGATTCCATCCATTGTACTGCAGTCGATCCAGGAGTGCATTCAAACTTTTCCATGATATTTAGAATACCTGTTTTTCATTGGTTGAAGCAGGTTACAGCAATGTGAGTACCTATTCCCAAAACTTTCAAGCCACTGAATGAGGTTTTTGGAACTATTTTCCACACGCAGTTGTTGAAACTCTCATTAGAGTTTTGCGTAAAACCTCCAAGACACTTCGGGAGAAGATCTGAACTTGATAAGTCTTCATAAATTGGTCTCATCTGATCCATGATGGCCAGTGGAATGGCTACTTTATGTTTAAAAGTCTGGAGTTTTTTGTTGGCCTTTGCTTTTTGCCATTTACACCAGCTGGTAAGTCCTGATGGGCAGAATTGATGTTGAGGGCTCTGATCGGTAGACAACTGATGATAATATGTAACCCAAATAGCATTTCTCATACCAGTGACAGAATCTGAATGGTCTCTGATCGCCTTTCCATAATAGGAAGATAAGGTTCCGATCACCTGCCCTGTCAAGCGACCTTTTCCACCCATTGGTTTTCCATCCGATAGAAGCTTCTTTTCTGATGCCTTCTTTATGTTTCTTAAACGAGTGCCCATCCTCTTCTGGACATGCCCAATGCACTCTATCTTCTTTACTTGTAGTTTGTCACCATAGGGATCCACTTCTGACACAGACTTGAACACTTTAGAGTCACCATCACCGATGTAATACTCATACTTAACTGCATATTTTTCTTCAGATCGTGAGAACATTTCCTTTGTACCATCTACTTCCATTTTTCCAGCACAGCCCTGATGGTTGGCCGTGCAATTTGGTTTGTGCTCTTCATACCATTCTTCATATTCCACTGTTCCTTTTTTTTTCTTCCAAACTGAGCAAGGTTTACAGAAACTATTTTTAATAGTAACATCTAAAACGTTACCAGATCTGTTGCCAATAATGCTGGCAACACCTTGTAAAGAAGAAAAGACTCTTTTCCTCCAAGAGCCGTCACCAGACACAGTAAGTCCAGTATTTGGTGGTGTTAATTTTAGTTCTTCTTTTACTGCTGTGTCCATGGACTCTTGAGCCGCTTCTCCACAAATATTACCAAGCTGCTCATTAATTTTATCATAAGCAGAATGAGCCACTGGTTGTGATAAATACATGATTCCAGAGAAAGTTGATAGTCCTGTGTGACCGTGGCCAAGTGCACGCGTGGCTAGCACACTTCTTCTATTTATTTCCCATGCATTACTCATGGGGCCAACTTTCTTGGAAGAATTTATTCCTGCAATTTGACCACATCTGTCACACACTATATCAATTTTGAATCCAAACCCTTGAATGCTGGATTCGCTTATACAAACAGGTCCATGGCACTCCCTGCAATATAACACTTTTTCCAGTTCAGGAAACAGAATGCTGATGTTGATAATTCTATTCTTCGTATTGCAGTGAGAAGATGTTGATGTATTTCTCATTTTTCTAGCTGAAGTTGATGTTCTTCTCCGCTTTCTCTCATTTTCTTCTTTGTGGATATTCCCTCCAAAAATTTTTGGTCTCTTCTTCACTCTTCCTCTTGAGTATTTGGCGTCAGGATGAGTGCTGGTAAATCGTCCTCTGGCATCTCCTGCCATTTTTAAGCTTTGTTAGAAGTCACTTTAAATTTTTTTTTAATCACTATTTTTATATTTCACAAAGTTCACAACTATATAAACACAATAATTATACTGTGCAACAAAACACACGAACCTCAAATTACACAAAAAGAACACCTTTTACGTAAAAAGCGACGTAAAACGAATCTAAACCATCCGAGTATTCGATTCAGCTGACACTTGTGTTTACAAAAATTAAAGAGCTAAAAGTAGGTTACCGTGTCAAATGCTTACATGTAACATACGTATGATATGTGTGTGTTTCTTAGTTCATGGTGTATCATAGTCCAACTGTCCAATTATCTATAGTTCAACATGTTCATGGTGTACCTTAGTCCAATTATCTATAGTTCAACATTAGGCCTTTTACAGCCAAAGGAACACAGAACACGTTATAAGGAACAGATGCAGAAATACCATGGGTTACTATATCTATATATATGTGGAACAGCGCTTATGCCTCGCTGTTCCTCGTATTTATAGATATACTAACCCATGTTATTTCTGCATCTGTTCCTTATATTTTTTTTTTGTGTAACGGGCCTTACTGTTGTTCATGTCCGATTACTCCAAATCGTTTTATACAATAAAACTGTGGTATATTATTTGAATAATTATTATATGTATTCAATTTTATTATATATGTATGGTTTATATTCAATTGTTTTATATTATTAGAAATATTTCGACCATGAAAAGTATGAATTACACGTAATTATATACACGGATTGATTTTTGTCAGTTTTTTCTGTTATTTTTTTCTAATAAAATTGATTTATTTCTACGGCGTATTTATTTATATTTATAAATATATTAATGTAGATTTATTAAAAAGTATAAAATATATTAACAATTAAAAAAAAAATAGAATTCTACCAAAAAATAAAAGTATGTATATCGAAAAAACTGTATATTGAAAAAAAATTAAATTACAGTGAAAAATCGATAAATAGTTTAATCATTATTTTATCAATATCTTAAAAAAAATAGATATCGTTTTCGGGTAAAAAGGAGCATATTCTATTGATGTTTTCCTATAAGAAAAAGCAAAAAAAAAAGAAAAATCGATTTTTCTCAAGAAAAAAGGTGTCTAGCCCCCCTTAATACATAAACAATGCTCCAGGGAGGTTTCACCCTGAAAAGCATAACACATTTTTTCAGTTGGGAGGTAATTGAAATCGTACGACCATCGTGAAAAGCATAATAACATATTCTCGTGGGAAGTTAAAAAGTATTAGCGAAAGGATAATAGTCATTCCTTCATTGCAAATAAAATGATAGGAAGTTTATACAATTTTCAGCAATGTAAGTTGTTCCTTCATTGCAAAAGAAAAAAAAATAATGATAGCTTTACTTCGATGATATAAACACACTGGGTCCAAAATAATGCGAAAATTGTCCTTGCTCTTACTACGAGAAACGATATTTTTTATTCCTAAGTTTTATGCGTAACTAGCAATACCAGGAGCGATGTGCAGTGTCGAAAAGATATACAACGCGCCAAAGTCACGAGCACATGCTCCTTCTAACCTCACCCGTCTCAATTTTCGTTTTGATTTATTGAAAAGCTTTTTGTGTCTAATGTTCCGGTCTTATAGCCAGCTGGTTAAATACAAAAAATTCCTAAAAACCAAAAAACGATAAACTCGCGCGTATTTAATGGGGACGGGCGAAAGAATGACGCACTGCGATGAGCAGAAGCAAAAAACCGCTATTTGCTACTTCTGCGTTGAATGTTTATTAAATTTCCTACGTTTGGAACAACACCAAGCAGTAGCAAAGAGAATTGAAAGAGCGTGAAAGCAAAATCGTCGAATACGGACACGCACGCGCGAAAATATCGAGCACATGGTGTACTTATCGGAGACGGGCGAAAAAAGAACGACGCAGTGCGCGAGCCCAAGCGAAAAACCGCTCTTTGCTACTGCTGCGTTGAATGTTTTTATTAAATTTCCAACGTTTGAAATAACAACAAGCATCAGTAGCAAAGAGGATTGACAGCACGTGAAAGCAAAATCGACGAACGCGGACAAGCACGCAAAAGTCTCGAGCACATGGTGTACTTAGCGGAGACAGGCGAAAAAAAGATCGACGCAGTACGTGAGCCCTAGCGAAAAACCGCTCTTTACCACTGCTGCGTTGAATGTTTTTACTAAATTTCCTACGTTTGAAATAACAATAAGCAGCAGTAGCAAAGAGAATTGAAAGCGCGTGCAAGCACAATGAATGCGTACCAAGACGACGACGAATGAACACGGACGTAGACGCACGCGAAAGCCTCGAGCACATGCTCGTTCTAACCTCACCCTTCTCACTTTTCGATTTGATTTTTTATGGACTTTTTCATGTGCAATGTTCCGGTCTTATGTCTAACTAGTTACACACAAAAAATTCCCAAAATCAAGAAACGATAAACTCGCCCGTACTTAATGGAGATGGCCGAATGAACGACGCAGTGCGCGAGCCCAAGCGAAAAACCGCTCTTTGCTACTGATGCGTGAAATGTTTTTCTTAAATTTCCAACGTTTGAAATAACAACAAGCAGCAGTAGCAAAGAGAATTCAAAGAGCGTGGAAGCAAAATCGACGAACGCGGACACGCACGAGCAAAAGTCTCGAGCATATGGAATACTTAGTGGAGACGGGTGCAAAAAAAACGACGCAATGCGCGAGCCCAAGCAAAAATCTGCTCTTTGCTACTGCAGCGTTGAATGTTTTTACAAAATTTCCTACGGTTGAAATAACAACAAGCAGCAGTAGCAAAGAGAATTGAAAGCGCGTGGGAGGCAAAAATGAATGCGTACCGAGACGACAACGAACGATCGCGGATGCGCATGCACGCGAAAGCCTAGAGTACAGGCTCGTTCTAACCTCACCTGCCTCACTTATGGTTTTGATTTTTTTCGGAGTTTTTCGTGTTCAATGTTTCCATCTTATGTCCAGCTGGTTACACGCAAAAAATCCCTAAAAATCAAAAAACGATAAACTTGCGTGTACTTAATGGAGACGGGCGAAAGAACGACGCACTGCGACGATCAGAAGCGAAAAACCGCTCTTTGATACTGATGCGTTGAATGTTTTTACAAAATTTCCTACGTTTGAAAATAATAACAAGCTGCAGTAGCAAAGAGAATTCAAAGAGCGTGGAAGCAAAATCGATTAACGCGGACATGCACGAGCAAAAGTCTCGAGCATCTGGTACGCTTAGCGGAGACGGGTGAAAAAAGAACGACAAAGTGCGCCAGCCCAAGCAAAAATCTGCTCTTTACTACTGCTGTGTTGAACGTTTTTACTAAATTTACTACGGTTGAAATAACAACAAGCAGCAGTAGCAAAGAGAATTGAAAGCGCGTGGAAGCAAACATGAATGCGTACCAAGACGTCGACGAACGAACGCGGACGCGCATGCACGCGAAAGCCTCGAGCACATGCTCATTCTAACCTCATCCGTCTCAATTTTCGTTTTGATTTTTTGCTTAGTTTTTCGTGTGCAATGCTCCTGGACAATGATGTGAGTTCAGAAGAACTATTATTTAATAAACTCATTGTTTGTTACCAAAAAGCGAATCAATCGTTTGAAAATTATGCAGACGAAATAAAATTACGATTAAATAGGCTAAAGGAACATATTCAGTTAAATAATGAAGACAGACAGTTAGTTAATATAAAAATTTGATTTTATGAAAACGTCGCTAAAAACACTTTTATTAACGGAATAAAGGAACTCTACCATTCATTCTTAATACACTTTGAATTAAACGATATTGAAAATTGTTTAAATAAATGTAGGAGACACGATAATCGTGAACAGCAAGCTAATTTCCTTCCGTATATGAGGCAACGCGAAAGGAAATCAAAAACGAATTTATTTAATGCGCCGAATACCTCGAAAACTGCAATTTCGTTTCACCCGGTCGTCTCTCGCCTTTGACGAGTGGCTCATGTCGTACGAAGAGGCCAACGCATCATTGGAAGTCCAGGCGCCGCTTTCACCATCGCCGCCTCCTCCATCGTCGCCGTCTCCTCCATCATCGCCGGTTTACGGGGATGTTTATGCATATCCACCATTTATCGCTTCTCCCGATAACATGCTGCTGTACGACCCCGTCCAGTAGTACTACCATGAAGTACCGGCAAACGATATCCTGTAGAGTTGGCTTTTCCTGATGTGGAAGAAGTAGAGGACAACGAGAAGGAAGAAGAAGACGACGAGAAGGCAGAAGACGACGACGAGGAAAAAGATGATGATGTCGTCGCCTTGGAAATTTTAACGCCAAGACGACGAAATTTGGGTGACGTCGCCTTTTTAATTAAGAGCACTTAATCGGCCCTTTTCAGGACGATAAAAAAAAATTAAACGTATAACAAACTATTGAAAAAAACAATCTTATTTACATAAATTTTTTATACCATATATTTTAATAATTCCTTTTTTTCTTTCAGCATTTAAATTATTTAGCAAGTGAAAAAAATTATTTACAAAATTATTCCGAGTTTATTACAATATACTTACATTTATAAGTTTCTAAAATTTTAATAAACTCCGAATAATTTTGTAAATAATTTTTTTTTTCACTTGATAAATAAACTAATTTAGCTATGGAGATTCCTCGATCAAGCACAATTCTAGATCAAAGATATTCTAGATCAAAAGTATTTCAGATCACGGTCGTTCTGCATCAGGGGTATTTGGATCAGTGATCCAGAACCCCCCTTGATACAGAATTCCCACTGATCCAGAATCTCCATTGATACAGAATCTCCATTGATCGGGAATCCCCATAGCCTACCTACTGAGGTATACATAGATATACTAACCAATGCTATTCTTTTTCTTTATATTCTGTTCCTTTTTTCGTGTACGATCCTCAATTCAAATCGCCAGTGCGCGCGAATTAGCATATGACATAGGTCATGCGTCCCTCGTGATGGCGCGGTGAACTATAGAGCTAGCCCCGCTTAAACGCTGTACAGAACGGGCTCTTCTGCGTCATGTTGGGTATGGCTAAGGTATAGCTATATATATTGACCACGCCTCCATGTCAGATCCCAATACGAGCGCGCATCCGCAGCTGCGACGTGCCGCGCGTGGATCTTATCTTACTATACAGGCACGCGCATTCTTAAGCAATCCTAGACGCGCGGGTAATATAACACCCCTTATGCTTACCGTCCACGAGCGGCTGCTACCGTGCCAGCTTGCAGTTTCAATTTATCAAGAGATAAGGGGAAGAAAGGAGTTGGCGGTAGTCATATAATTTAGTCACGCTCAGTCTCTGTCGGGTCCTCGAGTTGTAACAACGTGTTTTAATAAAGAACACTCTTTTCTACTAATTGTGTGTGTGTGTGAATTTGTCTTATTATTTCGTTCCCTGTGGATCGGAATTTACTTACATTCACCCTTGCACTTAACTGGAGCTGTGGACTGGATACTGCGAGACTGCTAACTTCAGATTCCTCTCCAACTACGGGACGAGAATCATCACCAAGGAGGCAGCCGGCGATTTTTTCCCACTGTCGCAGTATCTACACGTCAACATCGAGACCCACAGACTTGGCACTGAATCACCGAGAAATCATTGAAGATATTTCATCTGTAAGTCTTCGGAATTTCCTTTATGTCTTCAACCTTTCATACGATTGACCTTAAACATTTCGCGAAAGAATAAATAAAATAAATTATATAATGGCGAATCCAAATCAAGATCAAGCTACTCAGATCACAGTAGAGCAATTTAAACTACGCTTATCTATTTGGCGCGAAGCTATTCCTACGTACGAAGGCGGTACTAGACTTTTATCGCATTTTATACAACAATGTGACAAATTTGTCCAAATCTTATATACATCAGATCCACTTGTCAATGAATCTCTGTACGCACTTATAAAGTCGAAATTACGCGGCGAAGCATTAGATTTAATAGTAGTAAATAACCCGGAAAGCTGGGCCGAATGTAAAAATTTTCGCGTTTTTCGAACCTATTAATAGAGCCGAAAGCGACCACTTGCCGACAAGCAGGCGGTAAAAACTGAAAAGCGCCCGCTGCTCGCCGTAGCGGGCTGTGAAAAATCAAAATCGCCTGCTACTCGCCGTAGCGGGCAGTAAAAAATGAAAAGCGCTCGCTGCTAGCGGGCGGTAAAAAATCAAAAGCGCTCGCTGCTAGCGGGCGGTAAAAACTGAGAAAAGCCTGCTGCTCGCCGTAGCGGGCGGTAAAAAATCAAAATTTTCGGTTCACAATCGCACTCGCCTTCGGCTCGTGATAGCTCACCTTTGTCTCGAACTGCAATCCCACACTCGGTCTAAAAAGACCCACTTTACGCCCTTGACACACAATATATTATTAATCAATAGATACAGTGATGCGAGTTCAGAAGAACTATTATTTAATAAATTTAGCGTATGTTACCAAAAAGCGAATCAATCGTTTGAAAATTATGCAGACGAAATAAAATTACGATTATATAGATTAAAGGAACACATTCAGTTAAATAATGAAGACAGACAGTTAGTTAATATGAAAATTTGATTTTATGAAAACGTCGCTAAAAACACTTTTATTAACGGGATAAAGGAACCCTAGCATTCATTCTTAACACACTTTGAATTAAACGATATTGAAGATTGTTTAAATAAATATAGGAGATACGATAATCATGAACAGCAAGCTAATTTCCTTTCATATATGAGGCAACGCGAAAGTAAACCAAAAACGAATTTATTTAATGCACCGAATACCTCGAAAACTGCAATTTCGTTTCAGCCGCGACCCGCCATATCACTCTTGAAATAGTATACATCTATATTGTAAGCATGGAAAGTATATTAATATATGTGAGCGCGCGACTGTACCGAGAGCGCGCAAGTATGAGTGCGAACGCACACATGTAAGTTCCCCTCCCTAGTGTGTGCGTGAGTGAGAATGTACCTCGAGAGGAAGCGAGCGACACACTGCTCTCTCTCTACTGCCGTAAGCCGAATAATAAGCACCTCACGCGTGGAGCAAGGAAGCGCGGGAGTCTTAAATCTCAATAAACTCTTTATTATTTCTACTTAAATGTGTCTCTCCTTCATTTACCATACCTCAACAAGCACAAACCCCATTTAGGTCTGCATTGATTAATTTTGGAAACAACAATTTTGGAAGCAAATATCTTGGAAACAACAATTTTGGAAACAACAATCTTGGAAACAACAATTTTGGAAACAACAATTTTGGCAACAGCTTTAGGCAAAATAATAACAATAATAATCAAGCAATACGTCAAAATTACCAACGGATGCCGATGTCGATAAGTACAAGAAATACCAACCGACCAAGTGGTAACCAAACTAATAGACCAAATAATTTGCAAAATAACTCTGCGTCTAGAACAAGCAAATTCTTCAGAAGTACGGGACCTCCAAACTTTGTCGCAGAAGAGCTTCATCACCAAGAAGATCAACAAAATTTCGTAGCACAAGAAAACGAATACCAAGAAGAACAGCCTCAAAATCGGGTAGATGAGATGGCTGAAATTGATGATACTGAAAATTTTCAGTCAGACCCCATTGTATCGGAAGAGGTATAGTAAATCTTAATAACGTCGGAAATTTACCAGAGTTGCCGGATATAATCACGCTCAACCCACCGCTGAAAATTTTTATAGATTCTAGAGCATCATCTTCAATTATGAATCCGAGTATAGCAAATAAACTGTTGCCGAATTACATATTTTCACACAATTTTGAAATCTCATAAAGTCATTAAGGGAACAAGTGCATTAACTTTTCCAATTTCACAAGAACTAGGCGACGACATGCCAATAACATTTCTACTTGCACACTGGCATTCAACGTATGGTTGCCTGATTGGCCACAAAGATCTTCAAAAATTAGAGGCGAACATCGATTGCAAAAATCAAATATTTAGTACGAGTAAATTCGAAATTAGTTACTTAAAAAACATCCCCAGCAAGAGCAAATGCGTGAAAATGAATCATCATCAGGAGTCGGCTACTCAGATAAGAACCAGCCATATGTAGTGAACGACTACAGAAAGCTAAACGACAAAACTATCGAGGACAAGTATCCGCATCCTTGTATGGATAAAATTTTGGAAAACCTAGGAAAATGTTCGTATTTTTCGACACTAGATCTACCTCAAGGCCTCCATCAAATTCCGGTAGAGAAAAATTCCATCGAAAAGACTGCCTTTACCGTCGAAAATGGCCACTATGGGTATACCAGGATGCCATTTGGGTTGAAAAATGCACCAGCCACATTCCGACGAATGATGGACAAAATTCTAATTAAATATTTGCACAAATTTTGTTTTGTGTACATGGATGACATCGTAATCTTTTCTAAATCTCTTCAAGAACATCTTCAACACATAAAACTTATTTGTGAACTCAGAGAACATGGATTAAAAATACAATTAGATAAGGGCGAGTTCTTGAGGAAGTAAGTGCCGTTTTTACGGCACATTATTACCCCAGATGGAATTAAGCCTAACCCGGACAAAATCAACTCTATAATAAAATATCCCCTGCCAAAAACGCAAACGGAAGTAAGAACATATTTAGGACTTACCGGATTTTACAGGAAATTTATCAAAAATTATGCAAAAATATCCAAACCGCTCTCCGACACACTCAAGAAAAAAGGCAAGGTAGATTATAAAAATGAAAAATTTATTGAAGCTTTCAATAAACTTAAGGACCTCATTACTAATGCACCTGTATTAAGGTACCCAGATTTTGATAAAGTATTCCACGTAACTTCTGATGCTTCAAACACCGCTATTGGGGCAGTTTTATCCCAAGAACAACATCCAATATAGAACTTTTCAAGGACTCTAAATTCTGCAGAACAAAACTACTCTACTATAGAGAAAGAACTATTAGGAATTGTCGAAGCGTGTAGATATTTTCGACCTTATGATTATGGACAAAAATTTATTATCAAAACAGACCATAATCCTCTCACTTGGCTCTGGTCCTTGAAAACACCTAAAACTAGATTAATTCGTTGGAGACTGAAATTAGAAGAGTATAATTATGAAATTAAATACAAGAAAGGATGTGAGAGTAAAGTACCTGACGCTTTAAGCACAATCAAGATAAACAATCAAGAAGAAGAAGAGAACTCTCTTCCTATGGTCCCACAAGCGTCCGATATCACCCCCCTCAACAACTAAGAGCTGATTCAAACTTCCGAGGACGAAGAAGACGTAACGATTCATACAGCGGAACAAAATCCAGTATTCTCACTACCTGTGTCAGATAAAGATATATACGCATTTAACTATAGCGTAATAGTCAAAAAGGGAAACGATTACCAAGTCAAAACAACAAAGGATAAATTCAAAATTCAAATTATGATAAAAATAAAAAAAAACGATGCAGAAGCGCACTCACTTAAATTTTTCAGCGAAAATGTAAAACCGAATGAACAGTATGGAATTTATTTTGAAACCGAAGAACTAGAAATGATTGCATATAGAATATTGAAAGAAAATTTTAACGAAAAATTAAAATTAGTCAAAACAAAAACCTACACTACTGTAACCAATCGCACTAATTTCTTAAAGAAGTTAGAAAGATACCACAATAAGACTCACAATGGAATCAGAGAAACTGTAGCGCATTTCAAAAGGAAATTATACACGCCCAATATCGAGAGGATGATTCAAAATTACATCAAGCAATGCGAAACGTGCTTAGAGCACAAATACGAGAGGCCTTATATCACAGAGACGTATGGGCCTATAATAGCGAATGAGCCCCACCAACACTTACATCTATATATATTCCACTACAGCAAGGAAAAGTTTCTTACGATCATCGACATATTCTCAAGATACGGTCAAGCTTACCATTTGCCCGACGGCAATGCAATAAAGGTAATAAGTAATTTAAGACATTTTTTTCACATCACAACTTCCCAGATAAAATTACTACAGACAGTGGAAGCGAGTTCAACTCTACAGTGTTCAAGGAATTTTGCCGATTACACAAAATCGAATATCATCAGACCACCATCAACAGACACACCTCTAACGGACCCATCGAGCGATTTCATTCAACTCTAAAAGAAAAATTAGGCATACTAATCGATCAAAACCCACGAGAGACTACGATACAGGGGCGGACTGGCAATGTAAAACAATCGGTGAAATCAGCGATGGGCCGATGCCCTTGTAGGGCCAGTCCGACACAAAATTAAAATACCAAACTAACAACCCGTAAACCAACTTACCCTACGCACAGCAAGAGGCTGATAAAAAACTTGAATGCCAACTCCACCTACCCCACGCACAGCAAGAGGCCGACAAAAACCGTAAATGTCAAACTGTAAGCCTCACCTACCCTACGCACAGCAAGAGGCCGATAAGAGATTTGAATGCCAAACCGTAAACCCACCTACCCCACACACAGGAAAAGGCCGATAAAAAACGTAAAGGTTAAGCTGTAAGCCCCACCTACTCCACGCACAGCAAGGGGCCGATAAAAAACTTGAATGCCGCACTCACCTACCCCACGTACAGCAAGGGGCCAATAAAAAAATTGAATGCCAAATCCACCTACGCCACTTACAGCAAGTGGACGATAAAAAACTTGAATACTAACGTACCTATCCCACGCACAGCAAAAGGACGATAAAAATCTTGAATGCCAAACCGTAAACCCACCTACCCCACACACACAGGAAAAGGCCGATAAAAAACTTAAATGTGAAACTGTAAGCCCCTAAACTCACCTACCGCACGCACAGCAAGAGGCCGACAAAAACGTAATGTCAAACTGTAAGCCTCTAAACCCACCTACCCCACGCACAGCAAATTGCACAATACGAAGAGAAGTGAGTAATATTGATTCAATCAAAATTGAACAAAAGCAGTTCGACGAATTTTGAAGGAGCGGTTTCAGGAGACGTTTACTCCACAAAATCGGTCGATGCGGGTGATGCCTGCACACGAGAAAGGGATCGCACCGTCAGGTATGGGGAGCATGCACAATAATGCTGCATTATGTAAAGCAATTGATCAATTTTTAGTTCTCGTTATCTATGTATAAATGCAATTAGAATATTATGTATATAAGCTTTAAAAATCAGAAGTCGAAGAAAAATTAAAAAATTTGCACTTTACATTTTGAAATCGTCATTACATGTAAATAAGTGCATTTTGATGACTTTAAATAAGAATTCAAAAAATATTTCTGATTTTTAAAACTTATAATATTCTTATTGCATTTATACATGATTGCGGGAACTAAAAATTCACCAATCACTTTAGATAATTAATCGCAAAAAAAATCAAATCGTAATTTTTAATTTATCGCAGTTTTGATATCAAGAACAAACTTTTGGAAGGGACATACAGGTTATACAACCTTAACAATGAATATTATCCTTTATTGTATAATGCCAGAAAATTCTACATGTTAATTGAATGAAAATGGAAAAAGATAGTTTAAATATTATTAATAATTTTCAAATAAAATTTTTTTCTATACTATGATTGAAATAAATGCTTGAAACTACATACTTAGGAACATATACATATACGTAACTGTATATTTGTCTCGTTTAAAAAAATTAAATTACAGTATTATTTAATCATTGCATTTAGCCCGCTCGCAACAAACACAACGTATACACAGAAAAGACGGAGAGCTTACTAGTGGTCATAGACGTTGCGTAGGTATCGAAAAAAATAGGACACCCGCATCGTTAACAGCGAATTGATCTCGCTAAAGAACAGTACAGACATTTTCCGTGTGTTGTGAAAAACTACATCAGTTCTGTTTTACGTCTTTCTGGTGGACTCGTGCTATTGACGCATCGCGATCGAGTTTATCGTGGGCCAATCTTGAAGCAGGCCGAGAGTGGGAGTCTGCTGCGCGCCGAGTCCTTTCGAGGAAACTCTTTACTCGAGCTATTTCGCGTGAATTTTCTCGCGCCCGGAATTATTTTTTCAAAACAACTGAAGCACTACCGAAAAGAATCGAGTGACGAGAAGAAAACAGAATGTGACTAACTTTGAAGCGGACGCACGTACAAATGCGATCTTAAACAGCGCATACTTTGAAAGATATCACATTTATTATAACATTCTTTACAAAGGTAAGTTTTTTTTATTGTTTTCTGAATAACGTAGAAATGGTAGGTTTACGAATATAAATATATCGTTATTTTCGTTATGCGTAGATAAACGACGCAGCAGATGCTACATTTATAAGTAGATAGTAATTAGCATCGAGGAGTCTATCAAATCGTGAGTACATCAATACATTTTTATTGTTATAAGTAGATAGTAATTAGCATCGAGGAGTCAATCAAATCGTGAGTACATCAATACATTTTTATTTTTCATTTGCAAACAAAAATATTAATTAAGGTAAAATAGCTGGGACAATTCCGACCACCTCACTCTTATACATATGATTTAAGAATAGTGAATTATTGTTTTTTTGTGAAATAAAAATTGCAACATAATTTATACTTCGTTTAATTGATTTCACGAATAAAATAATGTTAAAATGTTATAAAAGCTAAGAAAATACACTTAAGAAATTGTCAATTCACCCCTTAGCGGGACATGATTTTTTAGATGAATCCTAAAGTGGGAAAAATAAAGCCAATACTAGGACAATATTAACCTTATGGGTGAAACGAACTTCATCCTAAAGAGGGATAAACTATCGATAGTGGAACAATTACGTTATATTAGTGAATATATAATACTCAATTATAGTAAGTTTTCAAAGTTCTACCAAATCAAGGTAAAAGATATTATGGAAATACAATCCCAGTATAGGCAACTACATAAAAGAACTTGTCTTAAGCGGGACACCTAATTTTGAAATTTATAATTATTAAAATCATTATATTGAATGTTTATTACGTTTATAAATGTACTAAAAGTATGTACAATAGTATATTACGCACCTAGGAAGGAACAAATTTATCAACAATTTCTAAAGCTTTACGTGGAATCATTGACGCTTCATCCCAAATAATCGCAAAAACTTCACGAAATTTTTTTTATTTGATTCAAATTTTAAAAATGCACTTACAATATTGTTTAAATCTAAAGGTAATCTAAAAGTTTTATGACTGTTCATACCTTTTGGTAATAGTATAGATGGTATACCAGTCCAAGCCATTGATATAATTTTTTGTTCTATTGACAAAAAATAATAAATTAAAGTTTTATATAAATACGTTTTACCTGAATCTCCAGGACCATCAATAAAGTTAATTTTATGTTCATTATTTAATATTTATAAAAATTTTTTTTTGATCTGTGTTTAATTGACTATAGAAATTATTAAACATTTGTTTACAGAATAAAATATTTTCTTTATTATTTTCATTATTTGTATCGAAAATTTCGTCAGGTTCAGGTAATCCAAAATCTTTACAAGACATTTCTTCAACTTTTAAAATTTCGTTTATATGATGAAGAGCCCGGTTATTTTTATTATTCTCAAAATCTTCTGTAAAATATTTATTAAATTTTGTCCAAATAGTATTACCATTAATGTTATCTGTTATTAAGAACCAAGTAAAAAATTTACGCAATCGAACAGGTAACATTATATTACAAGCTTCTTCAAAAATTTTATCAATCTGTAAATCATCTTCAATTAGATCCATTTGTATTGCTGTTTCTTTGTAAGTATTATATGTTTTATTTTCAAATGTACGTAATTATTCATAAGATGTTGCGCCTTTAACACGATTTAAAATTAATTTTAATAATAAAATGGAATCTGTTAAATAAATTGAGCCGTGTTTGTAAAAAAGGAATAATTTATGTAACACTGATTAAATAAATAATATATTGATTGGCGCGACGTGCTTGTCGCTTGGAGTCCAACGGTCGAGAGAGAGTTTTGCGCGAGTCGGCCGTTGCTGCTCGCGCACCGATCACGTGATGCGCACTGGAGGGGAGCACACGCACACTTACTTGTGTGAGGTCGCGTATACAATTCATACGCGACCTTTTCATCTATATTACGCAATATAGAATGTACAATATTTAACACGCCTCCTTACATTTATATTGCGCATTCAATCTTTATTTTACATTTAATAACTCTCTGAATTTAACAAACTTATCTTTACATAATGCTTTCGTAAATATATCCGCTACATTATTTTCTGAGTCGATCTTTACAATTTCAATCCCTTTGTTTTTAATGCTCTCATGTACATAGTAGTAATGAATCTCAATATGTTTCGAATTTTTCGTAAAATTACCGAATTTCGCTATACTTATCGTGCTTGCATTGTCTTCATATATTTTCACTTGTTCATTTAACTTTATGTTAAACGCTTTTAATAATTCTTTGATGTACTTCAGTTCACTTACTACTTCGGATAGTGCAATATATTCTGCATTCATTGACGCTTTCGTGACACATTTTTGTTTCCGCGATTTCCAGTCAATGACATTCCCATACATAATAATCGCATAGCCTGAAGTTGATTTTCTATCAGTACAATCACCTGCCCAATCTGCATCTACATAACATTCCATTAGGTTTATGTTTTCATTTCTTTTATAACACAATTTTAATTCTTTAGTTTGATATAAATATTTTAATACACGTAGAGCATATTTATAACGCGTCTCATTGTAACAATTTTAGTACTTGCTTAAGTAATTCACGCTAAA
Organism: Torymus aiolomorphi; assembly: GCA_036365515.1. Taxonomy (NCBI): domain Eukaryota; kingdom Metazoa; phylum Arthropoda; class Insecta; order Hymenoptera; family Torymidae; genus Torymus; species Torymus aiolomorphi. Next base: position 76,641,537 of record CM070877.1, on the reverse strand, counting down.
ACTTATGTCTGGTCGCGTACCAGAACTTATGTATAATATTGCGCCAATTAAATTTCTGTATTTTATATCTGATTTACATTCTTCAGCCTTCTCAAACTTTAATTTCGTCTCCATAGGAGTATTATACAATTTACTATTTGTTATATTATATTTCTCCGACACTTCTTTTATATATTTTGTCTGATATAATTTCATTTTTATTATAATCACAATCTACTTGAATTCCAAGATATTCTTTTATTTCGCCTAAATCTTTCATTTTAAATCTATTTTATTATTATTATTTATTATTTATTAAACCAGAGTAAGTACATAGGTATTACAATAATATCAATATACATTTTTACATTACATGCGTAACCCAGCAGAGGAAGTATTTCCTGTATGCTGGTCTGGTGACTTAAACTAACTTAAAACTAAATTGAAATATTGTCCCTGATTGTTTGTCGATCTTGTATCCCCGTAGCTAGCAGCTACGGAGTCAAGTCGACAACCACACATTATTCATGACTTTTCTTCTATCACCAATATCTAGCCAACATTTGTCTTGCTGTTGTAAATGATTCCGTGGATGCGTTTCTGTCTCTTGCAAAGATGATTCTTTCGTAGCTGTTTAGTCTTGTTGGGCAGGTGAGTCCCACTGCACAGGTAACTCTGTAGTGTGGGAACATCAATCTGTGTTGGTTGGCTGAGTCACATTTACATGTTGATGTAAAAACAATGTCGTCTACTACTATGAGATCGTTGTATTTCGGGTGCTGTTCTAGAGTATACATTGAGTTTGTAAATGTTTGTTTACCTCGAATGCCTCTGTCGAAATACAGTAGTGCTTTATTACAGCCTAGATAGTTGAGATCTCCGTAAGACATGCGGTAGGTGTTATCTTGCAGTATAGGCTTTCCCGGTGCGCCACTTGCTTCCATTGACATGGTTTTTGTATTGTTATCCTCAGCCATTTTATCTATCGTACTAAATACAGTTTCTATGGGATTATATTTTTCGTTGTTGTGTTCCTTTTTTATTTCAATATCTTTGGATTTTTCTTTGACAAAGTGTATATGTTTTATTTCATTATTTCCGTTAGTAATACGATAGTCACAACACTTATTGCTTAAAGTTGTATTTTTGTTGCTCTCTGAGAGCGCCCACCTGTTAGCAATCATATTTGCAATTTCGATGATAATTTGTTGATTAATATTGAGTTTTCGGATTTTGTTCCAGTTGTAATTAGATAATCGACGATGAGAACGTTTATAATGTAGTGTGCATAACCCGTGTGCGCATATATATGTTCTTATATCCAGTAACAGTTTATCGGACTCTAAACTCCCCATGGACTTCCAATGTGGGAGGTCTGTGTCCGATATCTTTATTAGTGAATAATATAGTTGCTTTATCTGTTTACAGTTAATATTATTAGTATTATTCATGGGTGTTTTATTATGCTAGATGTTTGCTTTTATCCAGATCTTGATTTTATATTTCACACTCTTTTTATTCGTTATTGTTTTAAGGTCATTAGGCAGTTTGTTGTAGGTAGTTAGTGCTCTAATGTAGCTGTTTTTGATGCTGATGCGTTTACAACGTTTAGGTATTGGTATACTTTTATTCCTCGTTACTTTGTCGGATTCTATATATTTGTCTTGTAATTCTTTGTAATGAAATATTAGTGACTCAAAGGTAAAAATTTGCTCTATATTTAGTGGATTTCTGTCATAAATAAAATTGTTTTTATTTATAAGTTTAAGCAGTCTGTTTTGCAGGCTTTGTAAGCTTTTGGTTCTACCTGCGTAAGCGCCTCCCCAGGCTACAATACCGTAGGAGGTGATACTGTGGAACAACGCATAGTAAATCATACGGAGATTGTCTGTGTCCATTATAATAGACAGTTTGTATAAAATGAAAGTAAGGTATTTGGTCTTATTATATATATTTTTGGTGTGTATATCCCATTTCATGTTGCTATCGAAAGTTACTCCTAGGTATTTGGTGTTTTCTACTCTTTTGATGTTTTTTCCTTGTATGCAAATGTTCATATTTTTAGGCGTGCTTTTATAATTGCTGCCGAATTCCATGTATATTGTTTTGTCCTTGTTGAGAGATAGTTTATTTAGTGCTAGCCAGTCGGCTATTTCTTGTAGGTAGTCGTTCATTTTAGTTTCTACTTCTTGCCAGGTTTTACCTATTGCTATGATCGCAGTGTCGTCAGCGTATGACAATATTGTATCTTCAGGCATTGAAGATAACATATCATTAATATAAATAATGAACAGCAGTGGTCCAAGTATTGTACCTTGCGGTACTCCCATATAGACAGTTTTGTATTGGCTATAATCATTACCTATTTTCACCCTTTGTTTCCTATTACTTAGATAACTTTTTATGAGGTTATATGCGCTACCTCTGATGCCGTAGTTATATAGTTTATCAAGCAAAATTTGATGATCTACTGTATCGAATGCTTTCGCTAGATCGAGGAATGTAATAGCTATTGGGTCGCTTGCATCTATGTGGTTATAGATTGTGTTAGTTATTTGATATAGTGCATCTTTAGTGCCTCTATTTTTCCTGAATCCAAATTGTTTATTTGAGATCAAGTTACATTTATCTATGAAAGATGATATTCTACTATGCAGTAGTTTTTCCAATACTTTTGCAACATTTGAGATCAGGGAAATTGGTCTGTAGTTTGTTGGCAGATGCTTTTCTTTGGCTTTATGTATTGGTATAATATCCGCAATCTTTAAAGCATCAGGCCAAATTTCTTTCTCTAAGCATAAGTTGGTTATGTGAACCAGTGGGTCGGAGATGTGTGATATTATAACTTTGAGTGAGAGTGTGTTAATACCATCACACCCACCATTTTTATTTTCCATGTTTAATATTGTTTTTTGTATTTCTTGATGATTAGTAGGATATAGAAAAATACTCTTGTTATTCTTAGTAGGCAGCCTTACTCTTTTGTTTGGTGGAGTTTTAATTTTGTCACACAGTTGTTTACCAACGTTGCAGAAGAAGTTGTTGATATGTTCAGAAATTTCTTTTGAGTCGGTTATTTTTTTATTGTTATTATCCATGATAAAATTAATGTTGTTATTTATTTTACTATTTTTTCCAATTTTGTTATTAATTAATCTCCAGAGATTCCTTTGATTGTTCATGTTTGATTGTATTTGCTTTCTATCATGGTCCTTTTTTGCTTGGTTGATAATGTGGTTAAGTATCTTAATGTAGTTTTTGTAATTTTCTTTTTTACAGAGTTAGTAGGATCCTTCTTCCATATATTATATAGTTTTTCTTTATTTTTACACGAATTTATTATTGCTTTTGTTATCCAATTTTTCCTCGGTTTCATATTGTTTTGTTTATTGCTATGCGTCTTAATTATTGACCTGTTTAGGCATGTTTGAATTTTTTGTATAAGGTTATTTAAGGCTTGGTTGGGATCTGTTATTAATGAGATATCTGCCCATTTTATAGTTCCTGCTGTTTTTTCCAATTTATTGTAGTTAAATCTTTTTCCTAATTTGGTACTGGATTGTTTTTTAATATTTTTTAATGACATCATTATGGGAAAATGGTCGGTAAAAGGTGTTTTTAGTAAGTAGGTTTTATATTTAATTTTGTCTAGTTTAATGAAAAAGTTATCTATACAGGTGCCATTGCTATTGTTATTAATATCTGATGGTCTAGTTATACTTTTAAATCCTGGGCAGTAACCATTTTCTAATAGTATTTGTAAAAAGTCTTGATCTAAAACATCTTGGCTTAATATATCAAAATTGAAGTCTCCTATTATTATATTATTATTTTGTTTCTTGCTTATTTTTAGAAAATTTTTAATATTCGTTAAGAATTCAGTTTTATGTATGTCATGTGATCGGTAAATTGATGATAATGTTATGTTTTTGTTATTTTCAAGTGTGATTTTCGTGTTCATTATTCTAAGTTTATTTATTTGTATAATTTCCGTGGTTTCTGTGATGTCTTCACTTATATATAATACTACACCATCCGATTGGTTTATGTTGCTTTCATTATAGTACATTCTATATTTTGGAATATTAAAAAATTCGTGGTGTTCAAGTTTCCATGTTTCAGTACATACTATAATACAAGGCTTTGTAACAAGCCTGTTTAAGAATACTAATAGTTTATTGTAATTAGCATTTAAACTTCTTATATTAACGCAAAGAATAAATTCTTTGACTGTAGCTAGGCATCTATTTAATTCGGTTACACTATTTGTGATATGTTCGTTGTCAAATATTACCTCTTGAGAATCAAGATTCATTTTCATTTTCATTTTCTAACGTATCAAATCTTGGTTGAGCTGTAGATGTAGGGGTTGCTGGAGATAATGTACCGGCAGATGTGTTGGTCGTTAATCTAACTCTTCTAGTAGTTATCCATTGCTGTGAGCGGGAATTGCTTTGTTTGCCGATTTCTAGGTTGCCAAAGTACCGACGGTAGGTAGGCTGCAGTGGATAGTCTGTCATTTCAATGTATTTTTTATTTTGTGTTTTAGCACTTCACACTGATCACTGTCTATTGCACTATGATTTATATTGTAATTAGTTTTGTATTTGTTGTTGTTAAATTCACAGTTTGCACATTTAAGAGTATCACATTTACACTCAGCAGCTGCGTGATTTCCTGCACATTTGTAGCACTTGTCCTCATTATCGCATTTTTTGCCACTGTGGCCGACTCTTGAGCATTTAGTACATGGATTTGTGTTTATTATGTCAAATACTCTGCAATTTTGAAACCCTATAAATAACTTGTTTTTATTGTCTCTTATATGTTTGTAGATTGTAGGCGTTACTTCAACTATTGCACTCATTGTTTTAGCTTTTTCACTTGAGTTTATGTGTAGAACTTTGCACTTGTCATCAATATTGTTAAAGTTTCTTTGATTAATGTCTTGTTCTAGTTCTTTGTCATTAAACACTTTTTCAATGTTAATAATTTTCACTATAGGTTTTTTTATTTCTTCTTTTTTGATTTTTGCATTAGTTGATAATTTTTTAGATAAGGTCTTTTCAATTGCATTTATACTTTCTTCGTTCATACAGTTTATTAATATAGTATCATTATTTATTTTTGTCACTTTTTTTGTTTGGATTGTTTTGTCTTTAGCAAGATAATGCAGTACAGTGTTTTCTAGGTTTATATTGTCTTTGTTGTTTGTTTTTTTAACAATTAGTTTTGGTACTCTTTTAGCTTTGGGTTTAGTATTTGTTAAAATTTCTGCATAAGTGTGGGGCTTGATGTTTTTAAAATTGTTATTTTGTCTTTCTTTTATTAGTAATTCGTTTAGTAAGGCGTTCTTTTCTTGTGTTTCTTTAAGTGATTGTTTTAGCAGGTTATTTTCAATTTTCAGTGAGTCTGATTCATTGTAATCTTTATATATGGTTTTATTGAGACCATTTTCTTCTGTTGTCTCATGCACTATGTTATTCACAATGTCTTGTTTAATTTGTTCACGGTTTTCATGCTTTAGCTGTGCTATGAATTGCCACGCTGCTTCACTGAGCGTGCCATATGGCAACTTTGAGGTTAGTGAGAGGTTAGGATGATCTTGGCACACAATAAATGAGTTGCTGAGGAATTTAATTGGTTTTCCTATGTTATATTTTGTAACTATTTCATCAGTATGGTAGAAGTTTCCACACACTATGCACACCACTGCCCCAACGCTAATGCTGGGATGGCACTTGTAATATTTATTAAGAGAGGCATCGGGCGGCTCCTTCTCCTCCGACGCCATGTTGAAACGTTTTTATATTTTTAATAAAACATCCACTTATGTTACAATAATTTTTTAATCTTTTGAATTATCAACTTATCTTTTCCGCAAATTAACAAATCATCTACATAGATTAGTAGGTAAATAATATTGTCTCCTTCATCGAGAACATATAAACACAATTCTACATTATTTTTCTTGAAACCTATTTTTGTTACATACTCGTCAAAGCATTCATACCAATCTCTTGGGCTTTCTCTTAATCCATACAAAGCTTTATATAATTTTAACACTATTTTCGTGCCATCTTCATAATCTTTAGGTTGATTAACATATACCTCTGTAGTCACTTTGCCATTTAGAAATGCAATTTCAACATCCATTTGCTCTATTATTAATCTATTTTGACAACAGTATGAAAGAAGTATTTTTAATGTTTGACTCTTAGCTACTGGAGCGTATATGTCATCAATTACATCAGTTTGCTGAAAGCCTCTTACAACTAGTCCAGCCTTATATCTATTATCTGATTTCTTAGCGTAAACCCATTTGACATCTAGTACTTTTTTTCTTTCTTTTTTATCAACTAACGACCAAGTTTTATTTTTATTAATACAGTCAATTTCTTTATCCATGGCTTCTTGCCAATTTTTACTATCTTTGCTATTCATCGCCTCCTCAAATGTACAACGAGTATCTACTCTACTATAATTTACAAAGTTATTATACGTTTCCGGTTCCGGATATCTTACAGTACTTTTTCTTTCACGTTCGGATCTACGTGGAATTGTCAACCCCTGATCTTTATTGTGTCCATCTTTTATTTTATCATTTGGTTTTTCAGACTCATCTGCGCTTTCAAAGACATTATCATCCGGATTATCGTCACTATCATTATTACTTCTTCTACATTCCCCGAAGGTAGGAGTAGAAGGAAGAGTATAATCCGTCTCGTTTTCGTCGAGATCTAGACCGATACATTTTACGTCGTCTTCGACTATATCTACATGTCTCGTGACTACTATTTTCCTATCTAAAAGAACTCTATATCCTACTTCACTATACCCAAGTAAAATTCCCATATTAGATTTTTTATCCCATTTCGAAAATCTTTTTTGTTCTGGATTTCTTACAAAAACTTTACTCCCATATAACCTTAAATTTTTAACATTTGGTCTTTTATTAAAGAAGATTTCATAAGGTGTTTTCTTTTCAATTGTATTTGTCAAAGTTCTATTTTTTAAATATGCAGCCGCGCAAACTATTTCTGCCCAATAACATTTATGTACTTTTGCTTCGGCTAATAAACAACGCGCCATCTCCATAATTGATCTATTAAACCGTTCGGCTGTTCCGTTTAATTCATGAACATATGCTGGACAATTGTTTAAGACAATACCTTCTCCTTTAACGTATTTATAAAACTGATTGTTTAAATATTCTTTACCGTTATCACATATCAAGAATTTAATTCGCTTCCCTGTTAAATTTTCACTTTCCTTAACGAAATTAATAAAACAATCAAGAACTTCATCTTTAGATTAAAAACAAACAACATTCTTTATACAATAAATTCTAGCTATTTTGCTATAATCATCGATAAAAGAAACAAAATATTTTTCCCCATTAAACCCTGTAGTTTTAAATGGATCGCAAACATCCGCATGAACTATTTCTAAAATCTGCTTTGCTTTATTTCTATTATTTTCGAACGGTACGTTATGCATTTTGTTCTCAATACAAATTTTACATTTCATAAATTCCGTTTCAAGTTCGCTCGGAATACCGTTAAGCAACTGTTGTTTACATATCGTATTCAAATAACCAAAGTTTAAGTGCCCTTGCATTCTGTGCCACCTTTCCTTTTGACTCGTATTATTATTTCTCTCGGCACTATTTATGAAATTTATATTCCTTGCCAATTTACTTTTCATCTTATATGTATCATTAAATTTAAATGCTATTGCAGTTAATTTATTATCACTATCTATAACTTTTGCAACTTTTCCTTCCAAAATTACCGTATTCTTATTATTCGTTAATTTTCCAACACTTATTAAATTAGCATTCATTTCCTTAGCAAAATAAACATTATTAATATTAACTTTATTTTGCTTCCCGAAGGTGACAAAATAAAGAGATACAGTTCCTATCTTTGTTGCTTTTATGACTCTATTATCGCCGAGATAAATATTTATCGGTTCTTTTAAACTAATACATTTCTCAAAAAATGCTTCATTATTAATAATGCCGTCTGAACACCCGCTGTTGAGAAGCCACTCTACTACATAATCATCATTATATAACCTTTTTGTTTCGACGCTCTGCGCCGCGTGTGCCGTCGTAGCTACCCATGCGTTGGCTCCTTCGCTGCTTTGTCGACTCGTGCTGGCTTGTTGGCTGCGCTGACCTCTGCCGCCTCTGCGTCCTCTAACGTAATCTGCTGTTTGCTCTTCTTCCTTTAGAGTGTCTATTAAATCACCTATGTAACTCAATGACTCCGGTAATGTATTTAGGATGTAATTCAATTTCTCTTTTTCACCAACTTTTGCACCCGCGCTTTTCAAATCATTAACTAGCTTTTCAAACTCGTTGAAAAATGATTCTGTATCACTATACTTTTCAAGTCTTATTCTATCTAATTTGTTTCTGCAAACAATTTGTAATGCCGTTGACTTCTTCAAATACATCTGATCAAACTTCCTTATTATTGCGTATGCTGAGCTTTCTTGACACACATACTTCAATTGTTTATCTGATATAGAGCTGTATATATAATTTATTACTTTTAGATCTTGTTCATCTCAATCTTCCTTATCATTTGCAGTTTTTGCCCTCTTTATCACTACATCACATTTTTTAAATTTCAAAAACATTTCGATTCTCTTTTTCCACATACTATAATTTCCGCCATCGAATACTGGTATTGTTATATCTTTTCTTTCCATTTCGTCTTCTTGATTATTCTCGAATGTTCCTTCTTGTTCAGAATCTTTCTCTTGTTTGACCTTCGATATTGCGGCTTGTTTGTTTGACTCGAGCGTTCCTTCGTGCTCGGAGTTTTTCTCTTCCTTGGTGTTCGCCGTATTGATATAAGCACTAAGCTGCCCCCAATACTCGCCGAGGCTTGTGTTGGGTCAGAGTCTTTTTTTTAACCCTTACCAACCACGGTCCTCTGCTACCATGTTAAATAAATTGAACTGTGGTTGTAAAAAATGAATAGTTTATTTAACACTGATTAAATAAATAATACATTGATGTAGCGAGCCTCATGCTCGCGGCACGAGGTGCTTGTCGCTTGGAGTCCAACGGTCGAGAGAGAGAGAGAGTTTTGCGCGAGTCGGCTGTTGCTGCTCGCGCACCGATCACGTGATGCGCACTGGAGGGGAGCACACGCACACTTACTTGTGTGAGTGTGCGTATACAATTCATACGCGACCTTTTCATCTATAGTACGCAATATAGAATGTATAATATTTAACAAAATCTTTCAATATCTCTTGGAGATACTACATTTAAACGTTATATAGCAAAATGTTTCAGTTTTCGTTGACGTTTTATCCAAGATTTATTCTTAAAAATATAATATTCTGGTATATTAACGTATTTAATATTTTTTGCATTTTCATCTTTTTTATTTAATTCAAACCACGAAGTTAATGTAGTTTTCCAGTTATTTAAAGCTTTTTCTTCTTTATTTTCTTCGAAAATTATATTTTGTTTATTTTTGGTATGAATTGCTAAACGTATTACGGTGTGACTTTTACCACATAAAGGAAATTCTTGTAATCTCCATGCTGCTTCCATTGGACTTAAATACCTACCATCTATAAATTGAGTAATTTCATCATGTACATCTGTTTCATTATCTGTATTTATTTTTTTTAATTTACAAAGTGCTTTGTCACAACCTTTATGAATATAATTAAAAATATACTTTATACTTTGAATCGAAGCACAATACTCAACATTTATGTGACATTTATATTTTTTTAATAAAAAATTATTATATGGTACAACCATAGAATTGTCTACGAGAACTGGTTTTTGGTTATTTCTAATTTTGTATGTTAAGTTTTCTGAAACGTTATTTTTTCTCCTATATATTCTGGATAACCATTTTTTTGAAATTTTGTAAAATCAGTGAATGGTTTTGGAAATTTTTTTTTACATATTGGTTTATTTTTGACAAAACAAGGTGAATTATTAGTATGAGAGCCATGAAGCATATGTTTAATAACTAATTTACGTAGTTCTTCGTCATCATTTATAGATGGAATTTCTGCAGATATATATTTATCAATTTTTTCAGGAGTTAGTAATTTATTGTTAGGGTGTAATGTTACAAGAATATGTGCATGAGGAAGGCTTCGTTTTTGAAATTCTATGATATAAATATATGATATACTTTTGGGCGTTACGTAGTATTTTATGCCCGCTGGCTGAATAATTTTGATGTTACAACGTGGGCGTACAATGTAATTTTATATGCGAGGTACGAAAAGTTCTTATGGCCGGTACTTGACTACAATTAATTGATTTCAGTACTTTCTTGTGCTTATTTTGTATAGAAGAAAGAAGAAATTTGAATACATTTCTGAGAACAGTATAGTTATACAGTTTTTTGGAGAATGGTTTGCATTACTTGACTATCGATAATTGATTTCACAACTTTCGTTTGTTTGATTGGCAGTGAACAATTTGAATGTACTTACATATAATTTGTTGTAAAATCAATGTATTGCTGTTCTGCTTGAAACATGATTCGAAACGTATTTTTTCATTTTTCGATTGCACTAAAATGACATCCGGTTGTCAGTGTCAAAAATTTTTTACAAAATCCTAACTTTCAATTTTTGTTTTACAAGGTTATTTTCAAACAACTGCCAATTTACGAGTTTTTTATGTTTTTGAGTAAACTATACGCGATCTTACTCAGAATAGCGCCTTCTTTCATGTCCTGTGTGACATTTGCATAAAAATAAAAAAATGCATAACTTATGCAGTTTTTACTAAAAAATGCACTTTTTGGAAAAATGCATTTTTTTCAAAAACCCCATGTTTTTTTTATGAAAATTTAGATGAAGATAGGGTGTGTTAATACCTACCAAATCGTGTTTGTCGGATATTGTAGTTGTGCCCATAGAATGAGAAAAAAAAATAAAGTAAAATACAATAAAATTTTATTAATTCAATATAAACGGATATTTGTATATATGTAAAAGTATACATACACACACACACGCTTAGGCAGTATACAGTATTGTCGGAATACAGAAACATATGTGCGTGCTTGTATGAAATTTTTATTTACTTATACATTTGTATGCTAGATGGCGAACGTTGAGCTTAACACTTGCCAATAACTGTATGGTTTTAGTTATATATAACTGTATTATTTTTTAATACAATACACAGTTTTTTGAAATTTATTACATATCTCTATTATATTATTATGTCTGAGTATTTTTCAAAAGATAGAATTAAATGTCCCAATTTCTTTGGGAGACATAAGAAAACCTACTATCTATCGAATAAAACACGATTCGAGCATTAGAATGATCTTGTTCATCCATTGAAATGTCGCTATCTTAATTTATTTTTAACACCGTCTACAAATATATGTAACGATTGTTATAAGTTTGCTTTAAAATTTTTGGATGACACTGACAATGAATTTGCCGATATCGTAGTCGATGTAGCAACTGAGAATGAAGTTGGCGATATTGAAGTTGATATAGACCAAGATTTTTTACCAAGTACTCCAGAACGCATCGAAGAATTTAATAATGAAATGAGTACATCATTTTTATTCTCTGTGTCAACACTTAAAAGAAAAAACCTTATACGTGAAAAATCTACTGAAAATTACGTAAACCGAAAGAAAACAAAACTAATTTCAACATTTTCTAGTACTCTCGATGCTAAGTTAAAGACACTCTATGACGTTTCTGTTGAATCAAATGAATCAACCACAGCTCTATGTTATTGTACGGAATGGGTACAAAATATTGGATTTGCCCTACGAAAATGTTCTACGGTATCAGAAAAAATAAAAATTCTGGCTTTGCTACATTCATCCTTTACAAAACATGAAATTTTATCTTTATTTCCAGAAATAACAACGTATATGATCAACAAAACGAGAAATCTTGTTAAAGAAAAAGGAATTTATTCAGAACCAGATGCATATTCAGGACATCCTATTGATGAAAACATAGAAAACATTGTTATGGAATATTATATAAATGATGATTTTAATTGTTCAAGACAAAGTCCTAATAAATGTGACGTTGCTACAATTAAAGTTAACAATAAAAAAGAGAAAAAAGTTAAGCGTTTTCTTATTCGAAGTTTAAAAGAGACGTATAAAGTATTTAAAAATTATAATTCAGAATTGAGAATTGAAAAATCGAAATTTTATTGTTTGTGACCAAAATATGTCTTACTTAGCCCCATCAAAGAAGTTTGTCTCTATATCTATTGCGCAAATTATGATTTATTTCTTACGAGCTTAATTAATTTTAGAGGGAGTACCGTCACAGAGTTGGAAGAAAGTCGGTCACAAATAATAAAAGCAACTATGTGTTCTGAGCTATCTGATTTATGTTATTTACAAGAATGTAAAATATGTCCAGAAATAAAGGCACTTACGTTTCAATTTTAAAACTGCAAGATGTAGAAGGCAGAGAAGAAATTACATATCGTCGCCTGAGAGGAAGAACCTTCCAACTCAGCTCGGTGCGTAAGAACATGCCAACTCGCCTCGGCGCGTAAGAACGTGCCAACTCGGCCCAGAACGTAAGAACATGTCAACTCGCCGCACGCCGTTTAAAAATTTTTGAGTTGACTGAACTAAACTACTAATATATGTATTTCATAGACGAGTTTTAATTAGCTAAACTCGATTCTGACAAAGAAAGTACCCGAACTGTCAAATTCAAAAAAATTCCAAACCCATATTAAAAAGTAGACCTCCATGCGAGATTCACGAAACCATTTTTTTTATCGGCTGAGAAGCGCTTTATAAGGGTTAAAATCACCCCTAAAGTTTACCCCCAAGAAACGTTTTTTTGATATATCTCGGCTTCTACTTAACTTTCTTTAACGAAACAAAATGGAAAGAGTTTCCTATTAAAAAGCCAAGAAATCCGTGGTAGTATGAACATTAAGGGTTGCATCCCTTATTTCTTAGAGGGTGAAATTGTGTTTTTTTAAGAATAATTTTTGTTGTGAGAATTCATAAAATAATTAAAAATAGGTCAAAACATTATTTTGACCAACTACAATAAATAACAGTTGGTGTTTTTGGGCATTCTTCGCGAAACAACCCCTTAAGAGGTGGTAAACCACCCCTAACACAAATGAATTAGGTATATTTTTTTGGCAATTATTTTTTTCCTTAAAATGGGTTCTTGAAGTCGTTAATCGGAATCCACAGTTAGATCCACAATAAAAATTTGAAAATAGTGAATTCAATATGGCGAAAAATTTTTTAGAAATATTTTAAATTTCACGAACAATAGTATGTAGACCCCCTAGCAGAAATTATATTATGTAAATAAGTGTATAATAATGTACCAATGTTTTGTTATGTTATTCTATTATTTATTATTTTTTTATCATACACTTGTTTATCGTACGATAAACAAGTGTATGATAATGTAGTTGTTTGTAAAAAAGTGTAAGAAAACGTAACAAATTGTACTTTTCTACTGGATTTCGGACGCTTTTACATTTTACCACAGTTTATACCATTTTTTAATAATTTCTTACTTTTCCTTACATTTGTCTACGTTTTATTACTTTTTAATTTGTACTCTTAATTCAAATTTTATAGGCATTCTTACACTTTCGTACTATAACGAGGTTCCAAGATAAAATACGGAGAAGATAAGCATCTCGGTCCTCCGTATTCTATCGAACCCGTTAGGCTCTCGTTCCCGCAAATTCGTATATCTCGAGCGAGTATTGACATCGCTCGGACGATGTATTCGCGTTAGCTACGCACGGGGCAGGCGCGACTTTGACCGTTGTTAAGTCGCGCCCGATTCTTTTTGAATCAGATTCTCTCGGGCTGTCAAACCGCGCGTACGCGAGTTAATTTGATCGTTCGCAAAGAAAACGGTATCGTGCGTCCTCACCGGTGCAGAGCAGCGCCCGTACACGTACTGACCACGAAGAGCAGCGCACGTGAGCAATCCAAGCCACTCCTGGGGTCCGAAGCGTCTGTAGGTGAACGCTGGACGTTAGGACTCGGCCTGAACACTCCGAAGTCGACCGGAGGATAAGGCCTGACGCAGGAGCGGATTCGTGAGCGAGCGACGAGGGGAGTGCACTCCCCTCCCGGTACGACTCTTCGCCTATTTTCCGCGTAGCGATTTATTTGTGTATCTTCGACTCGCAGCGGCGAGTGGCCGGTGGTGCGTTCACCGGCCCAGCGAAAATAGATACCTTGATCCGCCCGCGCCGAGCGGCGGATCCCGTCTTCTTGTCGGCGCCCAACGCGATGCGTTATTTTTCTGTAAAGTCTTTTTTTTTTCACTCATCCGTTACAAATGGCGCCCTAAAGTGTTGGGTTTAAGGAGAAGGTTAGCGGCCGGTACGTTCGAGATCGGCCTATTCAAATCGCGTTTCGTTTAAATTCGCCCGGGCGCGAATCACTGCACCCGACTATTCAGCTGACGGCCAATGGCCATATACCGTTACAGCTGATAGGCGCAGTGATTTAAACTAGCCAAGTCGAGGTGCCGGGCGTAAACAAACAGACAAGAAAGCTCGCGACGCGCATTCAAACATAAACGCAAAACAGCCGATTGCTTGTTTTTGTGTGTGTTTATGTTTATGCTCGGGTAGTATTGTGTATACTTAGCCCGAGCCTTTTAAACTGCTGTAAAGCCAGGGCGAGAGCATTTAAACGACGATTATCGTTGTTTTCGTCGTCATATGTGGCGAGAATTAAATTCCTTTTTTTGACGTGAGATTTAAAGCGATTTTCACGTGATATTTTTTTGGTTTGACCGTGCCTGTGCGTGCAGCCGGTCGTAAGTGAGAATACTTTCATCCTTTTTTTTGGTTGCGGGAATTATTTAAATCGTTATCCTCGCGAATTTTTTTTTGGAATAGCCATGCTCTCTCCCTAGCTAGCTGCATCGAGATACGTCATTCTCGAGCAGCTTGGGACAATTGTGTGTGGTAGTTAGAATTCTAACATTGTAATTTGCGTAACAGACGGCCAATTAGAGAGAGAATCTCAGCAGTTAGTTGCGCATACACACACAATTCGTCACCAAATTTTTTATATAATCGGTCTAGCTTCGCAAGATGGAATCATCGACCCCAGAAGAACTAGCCGATAGGATGGAGCATTGGCGCAAAAATCTAGAGCTGAGCTTTGAAGCTGTAATAGAAGCAAATATAGCTCTAAATTTAAGAAGCACCGGACATCTCGAGGGGGATTCTAAGCGAATCGCTCAATGGCTAATGGGAAGTTACAACCCAGTCCATTTCACACAAGAAATAAGTGGAAGTGATTACGAGCAGTTCACAAGGAGGCTCGATTGCAGGAATAAGTTCGTCAACACGACGACCCTCAATACAAGCGGCGCTCCAGAAGTGAACCGAATTGCCGATACCTCAACCCACAGCCTGTTTCAGCAATTGGCGTCGAACAAAGCAGTCGACAACAACTTGCTGAGTTCCATAAAGACACATGTCTTGCAGATGAGGAACCAAAGAGCAGGCAGTCCTCCCGACGTAAGACTCGAGGCTCTTACGTCACCACGGAGCACTTTATCTCCAGCGGGAGGACCGGGTAATGTCCAGGTGCACCTAAGGTGCAGCACAGCTTGGGGAAGGGGAGAGTCCCCGATCTCCTTCCAGTCCGAAGAATCCGAGAACGCGAGTCGCTCGGGGAATGCAGACCGTACATGGATTTCAGACAGCTGTGCAGCAACCGCACCATTGCCATCATCTTCAGCTTCCATCCACGAAATCGACGTCGGAGTAAGCACAGCCTGGGGGAGGGGAGATTCTCCAAGCTTCCCCCTGCTCGAGAAGTCTGATACTTCACGTCACTTGGCGTATACAGACTGCCTGAGGGCACCGAACGGCTGTGATGAATACTCCCAAGCCCAAGACGACGGAGTAAATGCAGCCTGGGGGAAGGGAGATTTTCCAAGCTTCCCCCTGTCCGAAGCGTCTGATATGGCCCGTTTATGGAATATATCGGCATCGGACGGCTGTATTACTCATTCAAAGACTCCTGAAGACGAAGAGCAGACAAGCCTTCCAAGAAGCAACGAGGAAGAGATCGATAGTCTGGGGACGGCACAACCGGTGGACCGAACGCTGATTACTTCGCAATTTCGCGACGTATCGACGCAAGCAGAAGGCGAGCGTCATTGCGAATGCGAATGTAATCAGACGCGTAAATAGGAGGAGGAGAAAGTTAGGTGCCTAAGCGAAGAAGTGAGGCGACTGCACGACGAGCTGCGCCAGCTACGCGCGCAAATGTCGTCACTTCATAATTCCGCTGCGCCTAACAAGAAACGAGCCGCAGGTGCAGCCAAACACTCTGCAAAGCAACCTCGATCGGACCTAGGGACTAAAGACAACAAGAAGTCGTCCCGAAGTCTTCAAAAGTCCAGCTCGACAGGGAAAAAAGAGGCGTATGCAGCGGCCATGCAACGACCTCCAAAGTTATCCAAAAGAGATAAAGGCAGAAAACCCTCGAGTGGACTGGGTTCGAATCAAGGAACAGGTTCGAATCCTTGGACGACGGTAGCCTCTCGACGTCCCAAACAGCGGTATATCCAGCAGGGGTTGGATAGTCGAGTATACCGCTCGTCAAGATCGAGGAACGCGCTCGGAGCATATAACTCCCCACCACCGAGTCCAACCAGAAAATTGTGTTGGACGTGTAGGTCACCAACGCACCTTCACTGGGCCTGCCCGGAGCGGAAAGAGGGCCCGAAGACGAAGACAAGAAGAAGACGAGATGATCTGCCAAGTCAACCTTGGAGGAATGACGGCAGTTGTCGACCGGAGTCCCAGCGCCAGAAGTGCCAACAGTCTCCGGTCCATCAATCGTCTTGGGATTGGTCTCGACCGCCGTTGGAATTCAGCGGAATTACGGTGATGAGCGACCCACCGTGTGCGTGCGGACGATCCCTCGACGTGGATCGTCTGATCAGCCGTTTAGTACACGAGCTGATCCGCGCGTATCCGGAACTGTCGTCTCTGCCGCCGACGACGACGTAAAGTCGAATCGAACGAGAGCCTCAGTATCGAGTTGCTTCTCTCCCGCTACGCAACGTCTAGGAGAGGGGTATAACGAGGTTCCAAGATAAAATACGGAGAAGATAAGCATCTCGGTCCTCCGTATTCTATCGAACCCGTTAGGCTCTCGTTCCCGCGAATTCGTATATCTCGAGCGAGTATTGACATCGCTCGGACGATGTATTCGCGTTAGCTACGCACGGGGCAGGCGCGACTTTGACCGTTGCTAAGTCGCGCCCGATACTTTTTGAATCAGATTCTCTCGGGCTGTCAAACCGCGCGTACGCGAGTTAATTTGATCGTCCGCGAAGAAAACGGTATCGTGCGTCCTCACCGGGGCAGAGCAGCGCCCGTACACGTACCGACCACGAAGAACAGCGCACGTGAGCAATCCGAGCCACTCCTGGGGTCCGAAGCGTCTGTAGGTGAACGCTGGACGTTAAGACTCGGCCTGAACACTCCGAAGTCGACCGGAGGATAAGGCCGGACGCAGGAGAGGATTCGTGAGCGAGCGACGAGGGGAGTGCACTCCCCTCCCGGTAAGACTCTTCGCCTATTCTCCGCGCAGCGATTGATTTGTATTTTCGGCTCGTACCGGCGAGCGGCCGGTGTCTTGATCGCCGGCCCAGCGAAAAACAATCACATCGATCCACCCGCGCCGAGCGGCGGATCTCCCGCCTTCTTGTCAACGCGCAAAGCGACGCGTATTTTGTATAGGATAATTTAGAATAGATCTGGTTATAGTTTTGAATGTAACCAAGACCACTCGTTATTTATTAACCTTCACCTAACCTTCTCCCGGATACCGCCGCCTCCGCGGGATCGTCGAACCGAGACGACGATCATTCTGAGTGGCCGCGCCTCGCGTCTAGCTAGCGCGAGTATTAACCCTTTCCGGCACACGGAAAAGTCGAGTTCAATCGTGAACTCGACATTTGTAAACAGGGATCCAGAGAACATCAACCCCGAGTACTCGTCGTAGAAGTAGCACTCGACGGCACCGTGTTCTAGGGTTCGGTTCGCGGAATTACAAAAGATTTCCCCAGGCCTCTCGTTACAGTACATCTTTTTACATTTTATTATATATTGTACTTTTAATTACATCTTTTTACGTTTATATATAAATTTTGATACACATTTTACATCGTATCACATATTTGTACACTTTTTTCAAATAGTTCATAATTATACTTTTATAATCATTTATAATTGTACTTTTATTTAAATAAAGCTATAAATAAAATATTTTCAAAGATGTAAAGAAAAAATACTAAAACGTAATAAAATGTAAATTATTATGTATTAGAAATATAATTAATATATGTTACAAAATGTAAGTTACTGTATAAAAGTTTATATTTTTACAAATTCTTACAGATTTTTCTAACAAATTAATACTTACAGATTTTTCTAACAAATACTTCCTTATAATTTCATAAAAATAAGCTACACAAGGAAATATTTAGAAAACGTAAGGAATTGAAAGAAAATGTAAGAAACTTTAACAATTTGTTAAATATGCCCGAAATCCAGTATCGTATGATTTCTTACATTTTTCGACAATTTATTCCATTTTATAAGTATTTTCTTATTTTCTTTCATATTTTATAATTTCAGCTAGGAGAGATTTTGATGCTTGTTGAAATTATGATAGGTTTTAATAAGAAAAGTTTATTTATGATTTATTAATATAATGATAATTATAGCAATTCATGGTTATTGCGCAATATACAAGATTACGTACACTTGCATTGATATGGCTTATTTCCCGATTCCTCCTCTTTTATTCATAAATAAGTGAAACATCGGTCAGTCGAAAACAAATATACGTTACTGAACGTTTTTCTACGCTCGTGTTTAATTAATATTCAATGCCAACATTATTTTATGGGTATTAATTGAAAATATAAGTGTCTGGAGGTACTTGCATCATATTTTTTAATGGCAAGTAAACATTTTACGAGTACGAAATCCTATTTGAATTGAATGATAACAACAATAATAATAGTCGTAAGTAACCATATAATTGAAATTTCTTTCTTCTACATAATTATTCAAAATATTTCTAATAGAAGGATATAATAGATATAATATTGAAAAGTTAAATAAAATGCAGCCTTTTTAAATATAAAACTCGTCAAAATATACAATAAATTTTGAACAAGTGGCCGAAGTTAAGAAAGTCAAATTCAGTAAAAATCTATTATAGAATCTTTATTGCACCAATTGTAAATATTTTGATAGTGAAACTTTACTCTTAATACATGCATTGAATTATTTTATGATAGTAAAAATTATGTTTTGATTTTAATTTTTAGAATTACTGTTACATTACTGTTATTCTAATATATAAAATATGACATACTGACGATTTAATCAGTTAAGTTAAGTGTAAAAAAATATTCATACGAGTGAATAGAAGTAGTACTTTATTTATAATAATAACGTTTAGCAACTATTTAATGCTAATAAAATAGTGTATCTTGTAGACAAAACATTGACAAACAATAACGAATTCCCATGCACTTACAAAGGAATTTAGTAAAATGTTTTCCTCAAAAGTTTTGGATGTCTGAATACTTTTTACACTTACTCTACATTCATACTATTGTACATTCCTATACTGTTATGGCTATAAAAAGGCTATAATAACTAAAACTTTTACAGGTTTACACTACGACTCAACGTATCTAAAAGAAGAAAGAAAATATTTTCCATAAATATTAATTTGGTAAATGCGATGAATGTTTTATTTATTTTAAACAGTATGTTTCAAGATCAAGAAAAGGAATTACCTGTTAATGATGCTGAAAGAAATGTTGCTAATATAGTGTATAATATTATAATATCAAGTATAAATGATCGGATTATTTACGAAGAAACGGAAGAATTTCTATATTATGATGATACCTACGAACCTTACGATGACATACCTGCAGATGATTTACATGAAGATATCGATGCAGAAGATATGATAACACCCGAAGCTCAAAATCAATGTAGGACCGAATCAGAGAGTATTAATTTTGACTACAAAAAGCAAACTGTGGAGTATTGGTTAAGTAGTAAAAACAAGTTAAAATTTGAAACAGTCCAAAATCGATTCAAAAAATTAAAAACAGCACGTCAGCTGTATAGATGGAGAGATCAAGTGGCAATAGGAGGAAGTAGGATCGATAAATTGAAAAAAATTGAGGAATATTGTTTACAAAAATTTAACGTAGCCAGCTCGAATAGAATACCCATTCATGATATTGATGTAAGACGTATGGCAAAAGAAAAAGCATTAGAGTTAAACTTCAATGAATTTAAAGCTTCTAGACACTGGTTAAATGAATCTAAACGGCGATTTAATATAGTTTCTCGAAAAATAACAAAAATTTTTACTAAAAAATCTATAGATGATTCAGAAGAATGGTCAGCACAAAAACAGGAATTTCGCAATAGAGTAAAAATGCCATCATAAAATATGATGCAGAACGTGTTTATAACTCCGACCAAAGTGGTTTTAATTACGAAATACACAGTGGTCGAACCCTCAATCTTAGAGGAGACAAAAGTGTAGAGAGTATAGTGCAATCAGTGCATTCGACAACTCATTCTTATACTATCCAACCTACTGTATCTGCTGAAGGAAAACTTCTATCATCCTTCTTTTTAGTCATGCAAGAACCAAAGGGAGAGTTTGGAACTGTGGTCAGAAAAAATTTATTTGCAGCAGAAAATGTTTATGTAATGGCATCGAAATCAGGTAAATTGACTAAAGAACATATTGAAACTTGGGCGCAAGATGTATATTTTCCATCAACTACCATAACAAGTACCCTATTGCTTGATTCATGGAGAGGTCACTGCCTAGATATAATTTATAAAGTAAAACCGGAACATAAAACCTTAACAATTCTACAAATTCCACAAAGAACAACAAGTGAACTTCAACCGCTTGATATTTACGGTTTTCGAATGTGGAAGAACTTCGTTCGAACGTTTTCGGATATGATATTTCTAACAAATGAGGATCTCAACTTACACGATAGAAATAATATAATCAAAATGCATTCATTAGTACATAATCAATTATCAAGTCCCAGGTTTCAAAATTTATTTAAATATGCTTGGTACGCCGCCGATTACATTGATGAAAGGCCAGAAAAAATTGAAAACCCAAAAAAATTTTGCTTCAATTCTAATTTTATTACATGCGATTTGTGGTAAACGAGCGATTATAACATGTTCATGGTTCAAAAAATCGCTATGTTTACAACATTTTTTTCACGAATATCATTATTGTAAATATATAATCCATGATCGTCAGAATAATTAGCTAGCTTGCCGTCTGCTGTTGGCTGACCCGTAGGATTTAAAATTGGTCGTTGTGCTGCTTAGAAATTGGTAGAATTGTATAAGAATTTGTATTAAAAGATAATAAATTGTAACAATCTGTAAGAATTTGTAAAAATTTAAACTTTTATACAGTAACTTGCATTTTGTAACATATATTAATTATATTTCTAATACATAATAATTTACATTTTATTACGTTTTAGTATTTTTTCTTTACATCTTATCGTACGATAAACAAGTGTATGATAAAAAAATAATAAATAATAGAATAACATAACATAACATTGTTACATTATTATACACTTATTTACATAATATAATTTCCGCTAGGGAGTCTACATACTATTTTTCGTGGAATTTAAAATATTTCTAAAAAATTTTTCGCCATATTGAATTCACTATTTTCAAATTTTTATTGTGGATCTAACTGTGGATTCCGATTAACGACTTCAAGAACCCATTTGAAGGAAAAAAATAATTGCCAAAAAAATATACCTAATTCATTTGTGTTAGGGGTGGTTTACCACCTCTTAAGGGGTTGTTTCGCGAAGAATGCCCAAAAACACCAACTGTTATTTATTGTAGTTGGTAAAAGTAATGTTTTGACCTATTTTTAATTATTTTATGAATTCTCACAACAAAAATTATTCTTAAAAAAACACAATTTCACCCTCTAAAAAATAAGGGATGCAACCCTTAATGTTCATACTACCACGGATTTCTTGGCTTTTTAATAAGAAACTCTTTCCATTTTGTTTCGTTAAAAAAAGTTAAGTAGAAGCCGAGATATATCAAAAAAACGTTTCTTGGGGGTAAACTTTAGGGGTGATTTTAACCCTTATAAAGCGCTTGTCAGCCGATAAAAAAAATGGTTTCGTGAATCTCGCATGGAGGTCTACTTTTTAATATGGGTTTGGAATTTTTTTGAATTTGACAGTTCGGGTACTTTCCTTGTGAGATCTATATTATTGTATGACTGTACGTGTTGTGTTTACGTGTCACAATTAGTATGGAATAATGTTTATTTTAGATTCAATAGGATCTACACACGGCGAAAAAATTTTATATAGACATGCATATATTTTCATAGAAAATTACCTTAACAGTTGTTCAATCGAGAGAAAAACTTCTACTTCATTTTAGTATAGCTTCACAAGTGTTTTTATCTACATATTTCACAATTATATTTTTGCTACCGTTATTATAATTAAATTATAAAAACAATTTTTTCCAAAAATTTCTACCTACGTACAATATGTACATAAATCGTTACGTTTAATTAATTTTATGTAAATGTTAATCTAGTAAATTATAATAGAATTTGAAACTAGCTGTAAAAAAAGGTTTATTTATTATTATTTATATTCATTTATATACATTATAAAAATGTTTGTTTGAAAATTATTGTAATGTTCATCATTAGTATTCGGATACAAACTCGTATTATAGAGATTGTTTAGTATATTTTCATCAATTATATTGGTATAATTATATCAAAAGTAGATAAAAGTATAACAATTTTTGATAGTATAAAAAATCACCTGATCACCAACTGATCAAGATGCAGCATATATAGACGAGACAAAGTATCTCTCAATATAAAGTGTGGCGTGGTGTTGTGTAAGACCGCGGTTCATGAATTAGTGGACGCGGGTTCGATTCCAGGTCTCGGCGTTTTTCATATTCATATAAAAAATTATTCCTAATGCAGTTTTATAATGGAACTATGTGTCGGTAATGTACGTGTGACAAAAATATTATTCATCGGGAATTTCTCTTCCTATTCAGTAAAGTAAAAACTTGTGATGTTATACTAAAATGAAGTAGAAGTTTTTCTCTCGATTGAACAACAGTTAAGGGAATTTTCTATGAAAAGACATGCATGTCTATATAAAATTTTTTCGCCGTGTGTAGATCCTATTGAATCTAAAATAAACATTATTCCATACTAATTGTGACAGTCATACAATAAAATAGATCTCAAAATCGAGTTTAGCTAATCAAAACTCGTCTACTAAATACATATATTTGTAGTTTAGTACAGTCAACTCCAAAATTTTTAAACGGCGTGCGGCGAGTTGGCACGTTCTTACGCGCCGAGCCGAGTTGGCACGTTCTTACGCGCCGAGCTGAGTTGGAAGGTTCTTCCTCTCAGGCAACGATATGCTTTGTGGGATAATGGAAACTTGATTAAGAAAACACTACCAATTTCTGCTTTTAAAGATGAACTTTCGGTTTAGACCATGAAGGTTAGTACTCACATTTATATCAAAAATATACAACGTAAAGCTATAAAAGCAGAAAGAGATAGTGCTAAAAAGAACTCACATCATTTAGTTCTTCAGACTCCGCTGATTCGAATGTGACATCCAGACTATCAGTGGCTGCTAATGTATATTGCACTGTCTATGAATGTGTAACTTTATTTACTAATATTATCTAAATCAACTACAAATAATAAAAAATGGATCAAAGTATTGTTTGAAAGAAGATAACTGGAAAGATTAAATTCTACTTTCTTGATCACAGTTGGAGCTTCGATGTCTATTAAATAATTATAAATATTTTCATAAATCTTTTACATTGTTAGTTTGTGAGAATTTGAATTCTTTGTGCTTGCATTTCAGCTCAAAGGAAGGAGCAATAGCTTTCAAACTGGGGAGCTGTATTATACAGACTGACGGATAGAATAACAGCTGAATGATATTGCTTATAATAAAATTTGGAGCAACCTTATTATTCATCATCAATTGATATAATGATCTTCTTATGTCGTTTATTTGTCAGCTGTATTTGAAAAGGTTGTGAAGGTGCATATTTGTAAAAAAATTAAAATTCAAGTATATAAAAAACAAGATTTAAAGACTATTGTTATGAAGTGAATATTATTCATAACAACAATTCAGTAATAGGGAATCAGTTACTGAATGAACAGTAAATCTATGTGTAAATGAATAATGTACGTAACAAGTATTTTTTATAAAAAAAAATTTAGTGTTTTCTTATTGTGTTATATTCTTCTAAGGGCTCTTAAGAAAATCAGATACTTCTGATCATGGCGTAGTGTTTTCAAAATGAATTATACGTGCAAAATTCGACGCGTAATGCAAACTAGTGGAAATGGAATAAATACCATGTATTTGTGACACAAATTTCAGACAAAAAAAAGAGAGTTAATAATTAAAATGAAAAAAGTGGCATAATAAGGAAGTTATAAGAGAATAAATGTTAAAATAAGGTAATTAGGTGATTATATATGAGGGCTATGATGGAAAACCATGGAACACGGGTTTAAAATTTTTCATATTATAAGTTGAAATGAATAAATTTCAGACAAAGAAAAGAGAGTTAATAATTAAAATGAAAAAGTGGCATAATAAGAAAGTTATAAGAGAATAAATGATAAAATAAGGTAATTAGGTGATTATATATGAACTCAGGGCTTATAATGGAAAACCCTGGAACACGGGTTTCAAATCAAATTTTTTATTATAAAATCATGCATTAGATGGATGAATTCAAAGATCCGAAAGTTACGTAATCTCCTCTTAAGGAGGGTCTCCTTATCTCTTCTTAGTTTAATATAAAATGTGAGTACATAACAAAAAGTTAACATGAGAACAATTTGCAACCATGCAGAAAAAATCACAGACCTAAGATATTCTATGAATCAAGTTGTTTCATATTCGAACCACTTTTGCTAGAATTTATAGCTTTTATAGTCACTGTATCAGCATATTAAAATTTAAAATTAGGAAATGCTATATGTGTTTTAATACTTTTTAGCAGATTATTCTATATTTAATAATTTGTTTCTACTTATATTTCTCTTATAGCTTATGTGAATAAATATAGAATAATAAATTAAATAAATATTTTATTAGGGGAAATATATAAACTAGTTTTAAAAAATTGCTTAGGAAGAAAAATAGAAGTCCGAGAAGTTGCTGTTTTATGGCTTTGACACGGCAGGTGTTCTTCAAACGAGCATTTAATTTTTTCATATTTTTTTTATATTCTGAATTGGTAGAATAGAAAAATTCAACATTTTGAAAGTGCCCATGGTTTTTAAGCCACTCAAACAATGATAAGGCAGTCAAAATTTGTTCATTAGGAGGAAATCGTAAACTGGCATTTGCTGCAGATCTCTTGATTAATCCACCCAATCCATCACAAGCGCCCTTTCCATGTGCTGTTGGAAAAAAATTCCAGTCGACAATGATTCCAAAATCTTGAAAATGATAATAGATGTTGAGAATATTTTTAAAATTTTTGAACTGCAAACTTTTTATTTAGGTAATCTACAATTAATTTTTGTTATGTCTAAACTGCTACTGTATCATGTTCTAAATTATCTGATATTACGACAAAACCTTTACTCTTAAGTTCATTATTGAGCTTATAATATACAAATCCTACAAACACCGTTGCTTGCTCATTGTTCCAATGAAAACCTGGTGGTACATTCTGAGCAAAGAAGTCATAATTCTCCGCAAAATCAAGGTTTGCAATAAGTTCATTTTCTGGTAACGCACTTTTTAACTGCTTAAAATACAAAGACTGTTGCTAGGAAATAAAAGCATGAGGCAATAAAGTTGAAACTCTTGTGCAAAAATATGGAATGAAATCAAAAACATCCTCAACAAGATTTCTCAATGTAGTCACAAGAGTCTGAAGCCATTGAGAGTAATTAATTTCTTGTATATTATTCTCTTCAAAAACCATTGTCAAATATGTTGCTAATTTTTCAATACCAGGACAGTCTTTGCATTTATTGAAATAACAGGTGTGCGATGGTTCATCAATATTTTTATGGCAAATTATAAAATTCAGAACATATTTGTAGTCACTTAAACGATTAGCAAAATTTCTTGTTAGGATGCTTAAGGGACAACCTACAAATGTTTATTAAGTTTTATATGAGATAAATTGTAACAGAAACATAGTGAAAACAATTTTTTATTATATTACCTGTTATAAAAGCTTCACATTTTGGTTAATAGAACACACACATACTGAATGGGTACCACTGCTTCCAGCAAACACACAGTTTTTTGGGCGTAGCTTAGCAAAAATAGAAAAATCTATTGATTCAGTGAGATATTCTTTCTTAAATAACTCATACAGCTCTTTCAATGTACATAATAATAAACATTTTTGCTTTTTTGTTCCATCCTCATTCCTTATTGAAATACAATCATTCTTTCCAGGTAAAACATATGTATTAACATCACTCTCATAAAAGTCAACAACAAATTTGATAATTTCTTCTGAAAGAAATTTTCCTATAAAAGGATAATTTTTCTGTATTTATTTCGTTTTCTATAAACTTAATTCAAATGATATTTTTGTTTCAATGTGGAATTTTTAATTGAATATTTTCAATTAATTTTTTTATGATAAAAAATTACAAAAAAAACTTATATATCTTTTTTTAACTCTGGTGTGGTCATCAATCCTTTTTCCTTTTGCAATTTGCGAGATAAAGTGATCATATAATCAGATACATGAAAATATTTTTTAATATCTGTTGAGGTCCAGTTTAATTGTATTAAAGTTAATATTTGAAACTTCTCATTTTTCGTTGTGTTAGCATCATTAAATCTCATTGCTAAATTATTAATAAAAGATTTTAACTTTTGAATTTTATTTATATCTAAATCTGCTTGTTCTTCTCCATCATTCTCTAAACTCTCATGAATCTCAAATGGATCTGGACTATGAACAGATCCAGAGCTTTGGGTTTCACAAACACCTACAATTCTAAATGTGAAACAATATGATTGAAATAATTAGGTACATGAAGCAAAGAATTAATAAATAAAAAAAATTACTTTGAGAGCTTTCTTCGCATTCCACTTATCAATCAGATTACTTGGTATAATTCTTATATTTTTTGTTGAGCATTTATATTCAGCGGGGAGTGGCTTACAGCATCTATTATAAGCTACGTTGAACTTGAATTTTTTTGTTGTACCACTACAACCGCTATCTCTTTGAACCTGATCATTTGTTGACACGTTCCGTACTTAAAAATAATTTTTTTTTATATAATTTAAAATTCAATAAATCTTAAAAAGAGTAGAGGATTTTATGTGTGTTATAAATCCTTCTCTATAATAAAACGGATGCGATTAGTTATAGAATTGAAGCTCTAGTGCCAAATGTTAGCGCGCATTTATAATCATAGTCTGTAAATAAAGTAGTGCGTTATTTTCAAATAAAACCATATACAATGAACATAATAGATTGGCTTCTCTCTTTTCGTGTGGTACGAACACGGCGCCACAGCGCAGCACACAGTGCAAAACACGCAACCGGCTGTACACAAAAAGTCTACTTAAACTTAAGACTGGGCTCGTCACTCGTATCAATCGTATCGCGCTACTTCACCTGTCTCACTTTGCTAGTAATTCGGAATCCAGCCAACGCCCAACACGGCCATCAAAACTTCGAGTCAAGCAGACAATACTCATTATTCGTATTCTGGCAGTTGTCGAGTACCTAATCATTTGTCAATTTGTTGTTGTAATTTGCGGTTAACTGTGCGTGATAACGAATCTACTATAAATATTGAAGAAATACAGAAGACAAGAATAAAGGGCAAAGAGATTTTCAAAGTACAGAGTCAATCAAGAGTCAATCAAGCATGATTATCAACGAAATTTTTGGATAAAAAGGACAGTGAACAAGATCTTAACTAATATTCATTATCAGATATGTATTATTTTGTTTTTTATATTGATCCTTTTTTAAAAAAAGGGTGATCCTTTGTGTTTTTTCGTTTTATGTTTCAGGATTTAAAAAACAGCTTTAACTATTCACCTGCAACACCATAAGCCAATTTTTATTTTATTTTAAAGATATTGAAGTATTGCCGTAGCTGTTTCTCATGAATTTATGAACATAACGGACGAATGAATACATGAGTTTATAGAAGATTAGACTGCAGAGGAAGTAAATTAAATCAGAATAAGAGCTTGTTTTTAGGTATGAAAAGCAAGGTTAAGGCACTAAATGTGAGATTTGATATACAAATATCACAACTATATTTAAAATTCATGCGCTTTTAACTTAAACATCCTACTAAGAAACCATGATACAGTCTGAGGTAAAAAGCTAATCGGAAGGAGTAATAGCAATAGCAATATTATACTTATTTGTCAGCTGTACTTGAAGAGGTTGTCAAGGAGCATAAATGTAGAAAAAATAGAAATCAGATCCAAGTGTATTCGACAAAAGCGAAGATTTGAAAATTATTTTGATAAAGTGAATATTATTCATAACAACAGTGCTATATGTAATCAGAAAATCTGTGTGAACAAATAATGTGCATAATAATTATAGTTTATATATAAATAAGAAAATTTAGTGTTGTGGAGAATAGTGAGGAGACTTTTCGACGTAGCTCACGTCAAATTAGAATATACTGCTTTATTTCTGATTTTGTAATATTTCTCTATGTGCTCTTGAGAAAATCAGATACTTCTGATTATTGGGCAATGGTTTAAACGTAATTATATGTGTAAAAGTTTGACAAGTGTTGCAAATAGTGGAAACAAAAGAAATATTATGCATTTCTGGCATGGGATGTTATTATTATTCAATTTCATGACTAATTACCTTGTAACACGTGTACATGTGCTTTTATGTACATGTAATATAAATCATATTATAGGTTAAAATGAATAAATTTATATAGAAAAGGGGGAAATAGTCAAAATGAAAAAAGTGGAATAAGGAAGTTATAATAAAATAAATGTAAAAATAAGTTCATTATCTGATTATATGCAGATCCAGGGCAAATTTTTTATTTTCTGAAAATAAATGAGCGATGGGTAACTAGAATTATGTAAATATATATTAAAAATTGCTAGATTCAATTGAAATCACTCAACTTTTAATTAGTAAATAGGCTATGGCCATCTCTTAGGTTCTAGCTGCATCGTTATAGCAAAAAATGGCTTTTTTTCATAAAAAACCATTAGTTTTCAATTTAAAAAAAAAAACAAGGTCCTTAATCATTAAGGGGGAGGCAGAGGCATTTTGAACATAAAATAACCTACTTTCAGGAATTTTTTGGCAGTCGAAAGCCTGATCGGACTTGTTTTTTTTTCTTAATTTAAGGTTTTAAAAGAAATATTATGATACTCGCATGAAATATAAAATATTAATGGTTGTTCCTTCTTTTTAGTGAGAAAATTTTCTAACTTTTCTAAAAAAAATTTGTTAATTTATATAAAATCAATTGAAATTGCAAGAAAAATGCAAAAAATCATGAAAATTCAATTTTTGACCTCTGATATGTCCAAAACGATCGGTCTGAAAAATCTTAAGAAATTCAAGGGTATCAAAAATAAGTTGTAGAACATTTTCTGAGAGTTTTAAGAAGATTCATTTTTTGACCTCTCGATTTGACAGAGTCGGCCATATATATATATATATATATATATATATTGTAACGCTCTGCTGGGGATCAGGGCAGAGGTTCGCGGGTAATTCTCAAATACAACAGAACAACCGGGTAAAAAGTCTAAGTACTTTATTTGTAATAGCTATGTTAATGAATACACTAATACGGGCGCCAGGTGCACGCATCACTTGCACCGTTAAACTTATTCGCCGGCTAGCTTCAGCCAGGAGGATCTAATAAACCCTATTCTAAGCTGCAGCTACAGCACGAGCTGCAGCTGGCGTGAGTTCGTAGTCTCTCGCGACTCCTGACTCGGACACGCACATACACTACGCAAGGAACAACGGGGACGGGAATAAAAAAGGGCAAACCTCGGCCAGGACGCTGCTGCTGCTGCTTCCTCTCGCTCTCTCGTTCTCTCCCTCGCTCTCCCTAGGACGCTGCCTCCAGACGGTGGCGGGGATCGGCAGGGCGCACTGGCAGGCACACGACTTCGGCAGCGACAACTCTCGCGAGCACGCGGCACGGCGGTAGGCGACAGAATGAATAAAATGCCGGCCGGCGTGCTCGCTCTGCTCTCCGCACCAGTTTGCCGTTCGGCCGTCTTCTTCACCGCGGCGCGAGCTAGCAGTCCACATGACTCCAGCTGCTCGCGCGTGGTGCCTCTCATGGACGGCCGACGGTGCTACGGCACAGTGCTTCTCGCTCTCTCCCTCTCTCTTGCGCATCGGCTGCTCCTGTCAGCGGCCTGGGAAAGCGAGCTCGCTGTTGTCCTCCTGCAGCTTGTTCCTGCTGTAGCTGCGGCTGGTCTTCTTTCCTGGCCGAGCGGTAGAGTGGGAGAACGTTTGGGGAAGGTGCGCGCCGGGACACGGGTGCGGGAAAAGGCAGTGTGCGCGTAGGAGTGTGTGTGCATGCGTGTGCACGTTCTCGCGCGTCGGTCTGTCGTCTTTCGCAACCGCCGTGCTCTCGCCCCCTCGGTTTCAGTAACAGAAAATTTGCCATGTTACAATATATATATATAAATATATATATATATATATATATATATATATATATATATATATATATATATATATATATATATATATATCTTCCTATATTATATAGATAAGCCTCTCTCACCCCCTCCTCAGCGCCACTTCGCCCCCTCCTCACCTCCCCTTGAGCGCCCCCACAGCCTCTCCTCAAAATAACGTAAAATTCAGTCAGTTTTTACGGTATTTTGTGACTTATTATTCTGGTAGACTCCCCCTCACCCCCTCTGCAGTGCCACCTCACCACCTCTCAGCGCCCCCTCGTCTCCTCCTTACCCCCCTCTTCACCACCCTCAGCCTCCCACAGCCACCCCCCCAATTTCTCCTAAACAATGAAATAAAATAGGACATTCTCATAGTTTTTATACAAAATTTTTAATATTAAAAATGTAAATATTATGTAAAATTTAATATTGGGAAGCAAAAAAATTATAGTTGTAACGAAAAAACAGTTTTTCCACGCCACGTCACTTTCGAGGAACTGTTAATGGACGCATTGGATTTTTATTTAAAGTGGCAACCTTCGACAATATCCCTACATAACCACTTCTCCTGTTAGAAAAATTTTTAGAAGGATATAAATGTGCAGTTAAAAGCAATTCCTTTAGAAAAACTTTTAGAAGGATACAAATGTATTGTCAGGAGCAATTCCTTTGAAAAAACTTTTAGAAGGATAAAATCGTATAGTCAGAAGCAATTCATTTGGAAAAACTTTTAGAAGAATACAAATGTATAGTCAGAAGCAATTCCTTTGGAAAAACTTTTAGAAGGATACAAATGTACAGTCAGAATGTATTAAGGAGTAGGAAAGTTGTATATTACAATATATAATTGTAATATAAAAATACATTTTAATAATTCAAATAATATTCATTCATTTGGAAACAAATCAAGTGATTTTAAATAAACTTTATTATTTACTGGCAATTATGATTCAGGTCATTACGATATTATGTAAAATTTAATATTGGGAAGCAACAAAATTGTAGTTGAAACGAAAAAACATTTTTTTCCACGCCACGTCACCCTAGAGGTACTATTAATAGGCGCGTGGGATTTAATTTCAAGTGGTATCCTTCGCCAGTAGCACTACAACCACTTTCTAAAAACTTTGGAAAAACTTTTAAAAGAATAGAAATAGGATACCGTGATCAAAAAAGTGATTCCTCTAGGGCAAGGCTTTTGTTAATAGTCAAAGACCCTTCTAACATTAAAACTATATGCATTTGAGCAAAATCTAAGCTTTTTTCGAACTTCCAACTGCCACATTGGATCAGCCATTTTGAATTTCGGAAGTCTGTTAGCACAATCGTGATCAGCGACTTCGAAACCTCTGTATTCAAATTTTGAAAAAACCTAAGCTTTTTTCGAACTTTTAACGGACATATTAGATGCACCATTTTTAATTTGAATAGTCTTATATCAAGATTGTAATTAGCGACCTCGAAATATAAACCTTGATCAACGACCTCGAAAACCTCTGTATACTTACAAACTTTAAGCAAAGTCTGTTTTCTTTGAACTTTTAACCGTCAAATTGGATCCGACATTTTGAATGTCGAAAGTCTTATAGAAAATCGTGATGACCCTGCTAAAAAACGTAGATTAAAAAGAATTGGAATCTATTAAAATTCAATCGATTCTAAGACTAATTCTTGATACCAATTTTCAGAATTCAATTCGATTGTTTTCGATTAAAATTAATAGAAATCGATTCAAAACGATCAAACCAAATCACTAAAATTTAAATTTGAATCGTATTTAATCGATTTCTGTAAATTTTTATCGAAAGCAATCGAATTGAATTCTGAAAATTGGTATCAAGAATTAGTCTCAAAATCGATTGAATTTTAATCGATTTCAATTCTTTTCAATCTGCATTCGTGGTCCTCATTGCTACCGAAGACAATATATAATTTTTCCACATACCGTACAGAAAGTTATTTGTACTTAATCTTTGATTTCAGGGTCGAAAACGTCACATAACCTCACTCCAGAAACTGTGATGCCTATGCTCGTATGTTAAATTTCTTTTTAGATAAAGACTTATGATCCTTACTTATTTTTAATAATATCTATATAATAATCTCTACCATTTTTTTTAATTTTAGAATAAAAACAAATAAAAAATCCACTGAGCAGAGGAGTACCCTTATATACATATATATATACCTGTATATATATATATATATATATATATATATATATATATATATATATATATATATATATATATATATATATACACACACATACATATATATATACGTGCGCTTACTCGCACGTGTAACTTTTTATCGATCATTGAGAAAATTTTACAGTTAGTCTAAAAACAGTCCATTTTGCCCAAGAGAATATTCTTCTAGAATTAGAAAGGTATTAGAATTGATTATATATATATATATATATATATATATATATATATATATATATATATATATATATATATATATATATATATATATATATATATATATATATATATATATATATATATATATATATATATATATATATATATATATATATATATATATATATATATATATATATTTTAACAGATTTATGGAGCCCTTTTATACACATGAGCGTTTTCTTTTATGGAGCGCGGGTCCCATAAAATATTTTTCTCGGGCGTTTATAGAGCCCGATCTAGAGTCTATAACCCCAGGGTCCATTATTTCTTTAGTCACTTGCCATAGGGATCTCTGGACTGTAGGTACTAATATACAGGGATGGGCTCCATAAACCGATGGGGGGATAATTATATATATATATATATATTCACATCTGGGACGTATTTTGAGGATTATATAAGTCATATATACCGAATTTTGAGGATTTTGTAGGCATTTTGAGGAGTCTCCTCAAAAGTCCAAAGCACTCGAGAGGCATTTTGAGGATTTTTCAGCGGTTTCCACAATAGTGTGTTAATACATCGATTTCGGAAATTCCGTGATATTTTTCCGTAAAAGCGGGCGCCGCAGGCGTCGTGGTGTTAGTCAATAACCTTAGGGTCATTATTTCTTTAGTCACGCGCTTGTTTATTGGTTGTTTATAACAATGTTTATATTTGTGTCACCACTATTGTACAAATTCTTTATGAAATCCTCAAAATACCGTACAATGATATTTATATATATATATATATATATATATATATATATATATATATATATATATATATATATATATATATATATATATATATATATGTGTGTGTGTATATATATATATGTATATAAGGGTACTCCTCTGCTCAGTGGATTTTTTATTTGTTTTTATTCTAAAATTAAAAAAAATGGTAGAGATTATTATATAGATATTATTAAAAATAAGTAAGGATCATAAGTCTTTATCTAAAAAAAAATTTAACATACGAGCATAGGCATCACAGTTTCTGGAGTGAAATGGACTGTTTTTAGACTAACTGTAAAATTTTCTCAATGAGCGATAAAAAGTTACACGTGCGAGTAAGCGTGAGCGAATGCGTTACAATATTTTTCCTATTTAATTTTTTTCAAAATAAATCTTTATTTCGTTAGACACCAGGAATTACTTCAAGAAAATGTTTGTAGAAAAAATAATCAGCTGTTTGGGGATTTTCCGGGAAATCGATTTGGTTCATAATTTTTTTACGGGTAGTTTGTATGCTCAAAAAATAATTCCAGCAATAAAAAGTTTGGAAATACCAAACGCCACGGAGAGAGAATTTTTTTTCCGTCACGACCCCTATATAATCAGCTCTTTGGGGGTGTTCTGGGGAGTCAATTTGGTTCGTAATTATTTCATAGGTAGTCTCTATGCTCAAAAAATAATTCCAGCAATAAAAAGTTTGGAAATACCAAACGCCGCGGAGAGAGAATTCTTTTCCGTCACGACCCCTATATAATCAGCTGTTTGGGGCTGTTCCGGAGAGTCGAAATTGTTCTTAATTTTTGTACGTGTAGTTCGTATGCTCAAAAAGTAATTCCAGCTTTAAAAAGTTTGGAAATGTCAAACCCCGCTATGAGATAATTATTTTCTCTTAGGTCATCTTACGAATTTCGTGTTAGGGGTGGGGGGTAGTTTGGAATTGATTTATTTGAATCAATTTTCATGTATTCTTCCATTATTTATAGTATATGATGTTATTCATGTGGGAAAAAAGTGGGTTTCCAAAAATCGAATTTTCGTTAGATTGCAACGTTGCAAACTTCAAACCCATTGCCGTGCAGAGTGCTACTTAGGTCACAAGTATAATTCTATATGATGACACTTGTGACCTAAGTAGCACCCTGTCGAAAATGTATGATACGAGTTACCAGTACGGCAAAATATCAATTTGTTTAAAAAAAACAAGTCAAGTTTTAATGAACAAATTGATATTGTTCCGTACTGGTAACTCGTATTGTTAACGAACAAATAAGTTTTATTTCGTTAAGATCAGATAAAAAACAAAAAGAATCAAAGAACTTATTGGAGTTTTTGTCTTTAATTGTAACAAAATCATTGTAACTATTGCTTGAATTTGTCTGAAAAAAATTGTTTTATGTTAAATTAAATGTTAAATTAAAAATGGTAAAACTGCTGTTGCGATCAAGAGAACTACCTTAAGTAATTTTTTAACTATTCATAATAATTTACACTGAATTCATGATGCAGAGAAATGGTGAACAGGTACTTTGAAGGAAGATTGAAGCTTTAAAGTAGTAACACTGAATATAAGATTAAGCTCATTTTCTAATAATCATTTAAGGAACTCATTCTTTGTAAGAATCGTAGCATTTTGCATTTCTAGAAATTATTATTCTAAATACGCTCAGGAAATGTATTGCCATGTATAAAACAGTATTTGATATACTTATGTGGTACAGTTTTATTCGTATAACATCTATAATAAAGAGAATAATACCCTGGTAGAAATGCTAACCAACGGTTGGCGAACCGTTCGTCAATTTTTAAATTAAAATCGTCACACCATGATTATGTGGCTATTGCCGACGAAGAATAACTATTTAAACATGTGGAAATATTATATTGTAGATACTTTAAAATATAGTGATAATTTTAAATAGTTTTAATTAAATTTCGATGTCAATATTAAGTAGAAATACTTCCATTTGATTGACATGTTAACCAACGAAGTTGGTCTATTTTCTAGCAGGGTATTAAAAGCCGATTCATTTTGATTAGATATATAGATATCTATTCGTACCAGAAAAAATCACATTTTCCTCTTCTTTATTTTGAGGTTATGTTATAGAATTACATAATTTTACATCTAATACGACTACATTTTATAACTTTAAAAAGCATTTCAAATGGATATCAGATCTAATTACATATTTCTACATAAAATGTTTAATTATAATATTTTCTTCATTTCTGGATCTTAAAAGCAATCGCGATAATTTACTTTATATATAATAAATATATAATATTATATATTATATATAATATTATACAATCAGAACAAATGGGAAAATGTACAACTGTTTCTATCAAAATAATTACACTATTAAATTATTGTGTATGAAATTCAGTCACTTCTTACACTTTTCTTGCCGTCCATCTTCTTGTTGTTCTAGACTTGTTTTTGTTGTTACCCATTCAATATTAATGATTCACGGGATACAATAACAATAAGACAAAGTAGCTAGATTAAACTGCAGTACTAATAGTATATCCAAACTAATACTATCAAACTCTAACACTGTGATTAATTGCACCGTTCTATCCGTAAAATTCGCGTTAGATATGATACAATATTTGCAGCGATATAAGTTATTCCAATTTTCAGGAATCAGTGATAGTAATATGTCTTCTTCTTCTTCTGGGATTAGGTTAGCACCATTGACTACAATAGTAAGTGTCTGTGGCAGTATACACCGAAGTCGGACGGAGAATTAGCGCTTGCGCAGTGGCGACCTATAAGTACATTGATTGGCCGCTCGCCTGCGCGCATGCACTGAAATTGAAACCGTGAATAATCTCCTGTTTACAAAAACAAAAAAAAAACCCATCGCCAACACCAAAACCGAATTACGATACTAATCCTTTTTTTCTAGCTAGATCTAACAATCTCTTTGTTATGAACAAAAATAAATAAATAATAGAAAAAAAAATAAACGATGTTATAGTATATTGCGATACTATTTTCATAAGTAGCCCATTATGGCATGACGTGCAATTAGCATCCGAGCATAGCGTGCACGATAATTCACGTCGTACAGTGGTCCACTCAAGGGACTAGAGTCGTACGACATTTTATAGCACGTTTACCTATAAATCCGCTGTCACACCTATACATGCCATAAGTGCAGATTTAAGTCACGCAGTGCTGTAAATTTAGTTATTAATTTAGGCGGTGCAAAGTGTAATTATGGTGAGGCCTGTAGCATAAGTTACGCTTTGCATAAGCGATTTTGTCCGAATCAGCGTGTACCAGTCGCTTCCGCTAAAACATCAGATCGGGCATCCTATACGGGCTATCCAAATCCGACTCGAGCGTCGTGCGAGGTTTACACCCGTAGGTACGAGGTGCTTCGATAGTATAAGACGCAAAGTAACGTTTTGTTAAAAAAACCAATATTTTTATTGATGACGTACTTATTATTTATACTACAGACACACACACACACACACACACACACACACACACACACACACACACACACACACACACACACACACACACACACACACACACACACACACACACACACACACACACACACACACACACACACACACACACACACACACACACACACACACACACACACACACACGAATAGTGTATATGAGATGTATGTAGTATGTGGGGTTGAAAGTTGCAAGAGTATCATTCTCATCATTCTTATTCTTCAATGCAAAATTTTACCATAGAGATATAATATCTCTATGAAAACCTTGTTAGTACAGTAAAACTTCGCTGTAAGTAGTATATATTTTAAACGATGTTTTTTCATATAAACGGTATTTATGACCATACAAGAGGTCGATGCAAAATTTTTCCATATAGTGCCGTCCCGTATGCAATAATATGTCCCCGGATAAAAACAGTTGTTTCTTATAGATTTTGACCCGTAGAATCCGAATATCGAGGTCAAAATTCGAAAAAAGTGGTAGAAATTGTTTAAAATGCAATTGTTTAAACAAATAATAAAAATATTTTTTTTGCGCCGCAGTATTTTTTTCCTGAAAATTTAGCTCATTTTAAAGAACACGTCTATTTGCAAAATCTCTATAAACTCAAAATTTGAAGTTATGAATTTTTGAAATTTGATTTTTACGTTTCTTTGCAACTTTGATTAACAATAACTTTGAAAAAAAATGAACTTTTTTTTTAAATGAAAGTTTTTGAGATGAAAACTACCATATTCGTTTGCATTATCTTAAGTTATCCGTTGTTAACTATTTATTTCATTATCTATTTTATTAAATATTTAATTTAAATATAAATTCATGAATAACAATTAATAACTAAGTAAAATATAACATTATTCAAATTTATTTTTACAAGTTTCATTTTTCTGACAAAAACAGAAGGAACAGCATGGAATTGCTACTCAAACCCAACAACATGAGTTTTTGATGCATGTTTTACATTGGCAGTTCGGCACAAAATAATTTATAGGTGGTAATAAAGTTAAAACTTTTTGGGGGGCCAATAATAATATTATATTTTACTTAGTTATTCATTTTTATACCTGTATTTATATTTTTTATTTTAAATAAAATATTTGTTTTTAATTTAATTATTAATGTTTTATTAACGTTTTAATTATTTCGTGATATTACCTTAATTTTATATTTTTGAGTAAACGAACTGTAATATATTATTATGTATTAAAAAGTCATATGTTCATAGTTTTTTTTTGTTTAAACAATAAGTTGTTTATTTAGTAAACATTAAAATTGATTTGCCATCGCACCAATTGTCAGGTATTGGTTTAACTTTCAAATATAATGATTTTGAAAAGCCCTGGATGCGCGTATTACTCTAACCTCTAACCGTATACTGAAATAGTGCTAGGAAATATCGAAAAAGTAGCATTTGTTAAATAATGAAATAAATAGTTAACAACGGATAACTTATGATAATGCAAATGAATATGGTATTTTTCATCTCAAAGAATAAGAGGAAACTTTCATTTTAAAATAAAATTCATTTTTTTTCAAAGTTATTGTTAATCAAAGTTGCAAAAAAAACGTAAAAATCAAATTCAAAAATTCATAACTTTTCAAATTTTGAGTTTATAGAGATTTTGCAAATAGACGTGTTATTTAAAATGAGCTAAATTTTCAGGAAAAAAATACTCCGGGGCAAAAAAATATTTTTTATTATTTGTTTAAACAATTGCATTTTAAACAATTTCGACCACTTTTTTCGAATTTTCACCTCGATATTCGGATTTTACGGGTTGAAACCTATAAGAAACAACTGCTTTTATCCGGGGACATATTATTGCATAAGGGACGATACCCAGCTCCTAGACTAACTGTCGTTATGGTCACTTTTGTCTTTCGGCAGCTGGTATGCCTGTGGGGTAGCAGGCCAGCTGATCGGCAGCTGTACGCTGTGCTCGAATACGAAGAGCGAATGTGCGATAAGTACTGCGGCCCATGCCTGCTACCCGGTGTTCCTGCGACAGTGATGATGGGGAGTGCAGTTCATCTCCTTGGTACGTGCGACGGTCCTCTTCACGATCGTGGTTACGGCAGCGACGTGCCTGGCGCAGAAAGTGCAGCGATGCTTCAACAGAGCAGCTTCGGTAAGCCTTAACTCGTTCCTAACCTTTTTTTCTATTGGGCTGATTGGTACTCTTCTATTCTTACAGGCTTCGGGACAACACTGCAGGTTGGTGGTAACAGAGTAGATTTAGGTAAAATAAAAACCTATGAACAGAATACTTTATAATATTTTTGCAAATGCGTGCCTCTGCGTTTTTCCTCTCATCGATACATTATTTCTTTGCAGATATAGCATGCACGATGTAGAACTTTGAACAAGTTTATTTTAGAAAGATGTTTAAGGCAATTGAAGCCAGGACTTCAAACTTGGAAGCCTCTTAGATCCTGTAGCGGATAAGTTATTATTCGGCACAGAAATGCCAAACATAAGAAATCCTGTTTCACTGTTTCAAGTGAACAAGAAAGTATAGAGAAAGTACCTAAGCCATCTAAAGTATCAACCGATGTTTATTTGTACAGTAAATCTAAAGAAGAAAGAATTTTTAAACCTTCAAATATAGACAAGAGTAAACAAGAATCTGTATCAGCATGGGGAGATTTTATATCTTTTAATAATAATGAATCTGTTGTTGAAAAAAAGAAAATGCCATCAAGATTCTTTCAAAGTGTAAATAGTGAATGTGACCTACAATAAGAAACAAGAACTTAAAAGACAGCATTGGGCAGAAAGATAAGAGATTAAAAGTCATTTTATTATTTAAGGATTTTCAACAAACAAGACAGAAAGTAGAAGAAATTATTATAGAAAGAGAAAAAATCTCGACTATATAAAATTTTGATGCTTTGGACGTATTTTATCAACCTCATATTTGGAAAATATATAAAGTGACATTAAGTGTCGCAAGATTACCAGGTAAATAGTCCATTTTAATTTCAACACAAATTGAATTTTCCATTTATTATGCAATAATGCAGTTTTTAATATTACTCTATAGATAGTTTTATGGCCTTCTGGCTTTCCTGGTTTTTCTGATTTAGCTGATCGATGGATAGCATGCACATGGATTTAAGCTTCCAAATTTGGAAGCTTCTTAGATTCTGTAGCGGATAAGTTATTATTCGGCACAATCTTTTTAACATCAACTTGGGTTGGTTTGATTCCCATTCCACTTACGTGTTTTGTCATAACAAGATATGATGCTTTGGTGGCTGCTACAATCACATATTCGATATTGCTCAGTGTCACCACTGGTAATATATTTATATTATGTATGCATATATGTAAATTTGAAATTATTTTCAACTGACATTTGAATATTATTAACATTTATAAAAATTTAAATTAATTATATTTTTCTTATTATTTATTAACAGGTTTATGAAATTTGCATGTTATTAATCTAAATTTTTAAAAAAATCTAAATTCACCATCACATTATCAAAACTAACAAAATATAAACATGTATGTATTTTTTTCTCTATTTTCTCTATGGACAACTGCGAGGATGTCATTACTAAATACCTTAACTTCATACGACATGTGGTAAACAGTGAGGATAGTTTATCGAACATCTCTCGTGAGATGCTGCAGCAGAACAAGAACCTCAAGGTGATAAGGAAAAATCTTGTCAAAAAATACTTGATCGTTTTGAAGAACTCACTGAGGATAAGTAGAACTACAAGAAGTGCTACTAGTAGTTCAGCTGTATGGTTTTCTGGCTTTCCTGGTTTTTCTGATTTAGCTGATGGATGAATAGCATGCACATGGATTCAAGCTTCCAAATTTGGAAGTTTCTTAGATCCTGTAGCGGATAAGTTATTATCCAGTACAATTTTTTTAACTTCAACATGGGTTTGTTTGATTCCCATTTCACTTACGTGTCTTGTCATAACAAGATATGATGCTTTGGTGGCTGCTACAATCACATATTCGATATCGCTCAGTGTCACCACTGGTAATATATTTATATTATGTGTGTATATATGTAGATTTGAAATTATTGCAGCAATCTTTGGATCTTTGGAAATATATTATTATTAATATTTTTTATAAAATTTTAAGATTAGAAATTATTTGCAATAATTTTTTGATAATTATTAACATTTATAATATTTTAAATTAATTATATTTTTCTTATTATTTATTTAGTTTTAGGAATTTTTTTTTAAGTCTAAATTCACCATCACTTTATAAAAACTAACAAAATATAAACATGTATTTTTTTCTCTATTTTCTCTATGGACAACTGCGAGGATCTAATCCCTGAATACCGTAACTTTATACGAGGTGTGGTACACAGTGAGGATCTTCCATTGAAAATCTCTCATTAGATGCTGTAGTAGAACATGAATCTCAAGGTCGTGAGAAAGAATCTTACGAAAAAATGCTTGGATTTTTTTGAAAAACTCACTGAGGATAAGAAGAACTACAAGAAGTACTACTAGCACTGATTTAGCTAATGGATGGATAGTATGCACATGGATTCAAGCTTCCAAATTTGGAAACTTCTTAGATCCTTGTAGCGGATAAGTTATTATTCGGCACAATGTTTTTAACCTCAACATGGGTTGGTTTGATTCCCATCCCACTTAGGTGTCTTATCGTAGCAAGAAATGATGCTTTGGTAGCTGCTAAAATCACATATTTGATATCGCTCAGTATCCCCACTAGTAATGTATTTATATTATGTATGCATATATATAGATTTGAAATTATTTGCAACAATCTTTGGATCATTGGAAAAATATTATAAACATTTTTTATAAAATTTTAAGACTATTTTCTAATTTAATCTAAGTATAAAACATGGGATGTAACAATATTTTATCAAATTTATATAATTCGATGCAAATTAGAATTTCTCAAAATACTTTATTTTTGTGATCATAATTTTTATT
This sequence comes from Torymus aiolomorphi, assembly GCA_036365515.1. Lineage (NCBI taxonomy): Eukaryota > Metazoa > Arthropoda > Insecta > Hymenoptera > Torymidae > Torymus > Torymus aiolomorphi. The sequence goes on along the minus strand of CM070877.1, from coordinate 76,599,137 downwards.
CCGAACTCTAAGCATAAAATTTGAAAGAAAAGGCGAAATAAAATTTAAGTTTAATACATAATATACAGACAGAAAAAATTATATAATATTAATTAAGCATTTTACAGAAAACTTTAGCAAGATACTTTGATGCAAGCCATGCATCAGTACAGCTGGCTCCTATATTCATAAGTAAATTGAACAAGCACAGGTATTCAATTACTAATCGGGACAGTACTTTTCGTTTATGTGATTTTAGAGATTCTATACACTCGGTATCAGTATTTCAAGGAGATACACAGTAAAGAATCATCTAAAATAAAATATTTTATATATTAAACCTCAAAGAAGGTGTGAAATCCCTTAAAAAAACCTTCGAAATGAAGGTTAAATTATGTGGCAAGTACACATGTTTCCGAAACATTATATAAAGAAAAATAAATTTATTCATTATTAAAAATTCTCACATGCTTTCTCCGGTCATCATCCATCTTAATCAAGTTTGTTAGAATAAAACGAAGAACTAATGTTTCGGTAACATATGTACTTGCCATATAATTTAACCTTCGTTTAGGTTTTTTAAGTTATAGAACAAGTTCAAATAAAGGAAATGAAAAAAAAAGTTCAAATTTAATAAATATTAATGGAGAAAATAATATAAAAAATATTATGTCGCGAGAGTAGTTTTCGATAACCAGTTTCAGCGCCAGAGCAGTTTTCAATACGTAGTTGACCTAGTTGTCGATAGGTTGTGAAATGTGAACACAAAATTGAGGATATAAACTAAAAGTTGTTGTACTTTTCTAAAATAGTAAATTTATAAGTCTCTCATATTACTTATTTATACATAGAACTGGTCATAATATAATAAATTAATAACATAATTTATTATAAAAAATCCAGATTTATAAGTACTTAATGTATGCTGGGTGACTTTTTCGCAGGATATATTTGGATCCGATGAAAACTGGTTCCACTACCTTATATTGTAATTAATATTGTCATTACTTTTATCATTATTACTAGTCAAATACCCGGGTTCTAACTAAGTCTCGCGCAATAAAATACAAATGTACACGAAATCGACAGTATTACGAAGAAAGTGATTATAAGTTTTAGTCAATAAAATACATTATCAGTTCAAATTGAAAAATATTTATTTTTATAAAAAAAATTTATCAAAATATAAAATTACACAAATTCGACATATTTTTCCTATTTAATAATACATCATATTATTCAAATTTTAAACTTAAAAATATTTAAAATATTTTGTGGGAAGGGTAGACGCATTATACGCAGGCGAGTTATACGCAGGCGAATTATACGCAGGCGAAGCCTATGGCGCTTGCTGCACGTATGGCATCTGCTGTACGTACGGCGCCTGCTGCATGTATGGCACAGGCTGTAAATAAGGAGCCTGCTGCACGTATGGTATCGGCTGTAAATAAGGAGTCTGCTGTATGAATGGTACTTGTACGTATGCTGGGGTTGGCGCAGATATCGAGACAGGCTTTGCATCTGAAGAATTGGCCGCAGAAATAATTTGCTGTATTCGCTAGAACATAAAATATAAAATTATTACAATACTGTATGGTAATACATTCCATATATTTAATGCTATCCCTGCAAAAAAAAGAAACCAGCTGATAAATCAGATGATTTGTCAGATGAGTTATCAGCTGATTTCTCATGCCAAAATGTCACCTGAGATTCTGCCCGGATGCTGCCAAAAACTTACGTAAATTAAAACGATTTTGGCAGCATCCGGGCAGAATCTCAGGTGACATTTTGGCATGAGAAATCATTTGATAAATCTGATTTATCAGATGATTTTTTTTTTATAGTGATATATTGTAAACAAAAATTACGTTATTAAGGCTGTCGAATTTTTCGTGCAATGTCGGCTTTTTAGAATAGGGCGAACGTTGACAGCTCCTGTAGTAAGAATCAACTCCTTTGCCATGGTTCCAACTGCCTCCTCCATTTCTCTAAAAAGAAAAAAAGCCACCATCGTCAGGTCCAAAAAAGTGATGATTTACAAATGTAGTGTCAAAAACTACATATTCGAATTCAAAACTCTTTATAAATCTCTGTATACAGAGCAAGATTATTTGCAGTGATTCGATAGGCTTTCACGAAACTTTTTATATTGTAACTACTCTAACTAGGAGAGGCTCAAAGTTCCGGAACCCCAATTTTCTTCAAACTCGCAGAAGTTGGTAATATGCCTCAAAATGGAGCTCTGTACAGTCATAGACCCTAACGCCTTCCCTGAAAAAAATTAGAACCATTCTGATTTCTGAAAAAGGGGAAAATCAGAATGGTTAGGGTCTATAACTGTACAGAGTTCTATTTTAAGGTGTTACTATCAACTTCTGCAAGTTTGAACAAAATTGGGGTTCCGGAACTCTGATTCCAAGAAATCTGATACGAGGGCAAAAAGCACTGTTGTGGAATTTAATTGTGCCGATAAGTAATTATTACTGCTACGAAACAAATTAGTAAAAATTACTTACTTGACATGGCGAATAATTAATCAAACGATGAAATGATGTGATGATCACAGTACGTAGGGTAGTCGAACCGGCTACAGCGGGTAGCGACCTTGATCCGTTCAGCGCCAAAGTGAACGTGAAGGTGACGTGACTTAAATACACTGTTGCCACAGCACTTGTCGCGGTGGCGCAACAGTCGCGCCTGTAAATGATGAAAAAAGATGATTATCACGACTCTGATAATAAGAAAATAAGTAAATGTGCAAAATTGAACTATCAGAAAAGTAAAACGAATATCAAATTATAAGGTACAAAAGAACTGTGTATGATTCGAACAGCTGTAAATAAATAAACTCAAGAAAGACTTAGCAATTGCTATAATGGTATTAAAATGATGACACATACTTAGATTAAATTTGTCGAGTCGCAGTAGTAAGTCGCATCTAAGATGTCACATATTCATTTTCTTGGCATAAGATGTGAAAGAGCCATGGGCAGTAACACTCATGTCGTTGCAAATGTCAATTAGCTTAATGGAGCAGTGGAAATTTTTGTGGCCTAAGAGCCCAGTACTGTGCTTATGCACGAGTGACACAATGTATAAGCAGTTCTGTGATCCAGCACTTTTAATACTGATCAGCTTATTTGACGCGACACTCTCGACCAGCACTTTCTATAGACGAGCCATGCGCTATCACAGGCCAGAACACCAGCTTTGTAGACTTATATATACGCGAGTATTCCGCTGCCATACCCCGTTTACCTAATTGCTCATAGCCGTCGTCGTCGTGGGCCGTGTCTTTTTTCGCATCTCTCTCTCTCTCTCTCTCTTTCACTGTTTGTCGTTCTCGTTATAGCTGCTCCGAATTTATCAGCACTTCCTTCTTGGCGGTACTCTAACCTACCCGTGCCATTATCGCCTGCTGTTCTTCTATAAATGCACGATCATACGTGTTACCTATATATCGCATATCATGCACTCGCGGATATGATGAAAGACACACGCAATTGCAAATTACATATCGAATAAGAAACTGTCGTAGCGCGCGTGTGCGTAATGCGTATAGATAGGTACCGGAGAATCCAAATGTGTAGACGTGGAGTCGATGGCACTGTGACAGCAGTAGCAGCACGAAATCCGCTGATCACCAAAACGCTCGTATTATATATGAATATAATAATATATAGTACATATAGTATATAACTACAATTTGGAGAGTTTTTGATTTTTTTTTGTTTCCCGACTCACGACAGTCACGACTGGCTGTATTTCTCGTGTGCGCGCAGTACCGATGATGACCGAATGCCGAACCCCGAATCGTCAAACCCGCAAGGCCGCAAGATTGTTGCCAATATTCAATAAGCTCGCTTCTCTCATTGGTTGGAAGCAGGCTCAGCGGGCGCGCACGCCTATGAGAGGAAATACAATAGGCGCCGTGCTCTGCTCCGTGCCCTGCTCCGTGCTCTGCGCCATCTGCGCCGTGATATCATCATTCAGCTGATTGGTTGATTCTATTAGGATCATAGAGCATATATATATATATATATATATATATAAGGTTGGGATGGGTGGAATCAACCAATCAGCTCAATGCTTATACCACGGCGCAGATGGCGCAGAGCACGGGGCGGGGTACGGAGCAGAGCACGGCGCCTATTGTATTTCCTCCCTATTACGAGATATAGAAATCAGAAAATATAGAAAACATTGAAGACAACGCTGAGCGGCACTGCGCTTATACGTAAGTCTCAACTGAGTGAATTATGCTCTACTGGCTCTAGTGTTGCTTCTTGAAATACTACAGAGACACTATACCCGCAGGTTTCTACTTTCGGCTTTCGGATCGTCTGTGTCACCTTCTCTTTTCGTTCGCTCGCCTGCACACGACACTCGATGCTGCTTCAGCACAATTCACAGAATTACAGTAACTTTTTCGCGCCACGAAGCTTCAGGAGTAGAGCATCGGAGTGGCGCATATGGTATACATATGTCTGCTGGTGAGTAGCGGCGTCGCGCGCCATTCAAATCTGACGAAAAACCGCCAATATAATTCGAGTAATTCGCGCAGCGGCCGCACTTTTTTGTTTACGTAGTGATGAGGAAGAGTAATATACGATAATTATGAGTAATTTTATATATCTACACAATGCTAGTAGGGCAGCAGGGATTGGGGAAGGGAAAGTCTTCCCGATTATAGGCGTATTCGTGTAGATTTATCTTTAGTGTAGAATTCTACTAATCTCTGGTAGAATAATAACGAATACTTGTATAATTAGTAACTCTTCATGACTAGTGCTAATTGAAAAGTTGGCTACGAAGAATCTTATTATTTTAAAAGTCATGTCAAAGTTGCAGTTTTTAGGTTAGAGTGGTATAAATGAATTTTGAAATTCGAATCCTGTCAAAGTGAGTGCTATAATAATATCTCCACCACTTTATAATTACGTATTAATTATTCACTACATTCATTTTGTACAATGTTTTGTAGAATTTTAATGTTAAATTTGGTTTTATAAGTGAAAAATGTTATAAAAAATTGAAGTACTTCATTAGATAAGGTACATTTATTGTATTGAAGATAAAGTGAACATATAGTTATGAATAATATTTTTTTTTTATTATTAATTATAATATTATTAACCTAATTTTCTGATCTGTCAGTTTACAACAAATTCGAGGTTAAAAGTGATAAACGCTTCTGCTCTATGACAGATTATCCAACAGATTTGAGTTTTATTATCGATTTATTATTTATTTTAATTATATCTTGACAGTCTATGCATTTATATTTAATTATTACGACAATACCCTTAATGTTATGGTGTTTTTTTCAACTTTTTACGACAGGAAAATATTTCTTCCCATCTGTTGGATGTTTAACAACAGCCTATTATTATTATAATAACTACAGATTAACTTTTTAGCTATCTTCAATGCAATAAATGTACCGTAATTGATAAAGTATGACAATATTTGACTTATAAAACCAAATTTAACATTAAAATTTAACACATACTTACTTTCAGATTAAATCAGAAAAAGATGCTCAAGAAGAATTTGGATAGATACTTGTACATGATGTTTTTTGGTCTCCAAGAAAAGGAATGTTACTACCGGCTCTTTTGGGATCTGGTATCCAAATATTCTTCATGGCTCTTTTCCAGCCTTTCAATGATGTTTATTATGTAAGATCTCGAGTTGCATTTTATTTGTTTGTAATATCAGATATTAATTTTATAATTTTGTACAAAATATAATAATACATTGCGCTGGTGTGGAAGGTGATGTAGCAAATGAGACATTTTTTGCACGAGCGAAGCTGGTGACAAAAGTCGAATGTGGTAAAAATAACTTTACACACAAGATTCATACAGCATGTTATACCACCAGAGCTTAAAAGTCATATCAAAGTTGCAATTTTTAGGTTAGAGTGGTATAAAAGAATTTTGAAATTTGAATCCTGATAGAATAAATATTATTTTCTTTGTTTTTTAGGTTTTGCATGACTTGGTTTTCTCTCTCCAGCAAATACAGGAGCCTGAATGACGTGCTATGGTTTTGTATGTTTGTATTTGATTCATGAATATAGCTGGTAACAGAGTGAATTTGATGGTCAGTGATTGAGCAACAGAAATTGTTCAACAATTAGAATCTTTAAGGTGTAGAACAAAAGATACAGATGAAGAGCTACGAAAAATGAGACAGGTACAAGAATCTTTTACAATTGCTTACCATGATTGTACAAAATTAAATACATATTGGCAAAATATTGCTACACAACAACAAACAGCACAGATTGTGGAATTAGAGAAAAACATCAAAAGACAAAAAGAGCAACAGGAAGCGGTCTTAAATCACAAAGTTGCTACGGTATTACAATTACGTATAACACTTGCTGATAAATTACAAGATACTATCAATAAACTTGGCCACTTACAAGCTAGAGTTCTTGATAATTAACTTACAAGGTAATAAAGTTTAAGGTAGTAGTTATAATAGAATAAGAAGTATAATTTTATATTAATTTTGTATTAACAAAAAAATATTATGCACTTGATAGGTGGAAAAAAGACCAGAGATTATCTGGTAACGATGGTACTAATGTCTGCTAACTTGGAAGCAGTGCAAGAGTGGTGTGAGAGTCTTGCTGAGTTGATTTGGCTTAACAAAAACAGGTAAAAGAAGTTGATTATCTTAAGTTTATTCATTTTTTAACTCAAAATCTTGAAACTTTTTGTATAGTACATTGATTGGCAAAAAGTTTGCATTTTTTCTGTAGAATATGCCAGTATTTATTTTATGACCCTTTCTGAAAGTCTCTATTTGGCTGTTTCTTAGTATACCTTCATCGAAGGATATTGAGGCTGCGGCCAAATATTTTTTATCGAAAAATTTTTTTTGTATGCTTCTTCGAAAACCCTTCAAAATGCTTTTTTGAATACTGGCCGAGCAAAGGGAAAAAAATTACAATTTTTTGAAATATCAAGAAAAATCCATAATTTCAATTTTTGATAACATGATTAATGAAACTGAATATTATTCATACATCTTACGACATGGACCGTACCACTGAATTTTGTTAGAGCATCAAATAGAACATTATATATATATATATTTTTTTTTTTCAATAATATTAGGCTTACACAATAAGCGATACCTAATTATGAATTAATAATAAATTAAGCTCTAGAGGTTAATTACTATAAAGCTGTCAAAATAAAATCAGGCAACATACAGTTGTGCAGTGTATATTCCAATAACAAGACACAAATACTGCTCTATTATAAATTTTATTTATAATTTTATTTATAATTTGTAATTTTATTTTTTTTAAATTTACAATTTTTTTAAATATGAAGCAAAATCCATAATTTCAATTTTTGATAACATGATTAATGAAACTGAATATTATTCATACATCTTATGGCATGGATCGTACCACTGAATTTTGTTAGAGCATCAAATAGAACATTATAAATATCTATTTTCAATAATATTAGGTTTATACAATAAGCGATACCTAATTATGAATGACATTATGAGTCTGTAGCCTGATTTCATTTTGACAGCTTTATAGTACTTAACATCTATAGCTTAATTTATTATTAATTCATAATTAGGTATCGCTTATTGTGTAAGCCTAATATTATTACGAAAAAAAAAATATGTATATATATAATTTTGTTGGAGCATCAAATAGAACATTATATATATATAATGTTCTATTTGATGCTCTAACAAAATTCAGTGGTACGGTCCATGTCATAAGATGTATGAATAATATTCAGTTTCATTAATCATGTTATCAAAAATTGAAATTATGGATTTTTCTTGATATTTCAAAAAATTGTTATTTTTTTCCTTTGCTCGGCCAGTATTTATCAAAAAAGCATTTTGAAGGGTTTTCGAAGAAGAATACAAAAAAAATTTGTCGAATAAAAAATATTTGGCAGCAGCCTCAATATCCTTCGATGAAGGATATACTAAGAAGCAGCCAATCAGAGACTTTCAAAAAGGGTCATAAAATAAATACTGGCACATTCTACAAAAAAAATGCAAACTTTTTCCCAATCAATGTTCTATACAAAAAATTTCAAGATTTTGAGTTAAAAAATGAATAATCTTGAATTTAAAAAAAAATTACAAAAAAATTGAATTTTCAATCTCGCATAGCTTTTTTATTTTTGCAAATATCGACCTAAAATTTGAGGAACATTTTTTTTTTTCATAAAAAACTAAAAGAAAACGAGTTTTGAGCGATTTTAAAATTTGAACTGCTATAATTTGCTAAAATCTAACAATAATCTAATAATGTTGATTCTTGGTATAATTTTATATGAATTTTGTATTAACAAAAAGATATTATGCACTTGATAGGTGGAAAAAAGACCAGAGATTATCTGGTAATGATGGTACAATGTCTGCTAACTTCGAAGCAGTGCAAGAGTGGTGTGAGAGTCTTGCTGAGTTGATTTGGTTTAACAAGAACAGGTAAAAGAAGCTGATTATCTTAAAAATAAATTTGCTCTTGATCCACCTGGTGTCCAAGACATTCTCCCAGCTCTTAATGCACAAGTCACATTACTACTCAGTACTTTAGTGACAAGCACATTTATTATTGAAAAGCAACCCCCGCAAGTTATGAAAACTAATACACGTTTTAGTAGTACTGTAAGATTATTAGTTGGCGGGAAATTGGGTGTACATATGAGACCACCACAAGTAAAGGTCAGCATTATCAGTGAAGCACAAGGTAATGTAACAATCAGGAGTCAGAAAGTTAACGTCAATAAAAGTGAAGTTAGTGTGAAATAATAAATAACTCGGGTACAATGGATTACCATCAAGCAACAAGGCAATTGGTAGTTAGCTTCCGGAATATGCAACTGAAAAAAAACAAAAGAGCTGAAAAGAAGGGTACTGAGTCATAGTTATGGATGAAAAGTTTGCTCTTCTATTTCAATCCCAATTCAGTGTAGGAGGAGGCGAACTTATATTCCAGGTTTGTTAATTTTTTAAATAAGGCATTTAGCATAATTTTATATTGAAAATTCAATTCTTCATCATGATTCAGGTCTGGTCAATGAGTTTGTAGTTATAGTTCACGGTAACCAAGAACCATATGCATGGGCGACAGTCACGTGGGATAAAGATTTTGCAACATTTATTCGTGATCCATTTGTAGTGCCTGAAAAAGTTCCTTGTCCTAAAGTCGCGGAAGCACTAAACATGAAGTTTAAAAGCGTAACGGGAAGGGCACTGACGGACGATAATCTACGATTTTTAGCAGAAAAAGCGTTCAGAGGTGGTCCTCCAGGTTACCAGGACTTCTCAAACTTAATGCTAAGTTGGGCACAGTTCTGCAAGGAGCCTTTACACGAAAGAAATTTCACATTTTGGGAATGGTTTTACGCCGTCATGAAACTTACGAAGGAATATTTACGGGGATCCTAGAATAACGGATACATTTTGGGCTTTGTTAGAAAGAAGCAGGCAGAGGAAACACTGGCGAGCTGTGGTTTCTACGTTAAACCTCTCCTCGTAACACAAATGCCGGGCTGGAGCGGATCAATGGCTGGGCGGTCAAACGCCCTCGCATTCATCAGTCATCGGCGTGGGCCCCGGCAGTCAGGGCGGCCCTGGTGGTAGCTACCTAGCGACACCACCCAACATGTTCCAAGCCCGACTCATCAGTGCCAAGAGACACGCCGTCCGTAGCCTCTAGCTCAGTGTCTTGCATGTAGCCGACGAAACATTAATCTGTTACACGAAAAAAAACGATAGTAATCACTATAGTAATTCGCTATAGTAAGAAATACGATTAACCAGGTGATATCCTAAATCGATATATAACTCAATGTAAAATCATTTCTTAGAATTAATCTTATTTTCAATTTTGTATACGAAAAGTCTGCCTCCTAGTGTTCATTGATTAATAATTAGTATTACTACAATTTTTTTTTTGTGGATAATGAACGAACTACCTTTTTCGGTATACGGTATTGCGTTAAAAAAATATTCGAATGGTTTTGTCTGCGACAATAATTGGTTATATTTTTATAAATTATAACTATAGCGAAAATCACATACGGTTTTTCAGCCAAATTGATATATATTATTCGTACATTCTCTCTAAGAGAAAGCTTTTTTTATGATTAAATATCATCTCATTAATTAGCTTTATTTGTTTTACGGTTTTTACACTTTTCTACTTTTATGAATTGTATTTTATCAAAAGTAAGGTTGCGATCCATGGCGTTTCGAAATATTAGACGGAACCACTTAAGTCCGTGAGTACGAGAGAGAGAAAAAGAGAGATTCTTCCGTGAATGTCTCTCTCGCTCTTACGGGCTTAACTGGTTACGTGTAATTTTTCGGAAAGCCATGGGATCGCACCCTATAGCGTATCTTATAAGATAGTAATCTAAAAAATTTTTAGCAACTATAATAAAATTTTTCTAAAAATTTTGAATTTTTATATTTTATCAAAATAGCTTTAAATCAAATTTTACTATTAATTGCAATTTTATGATAAAAATTTTGCAGCCATCCAAGAAAGCGCGTAAGGAAAGGAATGTTACTATAACCGGTTCTTTTGAGATCTGGTATCCACGTATTCTTCATGACTCTTCTTACCCTAGGTGTGGAAGGTGACTTACTGCACAAGGCATTTTTTCCACAAGCGAAGCTGGTGACAAAAGTCGAATGTGGTAAAAATAACTTTACACATGAGTTTCATACAGTATTTTATACCACAAGAGCTTAAAAGTCATGTGATAGTTGCAGTTTTTAGGTTAGAGTGGTATAAAAGAATTTTGAATATTGGAGTCCTCATAGAATAAATATTATTTTCTTTGTTTTTTAGCTTTTGCATGACTTAGTTTCCTCTCTCCAGCAAATACAGAAGCCTGAGTGACGTGTACTATGGTCTTGTATGTTCGTTTTGGTCTGGCCGTACAGCGGTTGATTACTGAAAGTATCGCGAGAAGAAGGAGGGTCAGCGAATGGAACGAGAGAAAGCTATAGGACGAGGCTCTTTCTTTTCGATGGCCACCAGTGGTCCCGATCCAAATCATTATTCGCATCTCCACAAGTAACCTTCTGACAGCCGTAGCAGCAACATGCCTACCAAGCAGTCTAGCTCGTCTTCCTCAAGCATGAAGCAGCCTCCGCATCACAATTATCATCACTCGCGACAGAGCATCAAGTTGTCTTCACAGATGATGCTCAAGAGGCCATCAGCCAGAAGCAACAGCAGCCCTAAGCCACCAAAGTCTAGAGACCTTAATAGGGACAGAAAAATAATGTCCAGCAGAGATAGATATGGCTTTGGCCACTCCATACAGAATGCAGTTAAGTCCGGTGCTTTGCAGAAATTGGAAATGGTCCATCCACCTGAAAAGTTCTCAAACAATGTATATCTGAGGTGGCCAAATGGTCCAATCTCGGCAGCGGAAATTCTGCAAAAGTCAATGTTCTCCAAAAGAGCAGCAGCAGCAGCCAAATGATGCCAGTAACAGTGACGTGTCAAGGCCAGACAACAAGAGACTACTACGACACATGATGGAACAAGACAATCCGGTGCAGACTGACTCCTGAGTTGTGAAGTCCTGATCACTCTTCTCGAGTCCTGAAAATACTTCCACGCCCACGCCACTGCCGAAGAAGTCTGCACACACGTAAAAGCTGCGATGTCCAAATTTCATATACCGTCCTTTGCAAGCCCCAATTTTATGAAAAAAGAATTAGCAGCACAGAGTAGACTTCTTTGTTGGAATTGCAAAAAAGAAATAGGCTCTCGAACAGTGCTTCGTCACAGAAGCACGCATCAGTAGGCACATGAGCAACAGTAACATTATGAACGACGCAACAGCCGCTGACAACAAGCAGCAGATTATGCAGGCGCACGCTCGCATCGGTGTTTCGAGCTTCAGCAGTGCGTACGAACCAGCCGGTTTGGTTAATAACAATCGTATGCCTGACCTTGTGCAGGTCAAACAGAGCAAGAACATGATGAACATTAAACCACATCCTGCGGTCATGAAGCCTTTGAATGATACGCTGAACTTCGTTTCCAATCAGCGACAACACAAATAGTAGCATCGCGGACTGAGCAGTGTACTGGTTCCGAGTGCGGTGAAGCACGAATACTCGACAATTGATCGTAATAGCGATCCTTGTGAAGGCTGAGTTGACCGAAGACATTCTGAGCAACGAAATGCCATGTGATCATAGGAATGTCATTAATACTGGCAGCAGCTGTAGCAGCAGTTCGCAGCGTGACCGCTCCGACGGTCATGACGAATCAGGCCTGCGCCAGGTGCAAAGGCATAATAGGAGCAGCATCCAACACAGCCACAGTAGCAGCAACTGAACGAGAGATATAGCGAACGATACAGTTCGTTATACAATGCGAGCGGCAATAACAAGGTACGTGGAGGCGGAAGATGGGTAGGTTCCCGACATCTCTCGTATCCGTATCAGTACTATCCGAACCTGGAGATGCGCGAGCCGCCCGATGGTGGCAATGTTTACTTAATATTTACTTTCGGAGGACATGAGTATCTAATCTGTGGGAGCATATAAGAATTATGGAAACCCACTGCTGTAACCTCTAAAACTCAATTTTATTGTACTAGAAAACAAACATTCTCTATACAAAAACACAAATCAAAATTTGTTTTTTATGAAGCCGATCAACTTAAAAAAAGAAAAGGAACCATAAACACGCTCAAACTTGTATGCTGGTATAGTACAAGAATAAGCTTACTCGTCATTTTAACGTCTATAAAAAATTAGTTTCATTAAACCTAAAAATAATTGACAATATAAAGCAATCTGTATTTTTCGAAGGTGTACACGATTAGAGTTTCTAAAAATACACACACACACACACACACACACACACACACACACACACACACACACACACACACACACACACACACACACACACACACACACACAGACACACACACACCCACACACACACCCACACACACACACCCACACACACACACACACACACACACACACACACACACACACACACACACACACACCCTTGACTTGTGTCCAAACAATAAATTTCAAACAAAGCTAAATCAATAATTTGAAAAAATGTTCATTATAATACACTTTTCTATCAGGTGTTTCATTTGTATTTCATTTTTCTCTTGTAAGATATATTATTTAGCTTTGGCGAAAATAATTTTTATCTAATCTAAGATTACTAAACATTTACTATAATCCAAAGCTAAAATGAACGTCTATAAATGTTTTACAGAATTTAATAATTTTTAGTTAAGACAAACAATAGGAAATACTTTATGCGACGCGAGGTGAGGATGCCGTTTCACATAAAAAATTGTAAGATGACAGTCACTTTTACGTAATTCCACGCGTCAATTTTAAGAATATTGCATTATATAAATTACTCAACATTTTGATTATTGAAAATGCTGTGATCCCGCATTCTTTACACGATAAAAAATCGTTAGCAAATTAATTTTCAATATTACGAAGTAAATTTGGTGGGGGACACCATGGATAAAGTTCACTCCTACATCCACAAAATCTACTGACGGCGCCATCTATGGTCACTTCGGAAAACGTTCAAATCGTAAATAATAAATATGAAAGGTGAAACAAAGGTTGGCAGCCCTTACTTTCTATCTCAATCACTCAGCACTCTGCGCTGACTGTAAAACAGTCTCACCAACCTTTAAGCATAGTGCCTTGGATATATTAATAATAAAATATCAAATTATTTTTGTTGAATTTCGATTAAAGAAGGCTGCCCCGCCCTCAGATATCTGTTCAAGATGATCGTCATCAAATTTTAGATAAATCCAGTGGATATTCTAACCTGTAGACTCGTTTGAAATTTTTAAACGAGTATAAGTCATACAAACTTGTGAGATACAAACTATAAATTTGATATAATATCCGCGGGACAACCTTTTTTTCCCGAACAAATTGCAATGATTTTTGCGAAAATCGCGGGACAATCTTCTTTTCCCGAACAAATTGCAATGATTTTTTTTATCACTGTTTTACTAGATTATTACCGACATGTCGGTAACGTAGGGATTTTCACTTCAACTCCACATCGCCTTAATAGATTTATCTCTAACACAACACAGAGTATAAAATTATTTTTCACTGCAATTAGTAGACGTAGAAACTGCACTTGGAGATTGATTCGTTTTATACCATATTCTTCTTGTTTCTAATATTTTCTTCTTTACTGTCTGTAAAACAATTTGGTAGTTATCTAACAATGTCCTTATTATCTTCCCTATGTCTGGTGTACAATCTTTTGAAATGAAAAAGAAAAACACACGAAGTATCTACTCAAAAAATAATTTATATACCCAAGAATGTTTTGAGTATTTGAAAGATGCAAAAGTATTTTATTGCTATCAGAATTATTTAACCTTTAGAGGACGGGGATTTGGGTTTACTGTTTTCTCTCACTTTTCTATAGAAATCGAGTTTTTGTGATGTCTCACATCTCAAAACTAACACATGTAAAGGGTCGATCATGGGCATGGCCCGTATAGGGGCCATCCCGTCCTCTAAAGGTTAAATACACAAAATAATATGTTATACTTATCTAATTGTTTCTCCGTCCTTGCTAAAACGTATTACTGCATATTGCTAATGTCAACTGATCTTCCCCGCAATTTTTTTCTGTAAATTGGAGTAACGGAAACGGCGGGGGATCCAAAGTTCAGACCATCCACTTTAGATTTGAAGTCAACTCTAGATTTTTTTAGTTCGACATTTGGCATTACAGACAGTGCTTAATTTCGAAATTCTGAATTACGAAAATAATATTTTTCTCCTTGCGAGAAGTTCGATTTCTCGCACGCTGAGTTAAACGATGCGTGCAAAAATCTCACTTCTCGCACGTCGTGTCAAAAAATACGGTTCGACACTTGTGTGAGAAGTTGATTTTCTCCTCGTGTGACCTTTTCACCCTCGCTTCGCTCGGGTGCAAATAGTCACACGAAGGGAAAATCAAATCCTCGCAGTAGTATCGAAATGTACTATTTCGATTGTGACAGTTTACCTACTGTCCAAAACAGCCAATTTCATTAATACTACTTTGATGTGTATATAACACGTTTCTAATGATTGATTTCGAAATTTCTTCGGAAATAAGTCATTAGTTCACGATTTCGAGATAAAAATTTTGCACACACGTATAATATCAACGCTCATTCACTCGAAAAAGTGTAAGAATAATAACCAAATAATCGAAAAAGTAGGTAAAAGAAAATGAAAATGTAGATTAATTTATACATCAATTTTGAAGAATGACGTCGTTAAAAGAATGAACTGTTAATTATAACAGAAATAAAACAAAAATTATGTCATAATACTAGAATCAAATTAACTTCGAAATACAAAAAATAGAAAAATAATATTTACCATGTTCATATATTCGACAGTAAATTGTTTAGATAAAGGGCGTAATGATAACCTAAGATTTCGAAAACTATTTTGATAATGGTCAAATATTCGACATATATTAAACTCGACAAACCCATTAAATTCAATTTCCGCAGAGAGATGACGTTAGTAGTTAGAAGATGGCCGATTTCCCATTCGATTCATGTCCCCGCTTGCAACGATACTTTTCTTTAGTGTTTATTCCGAATTAACAAGAAATATTAATACAATGTATATTATACATCATCATTATATATTACTAAACACTTATAAATTTAACTTTCCTTAGTTAAGAAAAAATTTTATAATAAGAATGCGATACTTGCATGGTATCCAGTTTTGATTTTGTCGAAGCATATCTCCCATTATCAATTATGAAAAAACTTAGTAGAGTATATTTAATTCGTTTCTTTTAAAACAATGACATTCATATCTAAATAAGAGAAAATAAATGATAACCGTTTATTCAATTGATGGTAAATCGCAATCTATTGCTTAAAATTATATAATTTCATAGAACCATTACAACTGCTATGAAATCTGAAGAAACAATTTTTATCTATCAAGTATGCCCGAACAGAGTGCAAGAAAATTTTTTTGCTCGTCTTCGAGCGGTATCTCTGTCAATTATTTATCTCGAAATTAAACTAATGATTCTCTTATATATTTTGATTTTTACAATGCGAAATTCCAAGACCACAACGTTTTAAACAGCATGTTTGAACAATCAATTGTACATACACCGTAATTGACTAATTAATAATTAAATAATTTTCATTATAATATCCATAATTCTATATTATATATATTTTCAGCATAGTCAAAGGTAAGTCTACTTTACTACATATACATATGTGTGTTTGTATGTGTATGTTGGAGTGATAGCATAACGATTATCTAAAATTGTAAACTACTTTTAAATAGTTTAAATTGAAATATATTTTCAGAATTATCATATATTTGACATATATATAATTACATCTAACCCAGAATCACGTAGTAGCGATTGTTGATCCGATTAATGTTGGATCTTTGGGAAGAATTATTCTTATCATAGGTTACTTATACTATCCGATAATCGGAATAAAGATATATTATTATTGCATAATTTATGGACAATTGTATATTTAAAAGACAAGTTTAATACCCAAAGTATATCGTTTTCCAGACGGAAGATATTCCTGAAAAAAAGGAAAACAAGAAATAAAAAGCAATCAAAAATATTAACAAGTAAAATAAATTAATAAAAAGCAATATAAACTAATGAAAATCCAGCAGGTGATCTAACACGTGATTTCACATATGATTTAGTAGGTATATGATGAAAACTTGATTCGGCTACATTAGCCAGTACGTAATTCAATTTTTTGTACATTGCGTGATTAATCAATACATCATATCGCATTTGATTTGGTGTATTAAGCACCTGATTAAGCACGAGAGAATTTTCAGCGGGGCTACATTGGAATATTGCTCACAGTGTTGTCAAAATATGGACTATTCGTGGCTCAGCGTTATGTCACGTTTGTGAAAACTATTATTGACAAAATCGCTATCCATCTGAAGCGAAATTGCCGCTAAACAGTGCAACGATCATAACGGAGGTAGCGTTGGAACGTGCAAAGACGCAAAGATCAGTGACAATCCGTCGCACTCCAAAGCGCTCCTCTTCGTAGTCAGCATGCTACGTCTTCCTCGAGCTTTTGAGCACTGTTGCACTGTACACGCATCAGCATTTTATTTAGTTTCTATAGTCTTACGATCGCCTTATTTATAATTTGTGTAATGCTAACAAAAGATTATTGACAAATGATAAAGACAATGGTATTCTTCAGTTATTATCATCAGTTAAAATATTGACAAGATCAACAATTTCATTTTTAAGGTTATCTTTCAACCTTCATAGTTCCTCGAGTTTTATAGATATTGAGATCGGGTAGGGCCTATTTTCTTCATCTTAAAAATACGTTTCATTTTCACTCGGCCAACGATTGATTTGATTAACTAGAAGAAAACATACAGCTCTTTCAAAATGGTCGATTTTCGAAAATCGCAATGTTGGCACCCCTGTAACTTTTTTCTATCAAAACCGATTGGGCTCGTATTGAGCGGAAAAAAAGTTATAACTTTCTAGAAAACGACCCAATTGGTTTCGTTCGATTTTTTGGATATTTGCATAAGTTACGAATTTTTCAAAATAGGTGTTTTTCGTATACGTATCCATTAAGGGCGTGTTACACCTAGTGGCTTCTGAGGCCAAAATCAGCTGATCGATGGCTTTTCATGGATCTAAATTACTTGAAATTCATGTATTTATTGCCCGAAGATTTGAAAATATTAAAAATATTTCTTGAAATAATTTGAAAATGCTAAAAACGACAAAGAAAATTACTAAAGCTCTTAAAACTAAGCAATTAAAAGAGGTTTTTCAATTTTTAAAAATAATTAATCAAATAATTTTAATATTTCCAACCCTTCGGGCCATTACTGCATGAATTTTAAGTAATTTAGGACTTGTCCCATGAAAATTCATCGATACTTTTTTTTAAAAAGGCCTTAGAAGCCACTATGTGTAAGACCCCCTTTAAGGAGGTTCGATAGCGAAATGAAAAAGGTTACGTCATTCCAAAAACTAAATATTGTTGTTCTTCGATTGATTTTCTATTAGTGTGTGAAATTTCAGATCGTTTGTCAACTCGATTATGAAATTATTCAACTTCAAAGTTCAACTCTTATACACGGGCTCTTATGGAAGTTCCTTGGACCCCCTTCCCATGCCCCGCGAGCGGTGAGCTATCGAACCACCTTGAGGTGGCTCCGGCGCGCTGGGCCGTATCATTGGTAGGTTCTTTAGGGTGCATTGCATTTTTACTTAAAGAATCGATCAAATTGCAATAAAACAGTTAATAGTAAGTTATAAAGTACTCTTAAGCATTTAAGCACCCTACAGTATAAAAGATAAAAAAGTTATTCATCACTATTGATCAAGTACTACGGCTGTGGTAGTGTATATAGATATATCTTATACACAGGAAGCGCGGCTTTTCATTTTATACGGAAAGATTTTTTCGAAATTTGTTCGTCGATCGTTATTTTTCAATACATCATTGTAAACTATAGATGATGAACAGTTATTTACAAGTATATACACTACCAGGGCTGTAGTACTTGATCAATAGTGATGAATAACTTTTTTATCTTTTATATTGTAGGGTGCTTAAATGCTTAAGAGTACTTTATAACTTACTATTAACTGTTTTATTGCAATTTGATCGATTCTTTAAGTAAAAATGCAATGCACCCTAAAGAGCCTCCCAATGATACGGCCCAGCACGCCGCAGTCACCTTAAGGTGGTTCGATAGCTCACCGCTCGCAGGGCGTGGGGAGGGGGTCCCCTTTTTAAAAGAATCACGTCATTAGTGTTTTATGTTTTACCAAGGTACTTCCATAAGAGCCCGTGTATAAGAGTTGAACTTTGAAGTTGAATAATTTCATAATCGAGTTGACAAACGATCTGAAATTTCACACACTAATAGAAAATCAATCGAAGAACAACAATATTTAGTTTTTGGAATGACATAACCTTTTTCATTTCGGTATCGAACCTCATTAAAGGAGGTCTTACATATAGTGGCTTCTGAGGCCTTTTTAAAAAAAAGTATTCAATGAATTTTCATGGGACAAGTCCTAAATTACTTAAAATTCATGCAGTAATGGCCCGAAGGGTTGGAAATATTAAAATTATTTGATTAATTATTTTTAAAAATTGAAAAACCACTTTTAATTGCTTAATTTTAAGAGCTTTTGTAATTTTCTTTGTCGTTTTTAGCATTTTCAAATTATTTTATAAAATATTTTTAATATTTTCAAATCTTCGGGCAATAAATACATGAATTTCAAGTAATTTAGATCCATGAAAAGCCATCGATTAGCTGATTTTGGCCTCAGAAGCCACTAGGTGTAACACGCCCTTAATGGATACGTATACGAAAAACACCTATTTTGAAAAATTCGTAACTTTTGCAATTATCCAAGAAACCGAACGAAACCAATTGGGTCGTTTTCTAGAAGGTTAAAACTTTTTTTTCCGCCCAATACGAGCCCAATCGGTTTTGATACAAAAAAGTTACAGGGGTGCCAACATTGCAATTTTCGAAAATCGACCATTTTGAAAGAGCTGTATGGTTGCTTCTAGTTAATCAAATCAATCGTTGGCCGAGTGAAAATGAAACGTATTTTTAAGACAAAGAAAATATTCCCCACCCGATCTCAATATTTATAAAACTCGAGGAACTACGAAGGTTGAATGATAACCTTAAAAATGAAAATATTTAGATTCACGTTTCCCGTTGTGTAAAAATGTCATTGCGTTATTTTTATTCCACAAATTTTTTTTCTAAAATTTGACAAAATAACAAAGAAATTCCTTCTTGAATCATTCAAATCGATCAAAAAACCGCTGCTAACTGCTTTAGCAGAATGCTTTCTCAAAGAGAATTAATAAATTATCTCAAATAATTTTTTTAAATGAATATTTTAATATAAAATTTCATTTTTTCTGCATATCTTATTTTCCATAAATACATTATTCAAAATAATTTATAAAATTATATTTAAAATCGTTATGTAATGATAAAAAATTATTTATAATCCATAAAATTATTTAATTTTTGTAAAAATTTTCTACTTTTTCAAATCCGCATTTTTAAGTCAAAACTAACACGTGACTAATTGTAAACACATAAATTAAAAGTAAATCGAATATAATTTAAGAATATCGGTCTTCATTTAAAATGCAATGCTAAAAAAGTAATTTATAATTCATAAAAGTATTGGCAGTAGCGATCGGTACGGAAGCTACAGTCCTATCGCTTTCACAACAAGTAGCATTTGTCGTGACAGACTTAGCCCTAGACACAACCGAGGTCAGAATTCAAAATATGACACTTTATAATAGAGAAAGCAAAATAAGACTTTTAAGTCATCTGCTTGACTCCAAAATTCAATCAGTTCTAAGTTTCTTAAGAATCTGTGTTTATATTATATTCATCTTCGAAATGTAATGCCAAAAAAGTTATTTAGAATTCGTAAAATTAGTTAATTTTTCTAAAAAGTTCCTACTTTTTCAAATTTGCATTTTTAAGTCAATAATAACTCGTGATTAGTTTTAAAATACATAATTTAGAAGGTAATCAACTGTACTTTGAGAATATCAGTCTCCATTTTTCATATCTTTCAAACACATAGAAAAAAAAAATTATTTTTGAAAAAAAAATTTTCCAAAATTGTTATTTTTTTAAAAATAGGGCCTCAAAGTCATCCATTCGACTCCAAAATTTAATCAGTTCTAAGTTGAGACATACCTGAGGTGCACGCGAAATTTCAGCCAATTCCGTCCATCCGTTCAAGAGTTATGACCGGGACAAAATTTGGTTTCACACATACATACATACATACATACATACATATATACATATATACATACATACATACATTTTCTAAAAACATATTATTCTGACTCAGGAACCTCAAAAACATCGAAATTCATCAAAATCTGTGATTCGAAAATTTTCACCGTTACAAAGCTTTCTCTTTGAGAAAGCAAAAATGAGCGAGGAAAGCGATTGACCCCCCTGCGACCGGTTATGACCGAAAAGCACAAAAACTACCCATATATACCGGGTGTCCCATTTTAAAACCACCAGGCAAATATCTCGAAAACTAAGGGAGATGGAGAAAAACTTTTAATACAAAAGTTGTAGGGTTCAGAGGGGCCCAACTGATCGTGAACTTGGTTATGACCTTTAGGTCAATGATCAAGGTCATTTGAAGGTCAAATCGATTTTTTCAAATGGGAACCCCCACTTTTGACCTCGTAAATAAAAAGAGCAGAAAATTTTACGTTCAGATATGTCCTTGAGTCAAGGTCATGGTCATGGTCATGTTTAAAATCAAAATCAATCAACGCATCAAAACATTCCCATAATTAGGCATACGAGACAAATTGTTAAATACAAAAGTTGTAGGGTTCAGAGGGGCCCAACTGATCGTAACCTTGGTTATGACCTTGTGGTCAATGATCAAGATCATTTGAAGGTCAAATCGATTTTTTCAAATGGGAACCCCCATTTTTGACCTCGTAAATGGAAAGAGCGGAAAATTTTACGTTCAGATATGTCCTTGAGTCAAGGCCATGGTCATGGTCATGTTTAAAATCAAAATCAATCAACGCATCCAAACATTCCCATAATTACGCATACGAGTGTTAAATACAGAAGTTGTAGGGTTTGGAGCGGCCCAACTGATCGTGACCTTGGTTATGACCTTGAGGTCAATGATCAACGTCATTTGAAGGTCAAATCGATTTTTTCAAATGGGAACCCCTATTTTTGACCTCGTAAATGGAAAGAGCGGAAAATTTTATTATTTTTACTATTATCAATATTTACCAGGGTTAACCACTTATATCAAATAATAACAAAAGTTAATAAGTGTTGACCATCTGTATCCAATAGTGACCGGTAGTATTCAGCATTGATCGGTAACAGTCAATAATTATTCCTGTTTACATAAAATTGTTTTCAAATTGAGCACACTTATATTGGCACAGAAAATTAAACTTTTTCGTTTTAAAATATTGTATAGTATAATAACATATTATTTCTTTTGTGGTGTGTTTTGATAAATAATTGCATTTACAACTAAAAAAGAATGCCTGACTATTCTGCTAATGAAATAGTTGACATTCTTCTTATTTTAGGAGAATGTCGACGAAACTATCGAGAGGCAAGCAGATTGTATCGTGCTCGGTTCCCTCAACGACAACATCCTGATCATACGGTAATACGTGACATTGAACTGCGCGGTCGACAAGGAAACTTCGTTCGAAGAAGGAGGACACTGAATAAACACGATTATGAAAATAATCCTCGCTTTCTTGCTGTTCTAGCCATGGTACATTTAAATGTTCATGTCAGTTTACGCGAAATCGAGTTAACAATGGGTATTCCAAGATCTACGGCCAGTAGATATATACGATATGCGCGTTACCATCCTTACCACATTACTCTAAAGCAAGCTTTAACTGTGGAAGATTATCGACGGAGAATAACATTTTGCCAATGGGCAACACAACAAATTACTGATGATGAAAATTTCTTTAACAATGTTCTTTTTAGCGACGAGGCTACATTTCAGAGTACTGGTATGTTGAATCGCCATAATTGCCACTACTGGTCTCCTGTTAATCCTCATTGGATGCGAGAAGTTGATCATCAGCATCGCTGGAATGTAACGGTATGGTGTGGTATTATTAACGGATGTCTGATTGGACTTTATTTTTTTGAAGGTCACGTAACTCAACATACTTATTTACAGTTGCTGAGAGACGAGCTGCCACTCTTTCTAGAAAACGTTGATCTCCATACAAGGGCTAGAATGTGGCTACAACAAGATGGTGCTCCTCCACATTATGCCAGAATTGTCAGAGATTTTCTTAATGAAAGGTTTAACGGTCGATGGATTGGTAGAGGAGGTCCCGTAGCATGGCTACCAAGATCTCCAGATCTGACATTTTCAGATTTTTATTTATGGGGCTTCCTAAAAAATACAGTCTACCGCAACAGGCCAACTACAAGAGATGACATGATTCAAAGGATTGCACAAATCTGCTTAAGTATTCCACGTCAAGTATTATTAAATACTGTTAGAAACTTTGAAAGGAGAATAGAATGTTGTCAACAAGTAAATGGTGCAACTTTTGAGCATCTTCTTCAGTAAATGGTGACCGAAACACTTGGATCCTATGACTAAATACACATAAACGTGGAATTTTCCAATGAATTTTTAGCTGGCCTGATCATCCCCGACCTTGCCGTAACTGTCCGGGTCATCTCCGACCTTGCCTTAACTGACCGGGTCATCTCCGACCTTGCCTTAACTGGCCGGGTCATCTCCGACCTTGCCTTAACTGGCCGGGTCATCTCCGACCTTGCCTTAACTGGCCGGGTCATCTCCGACCTTGCCTTAACTGACCGGGTCATCTCCGACCTTGCCTTAACTGGCCGGGTCATCTCCGACCTTGCCTTAACTGGCCGGGTCATCTCCGACCTTGCCTTAACTGGCCGGATCATCTCCGACCTTGCCTTAACTGGCCGGGTAATCTCCGACCTTCCCTTAGGTGACCGGGTCATCTCCGACTTTGCTCTTAACTGCACGGAAACTGACCATAACTTTGACCATGACCTTGACCCAAGGTCATATCAGAATTTTTCGGTTTTTCTATTTACGAGGTCAAAAGTGAGGGTTGCCGTTAAACAAAATTGATTTAACCTTCAAACGACATCATCCTTGACCTCAAGTTCATGGTCAAGGTCACGATCAGTTGGGCGCCTCCAAACACTACAACTTCTGTATTTAACACTCGTATGCGTAATTATGGGAATGTTTGGATACGTTGATTGATTTTGATTTTAAACATGACCATGACCATGGCCTTGACTCAAGGACATATCTAAACGTAAAATTTTCCGCTCTTTCCATTTACGAGGTCAAAAATGGGAGTTCCCATTTGAAAAAATCGATTTGACCTTCAAATGACCTTGATCATTGACCTCAAGGTCATAACCAAGGTTACGATCAGTTGGGCCCCTCTGAACCCTACAACTTTTGTATTTAACAAGTTGTCTCGTATACCTAATTATGGGAATGTTTTGATGCGTTTATTGATTTTGATTTTAAACATGACCATGACCATGACCATGACCTTGACTCAAGGACATATCTGAACGTAAAATTTTCCGCTCTTTCCATTTACGAGGTCAAAAGTGGGGGTTCCCATTTGAAAAAATCGATTTAACCTTCAAATGATCTTAATCATTGACCTCAAGGTCATAACCAAGGTCACGATCAGTTGGGCCCCTCTGGACCCTACAACTTTTGTATTAAAAGTTTTTTTTCATCTCCCTTAGTTTTCGAGATATTTGCCTGGTGGTTTTAAAATGGGACATCCGGTATATATATATATATATATATATATATATATATATATATATATATATATATATATATATATATATATATAATCATATGAACATCGACTTATGCTGACACCAATGTATAAGACCACGTGACCTGTCTGCATAAGTGTAATACCGTTTATACAAGTGTCTGCACAAGTCTAGCGTGACTAAAGAAATAATCTCTCTACTTATGCTGACGTCTGCATAAGTCGGTCTCTGTCTGCATAAGTCTATTTCAATTCCGGAAAGTGTCTGCATAACTAGCGTTTCATATATTTATATATATATATATATATATATATATATATATATATATATATATATATATATACGTCAACTGTGACAGGTCGAAATTTTAAAATGGCATAAAATGGGTGTTTCTAGTTCTAAATTAGCCACAAAATACAACCCTAGTGTTTAAGAGCGAAATGCTCAATGGTTAAAAAGTTAGAATCAACTGAAAATTTAAAAATTTTGATTTTTTTCAAAAAAACAGCAATTTTCATGATTTTTTTACTAAAAATCTTGAAACTTTTTGTATAGCACATTAAATGGGAAAAAGTTTACAAATTGTAAGTAGAATTGCTGAGAATTTTTCCAGATTGATGTCAATTATATTGTTAATTTATACGTACGAAAATACCATACAAAATATGCTTAAGGCGGTTGTGACATGATTAATATCCCTCGACAGAGGCTAAAAATTTGATATAAAATGTTACTTCTAAAACGAGACCTTGATGAAAGTGGAATACAAACTCAGAAATAAGTAACAGACAATTGAAACTGTTTACATGTATATATATGTACATATATGTATATATATAAATATATATACAGTTTCAATTGTCTGTTACTTATTTCTGAGTTTGCATTCCACTTTCATCAAGGTCTCGTTTTAAAAGTAACATTTTGTATCAAATTTTTAGCCTCTGTCGAGGGATATTAATCATGTCACAACCGCCGTAAGAATATTTTGTATGGTATTTTCTTACGTATAAATTAACAATATAATTGACGTCAATCTGGAAAAATTCTGAGCAATTCTACTTACAATTTGTAAACTTTTTCCCATTTAATGTGCTACACGATAAGTTTCAAGATTTTTAGTAAAAAAATCATGAATTTTGAAAAAAATCAAAATTTTCAAATTTTCAATTGATTCTAACTTTTTAACTATTGAGTATTTCGCTCTTAAACACTAGGGTTGTATTTTGGGGCTAATTTAGAACTAGAAACACCCATTTTATGCCATTTTAAAATTTCGACCTGTCACAGTTGACGTGAAGTTACCCATATATATATATATATATATATATATATATATATATATATATATATATATATATATATATATATATATATATATATATATATATATATATATATATATATATATATATATATATATATATATATATATATATATATATATATATATATATATATATATATATATATATATATATATATATATATATATATATATATATATATATATATATAACTTAGTACACCGCTACCTTCCAGGACACCTACAGGTTTTCTGCAATAGAAGTAGGTATCAAACGTTAAACAGTACATAAGTGACTAAAGAAATAATATCCCTCAGGGTGTTGACTAACACCACGACGCCTGCGGCGCCCCCGTTCTGTTCCGCAGTATTTTACGTTGATTTCGGAAAAATTTTACGGAAAAAAACGTTGAGAAAGAAACCCTAGATGTCCTGAATAAAAAAAAATGTCCTGAAAGGTAGCGGTAAACATATTCCTAATTCAGTACAGTCCTGAAAACATGCAAATGTCCTGAAACAGCGGTAAACCAATGAAAAGTCCCCAAACATAGCGGTGAACAGAAATATATATATATATATATATATATATATTGTAACGGATAAATTATTCCCGGCTGCTCAGCGATTATCCGTTTACAAATAGTGCATGCGGCGGCGAGGCTAGCGCACCTCGTGCAGTGCGCACCGCATGCGAAGGTTTAATTTTGGAACAATGATGGGAGAACGGGGTAATAAATAGTCACTCGCGATATTTGAGTAGAACTAGCGGTGTTTATTAACCGAAAAAAGTAGTAGGGGACACAGCGCACGATGTGCGCTTCGCAGTCAGTGAGCGCGGGGAGGAGGCCCGAGCTGCCGCGAGTTAGGGAGAGAGAGAGAGAGAGAGATGTCAAGCCGGCACTTACAACTGCTGCGTAATCGCTGTCGCCGGCCATCCGTTCGCACCAGCTCCTGGGGCGCCGCTCGCTGTCGGTCACCTTGCGGGGGTGGGCACTCGGTCGAGGTCGGTACACTGACTCACTCTAACACACGCTCACAGTCACACACTGGGAAGGGCATAAGGGTCGCGAGAACAACTCTCGTGGTTAGAGCGGGGAGCGCGGGCCCTATCCCAAACGAGACTGCTCGACTCTCTCTCGAGTCTCATCGGTTCGCACGCGCTCCTCGCGCTCTCTCTCTCTCTCTCTGTCTCTCTCTCTCGGCCGGGCGTCCTTCCGCGTCGTCTGCACCTGTAACATCTAAGGCGGCTTAGTACATGATTAACGCGGGGAGAGAGGAAAATGACGGAGAATAATTTTCCGTCATACGCCCCTCCCCCAGACGCTGGCTACGGGCGACGTACCAGCTCGAGATAATCTCTCTCTCCGCCATGCAACATGCAATAGGGGCTAAAGCTTCTACGAGCCATGCAATAGGCTTTGGGATTGCAAGGAGGGAAAAAAACGTAAGCAACTCGGGTATCCTTTTACACTTTTCCTTTATTCCTTTACTTCGACATTATGACCCCACGAGGTCCAAGGCACTCTAGTGCGTCTCGCGGGGCGATTCTTTCGGCGGTTCGCAGGCAGGCGCCTCTGGCGAAATCGCGATCCTTCGCTTATTTCGCGGGCGCTTACCGGTTCCTCCCCGGATGGTTCGCCCGGTCCGGGCATTCACGGCCTCGGTCGACACCAGGGCGCCCGCAGACGCAGCACCAGCGCAAGGGCATCGGGGCGCCGGCCTCGCTTTATGCTCGGTGGATCTGCCGTTGAAGCTGGCAGGCCTGCCGGGCGGCTTCCCTTTGGAGCGTCTCCAGCTGCTCGTGCGCGGCGGCGGCCTCCCTCTCGGCTCATCGTTGCCTCCTTCGGCGCTCCACCTCGGCTTGGCCCATCCTCTGGTGGGCTCGCTGGTCGCCCACCATCCTGGGCGAGTCGCCGGCGATCTTCTTGCACGCGCTGTCCCGGCCGGCGAAGGCGTCGAGCCAGTCGAAGGCTGTCGCCTTCAAGCGCCGGGCAGCGTGCGCAGCCTCGCGAGCCTCCAGGAGGGAGGCCTTCAGGGACTCCCATTCCTCGTCCCTGGTGGGCGGCCGGGGCCCCGTTGGCGGGGGCACCGAGTCCTGGTGGGCCACCTCTACCGCGGGCAGGTGCCCTCCCTCACAAGCGGCCTCTTCTGCGGTTGGCTCGGTCGGGCCCGCATTGGCGAGGGTCGCGGTCTGGGCCACTCGCGCGACAATCGCGCGAGTGATGGCGTCCTGGCTGGCGGCCGGTTGTGGCTGAGGAGGAGGTTCCCTCGCCTCCTCTATCACCAGTGGTTCTGCCCCCTCCTCCGGGGATGGGGCGCGCTGCCCTTGCGCGAAGATCTGGAGCTGCCGCGCCAGCTGTTGGGCTAGCTGCTCGATTGGCCGGCTCATCTTGCCGCTCTCAGAGGTTCGCCCTGGAAAACATGGAATAGAGGGGGAAGTGAGTACGTTCGAAAATGGAGTGTGAGGTAGAGCGGTTAGTGACACCTTGGCGCGTTGCGGCGCGCGTGCGTCGGGGGGAAGGTGTGGCAACGCGGTTTGTCGTGGCTGCGTTCCGTGAGCCTTTAGGCCATCCGCGGCGTCGGGGTGGCGTTGCGCTTGCGTTGGTCGCGAGTGGTAGCGACTTTCGCTCGTCAGCGTCTGCCGTTACTCGCGAGCGCTGGCTCGCCGGGGCCCCTATGACACGCGTGGTTCGCGTTACTACCAACCGTGCTTTGCGTGGTCTTTCCATGGTAGGGTTTAAGGTCTTCTACATGGACCTTGCCGCAGTCTTTTCCGTTAAGATCTTGCAGCTCGTACACATTCGAACCTAGCTTGGCTGAAATTACGTACGGGCCGGCGTATTTCGGCGCTAGCTTCGCTGCTACGCCTTGTGCTGCGGAGGAGAGAATGCGATTTCGCTTCCAAACTTTGTCCTTCAGTTCGAAGCGAACCTCGCGGCGCGACGCATTATAATAATGCGACTGTCGCTGTTGCGCTGCTGAAGCGTTCTTCGCGGCGGAGTGTTGCACGTCCCGCAACCTCTGTAACTGCGCGCGCCGGCGCTCGAGCTCGGCTGCTTCTGCGAGCTCCTCTGCTGCGCGCTCCTCTGCTGCGCGCTCCTCGCGGCGTTTCAAGAAAACGGGCGGAGTCGGTTGCCGGCCTATGTTCAGAAAAGCTGGGCTCGACCCCGTCGACTCCTGGGTCGCAGTGTTGTACGCGAACATCAGTTCGGGGATGTATAAATCCCAATCTCTATGGTTTTCTTCGAGGAACGCGGTGATCATGGTTTTCACCGTGCGATTCACTCGCTCCACCGGATTCGCCTGCGCGTGATACGGTGGAATTGTCGTATGCCTCACTCCAAACTTGTTCAGGAAGGAGTCAGGAGCCTTGTTCTTGAACTCCGTCCCATTGTCGGAGTGGAAAGCTACGGGTACACCAAAGCGTAGGAAAATTCGCTGTTCTAGCTCCTTTTCGATGGTACGCGCGTTCGCCTTGCGAATCGGCACGCATTCGATCCACTTAGTAAATAAGTCTAGGAAGATCAGCAGGTACTCGAAACCTCGAGCGGGCCAGGGGAAAGGCCCCATAATGTCCCCTGCAACAATTTGCCACGGGCGTAATGCGCGATGGCTGCCCATGAGGCCTGCCGGCGCTGTCTGCTGTCCCTTGCACTGCTGGCAAATCAAGCAGTTTCGCACGAAGCCAGCAACATCTTTCCGCAGCGAAGGCCAGTAATAATAGAACGTGACACGCGCATGCGTTTTCGCTCGGCCTAAGTGGCCCGCAGTAGGCTCTGCGTGGCTCTCTTGCATCGCTTTCTCGCGCTTCTCTACTGGCAATACTAATTTCCAAGCGTCCTCGTCCTCGAGCAAGTCTTCGACCGCAGGATTCGGACGGTAGCTGTAGAGGCGCCCGTGAACTATCTTCCACCATGGGTAATCTTCGGGATTTTGTCCGACGGCGGCGACCATGCGCTTGTACCAGGCGTCATCTGTCTCTTCGAAGACATCTACTGCCGCGAGGTCTGGCGCTTCCTCGTCCTCAAACATGCGAGAGAGCGCATCAGGCACGTGATTCAGTGAGCCCTTCCGATGCTCGACGTTGTAGTCGTACGCTTGCATTTCAAGCGCCCACCGCACTAAGCGTCCGGTGGGATTATGCAAATTGCATAACCATTTCAGACTACTATGGTCGGTTATCACTTTAAAATGATAGCCTTCGACGTCAGCACGAAACTTGCGTATCGCCCACAAAACTGCGAGGCATTCGCGTTCCGTGACGGAATAATTCCGTTCCGCCGCAGTCATCGTGCGGCTTGTGAAGCATAAGACTCGTTCTTCGCCGTCGATCGTCTGCGCGAGTACTCCTCCAAGGCCAGTATCACTCGCGTCCGTTTGAATCACGGACTGGTGTTCAAACGACGGCCGGTGTAATACCGGGGCGGACGCAATGAGAGCTTTAATCTGCTCAAGTGCTGATTGCTCCGCGTCACTCCACACATACGCAACGCTGTGCTTGGTTAACTGCGTGAGCGGCCCTGCGATCGTCGCCAAGTCGGGCAAGAACTTGCGATACCACGACGCCATGCCAAGGAACCTTCTCAACTGTTTGAGGTTCTTCGGCGCCGGATATTCCAAAATTGGAGCAATCTTGTCCGGATCAGGCTTAAAGCCGTCTCGGTTAACTAAGACCCCGAGAAACTTGACCTTGCTCCGACAGAACTCGCTTTTCTCACGGTTAATGGTGAGACCTACGTCTTTAATACGCTGGAGAACATGGCTAAGCCACTTGAGGTGTTCCTCAAACGTCTCCGTGACGATAATAATATCATCCAGGTAGGAGAACGCATGAGGCTCCATTTCTGGACCGATGACGCGGTCCGAAAGCTCTTGAAAAGTCGCTGGTCCGCCCACTACCCCATAAGGCATTCGAGTAAATTCGAAGAGGCCCATTCCAGGGACAGTAAACGCGGTTAGCGCCGGCGCCTCCTTCCGCAACGGAATTTGGTGGTAGGCGCTGCTGAGATCGATCGTCGATATGTATCGAGCATTTTGGAGCTTGCGTAAAATAGCGTCCATATGCGGGAGCGGGTAGGCGCTCGCCTTCGTTACCGCATTCAATTTGCGATAATCGATGCGAATCGGTACGTGCGATTCGCTTTCCGTTGCATCACAACCGGGCTCGACCATTCGCTGGTCGATTGGATAATAATACCCGCCTCGAGCATCTCTCGCACTTGCTTGTGCATTTCCTCCTCGATCTTTTTCGAGACAGGGTAATATTTTTGCTTAATGGGCCTAGTGCTCGAGACTTCGATGTTGTGTTCGGTCCAGCTAGTGCATCCTAATGGCGCATCGCTCGCGGACAGCAGTTGGTCGAGCAACTCTTGCAACTGTCGCCGCTGGGCCTCATCCACATCGGCGAGACCGACCGAAGCGAGGTGGACAGCGCTCGCTTCGTCGTGCGCTAGTGAAGCTAGTTCTAGCGGTATTCGCTCTTTAAGTCCTTCGATGCTAAGCGTCGATTCGCGCGGCCACAGCACGGCGTTAAATTTCCGCATAAAGTCGGCGCCGAGCAGACAGTCTGCGTCCAGCTCCTCGAGGATCACCACGTCGAGGTAATGTCGCACACCTGCCACGTCAAAGGGCAGGTCTACGTGGTCCAGTACCGCCGCGGTCTTACCGTTGGCGAGGCGTGCGTCACTTCCGCGATGCGGCGTGATCGTCTTGCCACACGCGGTCGCGATCTGTAAGCCAATCGGGCCTACTGCGATGCGAGATGCGTCTGAGTCGTGTAGCGCGCGTATGCGAAATCCACCCAGACCCACGGGCAAATACCATCGTGAGTATTCTGGTTGACTCGGGGTACTCAAATTTCCCTCTAAATCGGTAGAGGTTGCTGCGACGGACGCAGCCGGGGCGCCTTGCCGAGGCACCGTTGAGGTCACGTCAGGTATTGGAGGGGCGAGAGGGACCTCGTCTACGCGCCCCCTCTGCCTTTTCCCGAGCACTCCGGGCAGTGTGGCTTAATGTAGCCAGGCCAGCTACAACCCCAGCACCGCACGTGCTCTTTTGGCCCGGGCTGGTTGTTAGCGTTCTTATCACTGGTTGGAGTTGGCGGCGCATAATTCTTCTCGCCATTTCTTGCCGAGGCATTTTCCCTATGCTGGCTAAGGGGACTGCGGCTATTCTTGCGGTTTGGGACACACAGCTTGGGAGGGCTGTTGCTCGCCGGGGGACCCAGAGGTCGCTCCCTGCTCAAGTTAAGTTTGGCAAGTTTTTCATCTAGTAGCCGGCTAATCAGCTGATCGAGCCCTTGAACCGACTGCTCTGCCATCGCGGCTAGGCTTGGCTTGCCATCGCTCGTCCCGGGTTGTCCGCGTGTGTCTTGCGGAGGCGCGCCACTCGCCACAGCCGCCAGACTATTTTTGCTGCGCTGCGGTTGCGTTTTCGCGGACTTTGGCCCCTTGTAGGCTACGTCTGGTAACAGACTATCGTCCGGGTTCGAGGGAGGTTTGTAACTCCTCTCCGCCTCCCTTAGCGCTTCCGCTTCTCGTGCAAGCTCTATGAGCTTGTCTATGTCTGTAACTTTCTCCCACGGCACTAAGCGTTGGAGACTGGGCAGCATATTTCTATATATGTGCTCGAGTTGTCGTTCGTCCTCCCAAGGCTCCTCAAACTTACTTAAAATCGTAAGGAGGCATACAATATAATCCCTTACAGGCTCGTCTCTGCCTTGGGTGCGGGCTTGCGCTTCGCCGACGAGTCGTTGCTGGAATCGCTTGTCGACCCCGTAGCAGCGGCGTGCGGCGGCGCAGAAGTCTTCCCAAGTTCGCCAATTTTTGCGAGCTTGGCGGCACCAGTGCCTTGCCACGCCAGACGTCAGCTCCGACATAGCGTTTAGCAGGTCCTCGTCAGTTATTCGCGCGAGCGAGCGACATTCGTTAACTCGCTCGAGGAATTCCTCGATGCTGCTGCCTTTCTCGCCGGTGAATTGCAGTTTTCACTGCCGCACCGTTCTGCCAATGTCCATGTTTATGGATTTATGGAGCGTGGTACCTTCACCCGAGTATCTACTTTGCCAGTTACTCGGGAGGCTTCCCCTCCCCCAAGACTCTTGCCGGTCACGAGCATGAGGCTCAGGATGTCGCTGGGGATCACGCTCGTTCGTATAATACCTTTGCGGTGTAAAGTTTTGCGCTGCTGGATTTAGCGCTGGTGGCTGTCGCTCATTTGCGTTCGTCGCTGTGTTGCGCGAGTCCGTTTGTGTCCTTCTTTCGTCAAGGTACTCTAATCTGTACGTGTCTTGGAAGTTCACTGTTTTATGTTTTTGCGAGCTCGCTTCATTGCCTGTCGTTCTATTTGGCATCGTGTACAGGCGTGTACTCGCTATTAGGTCTGACATCTGCTCTTGCAGCTGCCTTATTTCCTTGTCATAGTATTTTGCGATTCCCTGTATTCTCATCATTTGGTATGCTACTGCTCTTAGCATTGTGTATGTTCTGCCGTTCGTGAGCGTGCATTGTACGGGGTCGTCGGCTGTAGTTGCTGTTCGTGTCGTGAAGACCGATTGCGGGGCTGAATGTATTGTGTAAGTTCCCGTAGTGATGGCTACGGCTGTACTCGCCGTTGTCGTCGTGGTTGTTAGCGTGTTTACCCACGTTGACTGTGTTGTGATAGGCGATGGAAATCTACCTTCGGCTATCGCTTTTCCCAGGTTTATTGCTTCACGAATATCTTGCTGCGACGTTCGCCTCGATCTTGGTTGATTTTGCGTCGTCGCGGTCCATATTTGCCCTGCGATTGTTGCTAGTGCTGTCGCGCAGGTGTTTCCTTCTTGTACTTCAGTGATCGACATGTCCACTTGGTCCAATAGTGTGTGGACGTGGTTTAGTGGTGTTGACGTTTGACGTCTTTGCGTGTAGTGTGTGCATCTCGTAGCTTCACGCCTTTCCGCCAGCTCATCAAGTGTGCGTGCGTCGAACGGCAGAGTTTGTGTAAGGTTTTCTAGTTTTCCATTTCTTCTGTCGAACGCTTCTGCTTCGCCTTCTGCTTCGTCCGTTCGCATGAAATCGTTCACCGTGTAGTCACCTCGCAATCGCCTATATAACCTATCCGCTTTTGCAAACTGTGTGCCGCTTTTTAAAAGTTCTAATTTTTCGAGCGCATCGTCGAGCGGCTTGCCTGCGAGGTTCATTATCCAGCCTTGGATTTCCACCCCCATGATGTCTTCGAATGTATCGCCGTCTAGGAGTGGCATGTTGTTAACCTGAAAATCCCTAATGTGCTTCGTTGAGGAATTCGGGTTTTAAAGTTTTAATTCTTAAATATTACGCCTTTGGTGTTTTTAATTTTGATTTGCGCTAATCGCTGGTCAATTCTCTTTTGTCTCTAAGGAGAATGAAAGTTTTAATGTTTCCTTATTTAATTCAGAAAAGGAGAAACAAAAGTTTAAGAAGCAAAAAGAAAGAAAATTTTTGCCTCTTCCAGTTCTATTTGTTTCCTTGCTTATTTATTTGACAGCAAGAAAATTTTTAATTGACAAAACACAATTTGTTGTAAAATCAAAAATAAATAGATTCAAATAATTTTAACTGGAAGAGTATTTGGTTTAACTTAAAATTCCAAAGGTTATTTTTCTAAGATCTATTGAAGGCTTAATACTTTAATATACTAGAGAAAGAGAAAAAAAATGTTGTTTTATTCTCATAACGTTAATGATCCGAATTTCTCTGATACAGTTTAGAACGTATATGCGTTCTCGCTATTAGTTCTAAATTATTTCATTTTCTGTAAGTCTAGTGTTCTGATTTCGTATCTATTTCAATATAGTACGATTTTAAATTTCATACTTTAATCGGTAATAAGGTAAATGTATCTAATTTTCCAGCCTGACTTAAATGCAGGGCGTTGGGAGGTTCGCCTTCGAATTCTATGGTTTACGCTAGGTGCCTACTAGGTGACTATACGGCACTCGCGTTATTCGCTGTCGGGGTACGATAGTTCCCGAGCGATCAGCTGTTGCTGTTTCCACGCTGCTGTATATCGCGATTCGCAAGTTACGTTGCGTGTGCCTAGGTATTGAGTTTTGAACAGCGAGTTCGCACCTGCGTTGTTTCGCGTTAGCAAATTTTTATTTTTCCAATAATTATTCAAATTTTTATTTAACTTGAATCTTAATTTTAGTAGTCTTGAAAGTAATTCCAAAATTTAATTTACTTCCAATTTTAAATTGATGTCGGTGGTTAATTACCGAAAGAGAAAAAAAAAATTCCTATTAATTTTAAAGTACAATAAAAGTTAACTTGTTTAAACAGATTTCAATTATTTTTATTAATTTTGCAATAACGCGTGTCCAAATTTATGCAATTAATCAACGCTTATTAATGCGAGGTCGCTTTCAAAACTCGTGATCGAACAGTAAAAGAGTAAGTGTATATAAGACGCAATGTTGTTATATGCGCGTCGCGTATTGAGTCTCGCTGGTATAGCGCCTAAGTTGAAATAATATTCAGTCGCGCACGAAATAATTTTCGCTCCGAATATAATATTCGGGGTCATTTGTCTCTCTCCAACATACAGTACGAAAACTTGTGTGCTGGAAAGGCGCGCTTTGTTTACGTTTCGCGCGGCCCGAGTCCTGTGTCGGCGCGCGACGTCAACAATGTCCGCGGTTGCCGTCGCTGCACGTGTGCGCGACGGCTGTCGAATATAATCTTCGACAAAGACCTTGGTTTAAAGTTGCGCGTTCACTGGCTTTCCCGGAGTGCGGTGATGGTTAATGCATCCACCCCACCGGTGTTTAATTGCTAGTGTTTAATACACTGATGCGCTGCGTGAACTAATGTCACCGCGCGCTGCAATTTTCCACACTCCAGATGCGATTTTAAATTTTCCTAAGTACCGTTCTCGAAAATGTGGGTTTTTCGAGGGGCGCCAATTTGTAACGGATAAATTATTTCCGGCTGCTCAGCAATTATCCGTTTACAAATAGTGCATGCGGCGGCGAGGCTAGCGCACCTCGTGC
Organism: Torymus aiolomorphi; assembly: GCA_036365515.1. NCBI lineage: Eukaryota > Metazoa > Arthropoda > Insecta > Hymenoptera > Torymidae > Torymus > Torymus aiolomorphi. The sequence continues at coordinate 76,563,375 of CM070877.1, read as the reverse complement.
AGTGCGCACCGCATGCGAAGGTTTAATTTTGGAACAATGATGGGAGAACGGGGTAATAAATAGTCACTCACGATATTTGAGTAGAACTAGCGGTGTTTATTAACCGAAAAAAGTAGTAGGGGACACAGCGCACGATGTGTGGTTCGCAGTCAGTGAGCGCGGGGAGGAGGCCCGAGCTGCCGCGAGTTAGGGAGAGAGAGAGAGATGTCAAGCCGGCACTTACAACTGCTGCGTAATCGCTGTTGCCGGCCTTCCGTTCGCACCAGCTCCTGGCGCGCCGCTCGCTGTCGGTCACCTCGCGGGGGTGGGCACTCGGTTGAGGTCGGTGCACTGACTCACTCTAACACACGCTCACAGTCACACACCGGGAAGGGCACAAGGGTCGCGAGAACAACTCTCGTGGGTAGAGCGGGGAGCGCGGGCCCTATCCCAAACGAGACTGCTTGACTCTCTCTCGAGTCTCATCGGTTCGCGCGCGCTCCTCGCTCTCTCTCTCTCTCTCTCTCTGTCTCTCTCTCGGTCGGGCGTCCTTCCGCGTCGTCTGCACCTGTAACATCTAAGGCGGCTTAGTACATGATTAACGCGGGGAGAGAGGAAAATGACGGAGAATAATTTTCCGTCATAATATATATATATATATATATATATATATATATATATATATATATATATATATATATATATATATATATATATATATATATATATATATATATATATATATATATATATATATATTACTATTAGGATACTTTCCAAAGACGTATCCTTATGAAAATTATGGTAATGATTCACATTACTATATTTCATAAAGTATTTTACTTTTCAAGGCTATAGATGAACTCTGGGCATATCATAACAGGAATAGAAACCAGCCAACTTATTTTTCCAATAAAAAAGAAAGTAATAAAAAATGCAGTCTCAATATAAAATATGAGACTTACTTGTTAAAAATTGATGAAAGGATGGGACACAGGGCCCCAAATGACACACACACACACACACACCGGCTAACATGAACAATAAAACTTTTATTAAACTCCTGACTTCCTCTGTACAGCTCTCTCTTACAACCGCTCTGTGTGGAGGGTGACGATCAAGTGTCGCTCACTCTCGCTCTCACTATACGCTTGCATCTATACTCGCGTGATGGCGCTGCTTATCCATTGTCTCTACCTCATACGCTGATATAAATGTACCTTATATTCTAACACGCCTCCTTACATTTATATCTCTCGCAATACAATATTCTTTAAATCAAATTTAATAAACTCTTGAATTTTTCGAATCTAACTCTCCCAAGAACTTTGGTCAAAATATCTGCAACATTTTTCTCTGAACTAACTTTCACAATTTCAATTACGCCTTTTTCATAATTCTCATTTACAAAATGATAATGTACCTCGATGTACTTAGATCTCTTAGTGAAATTTCCGTATTTCGCAATATTTACAGCGCCAGAGTTGTCTTCATAAACATTTATAGTTTTCTGTATTTCTACATTAAAGCTTCTTAGTAAATCTTTAATCAATAAAATTTCACTCACTGCTTCTGAGAGTGCAACATACTTTGCAGCTGTTGAAGACTTAGTTACGCTCCCCTGTTTCCTTGATTTCCAATGAATCACATTTACATATAATCTTACAATATAACCAGTCGTTGATTTCCTATCTATGCTATCTCCTGCCCAGTCTGCTTCTACATAGCATTCAAAAATATCTACTTTATCATTTTTCTTATAACTTAATTTTAAATTTTTAGTCAAATACAAATATTTTAAAATTCTTGATGCATATTTATAGTGAGTTTCATCGTAACAGTTTTGGAATCTACTTAAATAATTAACACTGTAACTCACATCTAATCTAGTTCCTGAACTAATATACAAAAGTGCTCCTATCAAATTTCTATACTTTAAATTTTCATTTATTTCTTGAGCAGGTTCTAATTTCAAATTCTGTTCCATCGTGATCTTGGTTATGACCTTGAGGTCAATGATCAAGTTCATTTGAAGGTCAAATCGATTTTTTCAAATGGGAACCCCCAGTTTCGACCTCGTAAATGGAAAGAGCGGAAAATTTTACGTTTAGATATGTCCTTGAGTCAAGGCCATGATCATGGTCATGGTCATGTTTAAAATCAAAATAAATCAACGCATCCAAACATTCCCATAATTACGCATACGAGTGTTAAATACAGAAGTTGTAGTGTTTGGAGGCGCCCAACTGATCGTGAATTTTGTTTAACGGCAACCCTCACTTTTGACCTCGTAAATAGAAAAACCGAAAAATTCTGATATGACCTTGGGTCAAGGTCACGGTCAAAGGTATGGTCAGTTTCCGTGCAGTTAAGAGCAATGTCGGAGATGACCCGGTCACCTAAGGCAAGGTCGGAGATTACCCGGCCAGTTAAGGCAAGGTCGGAGATGACCCGGCCAGTTAAGGCAAGGTCGGAGATGACCCGGCCAGTTAAGGCAAGGTCGGAGATGACCCGGCCAGTTAAGGCAAGGTCGGGGATGATCAGGCCAGCTAAAAATTCATTGGAAAATTCCACGTTCATGTGTATTTAGTCATAGGATCCAAGTGTTTCGGTCACCATTTACTGAAGAAGATGCTCAAAAGTTGCACCATTTACTTGTTGACAACATTCTATTCTCCTTTTAAAGTTTCTAACAGTATTTAATAATACTTGACGTGGAATACTTAAGCAGATTTGTGTAATCCTTTGAATCATGTCATCTCTTGTAGTTGGCCTGTTGCGGTAGACTGTATTTTTTAGGAAGCCCCATAAATAAAAATCTGGAGATGTCAGATATGGAGATCTTGGTGGCCATGCTACAGGACCTCCTCTACCAATCCATCGACGGTTAAACCTTTCATTAAGAAAATCTCTGACAATTCTGGCATAATGTGGAGGAGCACCATCTTGTTGTAGCCACATTCTGGTCCTTGTATGGAGATCAACGTTTTCTAGAAAGAGTGGCAGCTCGTCTCTCAGCAACTGTAAATAAGTATGTTGAGTTACGTAACCTTCAAAAAAATAAGGTCCAATCAGACATCCGTTAATAATGCCACACCATACCGTTACATTCCAGCGATGCTGATGATCAACTTCTCGCAGCCAATGAGGATTAACAGGAGACCAGTAGTGGCAATTATGGCGATTCAACATACCAGTACTCTGAAATGTAGCCTCGTCGCTAAAAAGAACATTGTAAAAGAAATTTTCATCATCAGTAATTTGTTGTGTTGCCCATTGGCAAAATGTTATTCTCCGTCGATAATCTTCCACAGTTAAAGCTTGATTTAGAGTAATGTGCTAAGGATGGTAACGCGCATATCGTAAATATCTACTGACCGTAGATCTTGGAATACCCATTGTTACCTCGATTTCGCGTAAACTGACATGAACATTTTAATGTACCATGGCTAGAACAGCAAGAAAGCGAGGATTATTTTCACAATCCTGTTCATTCAGTGTCCTCCTTCTTCGAACGAAGTTTCCTTGTCGACCGCGCAGTTCAATGTCACGTATTACCGTATGATCAGGATGTTGTCGTTGAGGGAACCGAGCACGATACAATCTGCTTGCCTCTCGATAGTTTCGTCGACATTCTCCGAAAATAAGAATAATGTCAACTATTTCATTAGCAGAATAGTCAGGCATTCTTTTTTAGTTGTAAATGCAATTATTTATCAAAACACACCACAAAAGAAATAATATGTTATTATACTTTACAATATTTTAAAACGAAAAAGTTTAATTTTCTGTGCCAATATAAGTGTGCTCAATTTGAAAACAATTTGATGTAAACAGTAATAATTATTGACTATTACCGATCAATGCTGAATACTACCGGTCACTATTGGATACAGGTGGTCAACACTTATTAACCTTTGTTATTATTTGATATAAGTGGTTAACCCTGGTAAATATTGATAATAGTAAAAATAGTAAAATTTTCCGCTCTTTCCATTGACGAGGTCAAAAATAGAGGTTCCCATTTGAAAAAATCGATTTGACCTTCAAATGACCTTAATCATTGACCTCAAGGTCATAACCAATGTCACGATCAGTTGGGCCGCTCCAAACCCTACAACTTCTGTATTTAACACTCGTTTGCGTAATTATGGGAATGTTTGGATGCGTTGATTGATTTTGATTTTAAACATGACCATGACCATGGCCTTGACTCAAGGACATATCTGAACGTAAAATTTTCTGCTCTTTCCATTTACGAGGTCAAAAATGGGGGTTCCCATTTGAAAATATCGATTTGACTTTCAAATGACCTTGATCATTGACCACGAGGTCATAACCAAGGTTACGATCAGTTGGGCCCCTCTGAACCCTACAACTTTTGTATTTAAAAATTTGTCTCGTATGCCTAATTATGGGAATGTTTTGATGCGTTGATTGATTTTGATTTTAAACATGACCATGGCCATGACGATGACCATGACCTTGACTCAAGGACATATCTGAACGTAAAATTTTTCGCTCTTTCCATTTACGAGGTCAAAAGTGGGGGTTCCCATTTGAAAAAATCGATTTGACCTTCAAATGACCTTAATCATTGACCTCAAGGTCATAACCAAGGTCACAATCAGTTGGGCCCCTCTAAACCCTACAACTTTTGTATTAAAAGTTTTTTTCCATCTCCCTTAGTTTTCGAGATATTTGCCTGGTGGTTTTAAAATGGGACACTCGGTATATATATATCCTCAAAAGTACCGGTTTCCGCAATGTATATATTTATATATTCGTTTCAATAATCAAAGATCTGAGGAAGTCGACTCACGAAAAGAATAAAAGATTTATTTACGAGCATTAATGAGGCAACAACATTTTTTAGATAAGTATTAAAATGTCTAAATGTTAAATAGAATTTTTTTTAATGAATTGATGCTTTGTGAAAATTTTGATTTACAGATAAGTAGTCAAGAAAATTTTTTCGGAGTCATTAAAATTTGATGAGGTATAGATATACTTCTCCACAGTCCACAGCTCTGTGAGAGAAAGTATGCGCACGCACGCGCGCACGCACTCAGAGAACCATCAAAAGTGAAGGGGTGTGATGATGATAATATTACGGAAGCGCCTACGCGCCATATCTCGGTAAGGCTGTATGCGTGCTGAAAATGCGCATGTCAGATACTCGGAACGCACTTTTCCGGAGTTCGTAAAGTCTCGTGGCGTCGTCAAATTAAGTTTTGTTGCCAGTTAGGAGCAGAAAAAAGTTTTTAGTACCTATAAATAATAATCGCAGTAACTATAATACTGTACTTTAGAAAAGTATGTATTTTTATATTAATTCTTCTAATGTAACAAGAATTTAGAGGTTATATTTTTGAAACAAAACGTTTAGTATAGAGTAATTTCTTCTATTTAGATATTTTTATTTTAACTGTTTTCAAATTTGAACTAACACATAACATGATTAATAAATAAAATAAGTATTGATGATATAAATAAATAAAGAGGTTATTTTAGTGCTACTGTTGTTCTTTTTTGAAACTATTTAATAAATTTAAATAGCGCATAACAATGATATCATTGATTGTTGTATAATTTTAACATAAAATATTTAAATTCAAATTTTCAGATGGACAGGAAGGGCTTTATTTTTCAGAAAGCAAAACAGTATTTTCAGAAAGACTATTCATATAAAATGATTATTCATTTATTATGCAAAAAGCATAAAATCAATATTTCTCTCCGTACACTTTTAAGATTATTCCAACAAATTGGTTTAAAAAGGAAATCTATAAATGAAAGTCCTAGAGAAGAAATAATTGTAGCTATACTCTTAGAATTAGAAAATAGTGGCTATAACTTGGGATACAGATCCATGTGGAAAAAACTCCGGAAAATTTACAAATTGAATGTTAAACAGAAAACTGTCATGGGAATTTTGAAAGAAGTGGATCCTGCAGAAGTGGAAGCCCGTTGCAGATATAGATTAAAAAAATGAGTATACAGTGTTGAAGGAACAAACTTCTTATGGCATGCTGATGGGTATGATAAACTAAAGAGATATGGCTTTGCAATTTATGGGTGCATTGACGGATTTTCTAAAGAGGTATGTAATAAGTTAATACTTTGATTGTAAATATGTTACAAATATTTAATTTACTTAATAAACATTTTCATATTCCTTTTATTATTACAGATCTTATGGTTTGATGCCGGCTTGTCAAATAATAATCCTGAAGTAATAGGATATTATTTTTTAAGTTGTATAAAAAAATTTGGGTTTTTGCCAACCATTATTAGGACTGATCATGGCACTGAAACAGGTTTGATGGAGGATTGCCAAAAAGCCCTTCGTTACAATCATGACGATGAGAACTCTGGTGAAAATAGTTTTTTGAAAGGGAAGAGTACCCGTTACCAGCGAATATAATCATTTTGGAGACAACTTCGTCAGCATATGGCTGAATTTTATATTTCCTTGTTTAAGGTAATGGAAAATAAAGCAGTTTTTAACATAAGCAATCGTATGTATATTGACTGCTTGACGTATTGTTTTGGAGAAGTCATCAAAGAAGATCTAACAATAACCCGTAAAGAATGGAATGAACATAGAATTCGTAAGCAGAGTGGTAGAGGTTTGAAAGGTGGGATTCCTAATGAACTCTTTCATAATCCCGAAAAATGGAATGCGACGGACTGCAAGAAACCAGTAAATTTAAATCATGTGGATTTTCTTTTACAAAAATATGGAAAGGAACCAGAACTATACTTACCTAAGTTTAAGGACTTAGCGCAGTTATTAATACCAATGAATGGGACACATTCAACGGCAGAGGATGAGTATAATTTATACTTAAATATATTATATGAAATTGAAGGAAATAGGTAGTTTTAGTAATTTTTGGTTTAGTGAAAATGTAATTAAAACTTCTGGAATTTGAAATAATACTGTAAATAAATATAATGTTATAATATTATAATATGTAAATAAATATAATGTAATAAATACAATAAAATGTATACAAATTATTACACAAAAATACCTTTATTATTGTAATAAAACAATACAATGAATATTCTAAAGCTAGCATTTGTTCAAAATAAATTTTGTTTCCTCATAGAGGAAGCTTTGTAATAGTAAAATTTTACTTTTCTTTAAATTGCTCTAGAAACATGAATAAAGGTGTTAGAAGTTAGTGTCACATGATTTTACAAAATGTCTGTATGGATGTGTGTGTGCGTGCGTGCGTGTGTGTGTGTGTGTGTGTGTGTATGTATGTATGTCACTTTATTTTCGGATCTACGCTGTCGATTTTAACCGGACGGGTCTCATTTTTTTTTGTTTTTTGATTCCGAATTCGGGAAAAAAATAATTTTGTACGGCTAACTGATTCGTTTTTGTTTTATGTAAAATTTTTCATTTTCGAAAAACTTATTTTTGATTTTTTTTAATGATTGGATTTAAATTTTATAATCCGATGGGTAGCGTTCGAAAGAGCATAGAAATACCTATATTTAAAAAAAAATTTCTCTAGCTATCACGGTTATTTTGTTATTAACAAAAACGTGTTTTTTTTTAAATGCTTATAACTCCCAAACTAAATGGTCAATTTTTTTGAGAAAAATCATGATAATGGAGATTATGAATAGCTATAATATGTATAAAATTGAATCCATTCTATTGGTTAGTTTTTAAGAAAAAAATTAAAAAATGAAAAAAACGTGTTTTAGGTGGCGACAATTTACGGCAGTAAAATTGTGTTAATCGCTTCAAAATTCCTTGTAGAGGTAGATTTTTGGTTGCCACCTGCACCTTTCTTTGAGATAGATGATTGGATCATAAATTTCAGAGATTTTTGAGGTTAAAATTTTTGTAACCTCTTTTTCGAATCGTAATTTCTCGAGAACGGCTGTATGTATCAGAATGGGATAGGTAGCATTTAAAAGAGAATTAAAATACCTATATTTTCTAAAAAAAAAAGTTTCTAGCTATCACGATTCTTTGGTTATTAACAAAAACGTAAAACATGAAAAATGAAAAAAATTAGTTTTGTATGTCCAACGATTCCGGAGGGAAAATAGTCGTAATTTCTTCAAAATTCCTTGTGGAGGTAGATTTTGGATAGCTCTTAGTCGAGTTCTTTGGGCAAAATAATTGGTCCATACATTTCAGAGGTATTTGAGGTTAAAATTTTTTAAACTTTTTTTTAAATCGTAATTTCTCGAGAACGGTTCTATGAATCAGCTACAGATTTCTAGACAATTTTGTATGTGATATAGATATTATGTATGTGAATTTTCATCAAGATCGTACGATTACTTTTTGATATTCAAAATTTTCCTATTTTACAAAGTTATTTTATTTGTCGCCTGATAACTAGAGAGAACTTGTTTTAATTTTTTTTGCTTCCTCATAGAGGAAGCTTTGTAATAGTAAAATTTTAATTTTCTTTAAATTGCTCTAGAAACATGAATAAAGGTGTTAGAAGTTTGTGTCACATGATTTTACAAAATGTCTGTATGGATGTGTGTGTGTGTGTGTGTGTGTGTGTGTGTGTGCGTGTGTGTGTGTGTGTGTGTGTGTGTGTATGTATACCGCTTTATTTTCGGATCTACGCGGTCGATTTTAACCGGAGGGGTCTCATTTTTTTTGTTTTTTGATTCCGAATTCGGGAAAAAAATAATTTTGTACGACTAACTGATTCGTTTTTGTTTTATGTCAAATTTTTCATTTTCGAAAAATTTATTTTTGATTTTTTTTTAATGATTGGATTTAAATTTTATAATCCGATGGGTAGCGTTCGAAAGAGCATAGAAATACCTATATTTAAAAAAAAAATTTCTCTAGCTATCACGGTTATTTTGTTATTAACAAAAACGTGTTTTTTTTTAAATGCTTATAACTCCCAAACTAAATGGTCAATTTTTTTGAGAAAAATCATGATAATGGAGATTATGAATAGCTATAATATGTATAAAATTGAATCCATTCTATTGGTTAGTTTTTAAGAAAAAAATTAAAAAATGAAAAAAACGTGTTTTAGGTGGCAACAATTTACTGGAGTAAAATTGTGTTAATCGCTTCAAAATTCCTTGTAGAGGTAGATTTTTGGTTGCCACCTGCACCTTTCTTTAGGATAGATGATTGGTTCATAAATTTCCGAGATTTTTGAGGTTAAAATTTTTGTAACCTCTTTTTCGAATCGTAATTTCTCGAGAACGGCTGTATGTATCAGAATGGGATAGGTAGCATTTAAAAGAGAATTAAAGTACCTATATTTTCTATAAAAAAAAAGTTTCTAGCTTTCACGGTTCTTTGGTTATTAACAAAAACGTAAAACATGAAAAATGAAAAAAATGAGTTTTGTATGTCCAACGATTCCGGAGGGAAAATAGTCGTAATTTCTTCAAAATTCCTTGTGGAGGTAGATTTTGGATAGCTCTTGGTCGAGTTCTTTGGGCAAAATAATTGGTCCATAAATTTCAGAGGTATTTGAGGTTAAAATTTTTTAAACTTTTTTTTAAATCGTAATTTTTCGAGAACGGTTCTATGAATCAGCTACAGATTTCTAGACAATTTTGTATGTGATATAGATATTATGTATGTGAATTTTCATCAAGATCGTACGATTACTTTTTGATATTCAAAATTTTCCTATTTTACAAAGTTATTTTATTTGTCGCCTGATAACTAGAGAAAACTTGTTTTAATTTTTTTTTTTTTAATTTGGCAGAGATGTAGAATGTATATTATTTATTATATGCGTTTTTAGAGTAAAAGAATTCGTTTATGAATTTCAGAGATATTCGAGGTTAAAACTGATTTAGCCTTCTTTTCAATTCGTAATTTTTTGGATATATCTATACTAGAAAATGGAAATAACACGTGCTATGCGTGCGTGTTGTTCACTTGCTTTTGTTTTTTATTGAGGGTAATTTACAGCGCGATCAAGTTTTAACCTTATTAGACTCATTGAAGAATATATTTGGTTGAAATTTCAAAAGATTATCTTTATTTTTTACTCAAAATATCGAAATTTTTTGTATAGAACATTGATTGGGAAAAAGTTTGCATTTTACTTGCAGAATATGCCAGTATTTTTGTTGTAACCTTTTTGGAAAGTCTCTTGACTGATTGACTTGATTGGGGACTTTATAATAAACATTCATATGCGTACTAAACGAATATATGTAATACAGAGTTTGGTAATTTGTTCGAATTTATTTTTAAGTTTTCAAAATATTATGGATTTAAAATATTACCCAAAGTTGAAGATGCACGCGTTAACAATATTAAGAAAATCAACCAATAGTCCTAAAATTTGGGAGAGATATATTTTTTTTATATCTTCAAACTGAATTCGTTGCCCAATAAAATCGAACTATTACGACGAAAGATATTTGAGGTTTAAAATAAAACTAATTGAACATATGATAATATTTTGAAAAAATTGATTTATAAAAATATCGGGTTGTGGCACGAGAAAAAGTGTAACAAGAATGAATTTTCGAAAAATATATATTAATTTATTACGAATATTCATAAAGAAAATTGGGTATGATACAATTCATTATTGTGATAAAAAATTAAAAAAAATGAATAAATACGTATTGGCAGCGGTTTTTATATTAACATCAAATTTTTTTCTAATAACATTTTAACTGTTGCTATATATATATATATATATATATGATTGTGTGCATATCACAGCATATTAAAATAACAATATTTTATTATGATTAATGATAAGATAAATACTGGAATGCTTTGAATTAATAATATAATAATTTAAATATTAGTACATTTGTTTGTACTCTCAAACTCTGTGCAATCTTAACAATAATATATTGATCAAAACATTATTTTAAGCTTCAATGCGTCATATAAATTAAATAATCCTGATTTCCATATAATTTTTGGTATGAATAGAAACATTTGTTAGTATTTATAGCATTATTCTTAACACATATGACTTACAATTATTTGTATAAAGCTTAAGGTAATCAGTGCTTTGAATAACCTATTCATTAAAAAAAATACTTATTTTTGAGTCCTTTCAATCTTCTTACATGTTTGGATTAACAATTATAGTTTTAAGACTCTGATTTTTTATAACAGATTTATTTAGAATTTAATCTAGAACTAAAATAATTTGTACTTTTAAAAAGCTTATAAATTCTTATAGACATTATTTTACTATAATAATCTGTTTATAATCACAACTTATCTTTCATTTTCATTAAACAGATCCAATAATGTCAAAATATGTGGTCTTCTTTCTTTATCGTAATCAGAACATTTATGTAACGTAGGTCTTATGTACGATGGTACGGAATCTAGATTAGGTATACGTTTATTCTCTAAATTTTCTTTGGCACATTACCAACCATTAAAAAAAATTTTCTTGCATCCACACACTTTTTTCTGAATACAATTCTACTATACTGCATGCGAAAGCCCATATATCGCTGGAAGTTGATGCTTCACTTTGATGCAGAAGAATTTCAGGTGACATGAATAGGTAGGTACCACGCATTGAATCAACTCGAGTTGATTGCAAACTCTCATTCACTAATTTCAACTTTCCCAGTCCCAAATCGCACAACTTAACTTGTAATGCTTTATTTACTAGAATGTTATTGGGCTTGATGTCCCTATGAATAATTGGAATACGTTGAGGTGTAGAAATGCAATAGCGCAGGACACCTGGTAGCAGATTATATTCTTCTTTTCTCTGGTGAGTAAATATTCATTCTTAATATTTTGATCAAATATTATTTGGAATAATGAATTAGATTGGAAGTACTCCATTACTATATGAAACTGAGTCAAGCTATTACATGCTGCAATGATTGCTGTTATATTGGGATGTCTAATCTTGTCTAATAGCATAATTTGTCTCAAAATAAGCTTATCATGCTTCCCTTTCATCATTGACTTAATAGCGACAATTGATCCCAAATATTTACCCTTCATCACGACACCTTGTCCGCCACTACCGAGTAAAACATTTGAAAACTTTATATCTTTTTCATTAATCATCTGTATAGATACATCCAAATAATGTTGAGTTACACATGGTTTCACAAATCCAGGAATTGTACTATTGAGATCTGATTGCTTCATAAGTTATTGTGGCTGAGACTTTACTGTAGTTAATTTAGAAAAACTTGGAGAAGCAAGTGAATACATTTGAGAGTCATGTAATGGAAGGTTTTCTTGTTCAATTGTATCTGAATTTGGTTTTGTTTTTTCAAACTTACTTAAATCTTGTCCATTTGAGCATGAAGGCACTACTTCGGAGATTTCTTTTAAGACTCTATCTGATCTTTTCAATATTTTTGAATTACTTGACTCTTCCATTAGTATTTGAGACTCACTGTTATTTTTTACTGTAGATATCTGTCGCTGATCACGTACTACAGAAGAGCATGACGGCAAATTACCTAGTTCATCCGTTTGCATACCTGGTACCCCTACTGAAAAATCTCAAGTGAGATCTCAGGTGAGATCTCAGGTGAGATCTCATCTAATTTCTGGTGTCAATTTCTCATGTGACCTTAGTAAAAAAATTTAAGCTAACAACTCACGTGAGAAACTCACGTGAGTTTTGGGAACTGGTATTTTTTTACTTTTGAAAAATTTTAAATTCGATTCAGATGAGAATACAACTGAGAATCTCAGGTGAGTTGTACGAACTTGTATTTTTTCACTTTTCTAGAATTTTAAACTCTATTCAGATAAGAATACACCTAAGAATCTCTCGTGAGTTTTGGGAACTGGTATATATTTTTTTACTTTTGTAGAATTTTACACTTGATTCAGATGAGAATACACATGAGAATCTTACGTGAGTTTTGGGGATTTGTATTTTTTTTACTTTTCTAGAATTTTAAACTCAATTCAGATGAGAATACACATGAGAATCTTACCTGAATTTTGGGAAATTATTTTTTTTACATTTCTAGAATTTTTAAACTCAATTCAACTGAGAATACACCTGAGAATCTCACGTGAGTTGTGGGAACTTGTATTTTTTTTTACTCTTGTAGAATTTTACACTTGATTCAGATGAGAATACACATGAGAATCTCAGGTGAGTTTTGGGGACTTGTATTTTGTTACTTTTGCAGAATTTTGAACTCGATTCAGATGAGAATACACATGAAAATCTCACGTGAGTTGTGGGAACTTGTATTTTTTTTACTTTTGTAGAATTTTACACTTGATTGAGATGAGAATACACATGAGAATCTCAGCTGAGTTTTGGGAACTTGTATTTTGTTACTTTTGCAGAATTTTGAACTCGATTCAGATGAGAATACACATGAAAATCTTACGTGAGTATTAGAAACTAGTATTTTTTTAATTTTGTAAAATTTTTAACTCGATTCCGACGTGAGATTCTGATGTGTATTCTCGTCTGAATCAGCACGCACGCAGCCTTACCGAGAAATGGCGCGTAGGCGCTTCCGTATAATATATAGTAGAAAAATACACGAGAGAGAGAGAGAGAGAGAGAGAGAGATATGTTACGGTATATGTTTTTATTACAACATAACCTCTACTCTATCTATCTAGTTTTTTAAAAGTTTTATGCAGATATATAGAGAGAATCATTTTCATTTTGTTTGAGTAGGTTGTAGCTAGAATATATCTCAACAAATTGGAAGGGATTCAGATAAGTAGCAAACTTTTATTAGAAATAATCTTATTAATATCAAATCTAAAAGTTCTTGTTACTTTGTGAAATCTTTTTTTATATTACAGAGTATTAGCACTACAATTAGCATTTACAAGTTCTTGGTTTAAAAATGTTTCCGGATGTAAAAATCATCATCTTCTAAAATAATTGGTGAAGCATTTGTGACAGCTGAGGACATTTAAAATAAGGAGGATATTCACTTATTAAAACCCGGAAATAGTGAGTTTGATATTTTACATATACTAAGAGTATAATAATATGCATACGTGTGAATACATGTGTAAATTTTTCTTGTTGGAGGGTGTTATCAAATCATTATGCATTACAGCCATCAAAAGATTACGTTCAAGTCTGTCAAAGCACGCAACCTCCTGTAGTAGAGGCAGAAATACTGTGGCAGATATCCCACTAGCAGAGCATCGTTCTACTTTATAGTGTTTCAATTATCAATGCTTTACTGACCCTATGACTTCTAAAGGTAAACTAGTAATTCTTCCAAAGGCAACTTGTCCAAAATTGGCCCAGGACCTGTGACTTTAGTTATGAAGGCGATTATATCCATCTGTCGGATCTAGAAGTGCAAGAATCTTAGAATATTACAATGTAATACTAAGCCAGAACCTGGTTATAATAATTTATAATTATTGAATGTCAGTGTTATTGTATCTGTGTAGAATGCAGAAGAACAATGTAATAATTAATAACCATATTTTCTCAAGATCTAAAGGAATAGAAGCGAAAACTTGCATGAACAAACAGCGGATATGATTCAAATAATTAAGATAATATAAAAGAATGTCAAGAAAGCTTTAAATAGCACAGTTTGAAGGATTACCATTTGTGATGTAACTCGTTTTTGACTATGATGTCTCCAAGTGAAATAATATCTGTGGACTTTTCTGTAAGTGGAATATTATCTGTAGATTATCTTATTGGCAAAAAGTGTGATTTTATAATCGTATAAGTATATTCAATCACGAAAAACTCAAGTAACAATGCTTGCTTGTAAATACTTTACAGATGGGACTTAATCCGACAACATACCTATAAGTATTAAGAACTTTTCAAATTTGACAATATACAAGAGTAAGTGAGTGGGAATGAGTATTTTGTGAAAAATGTATAAGCTGCTCTTATGGAAATTGTAGTCAACTTTGAGCTTCAAGTTTTGTAAAAACTAGAGGATCATCAGTTAATACATAGATTTGAATGTAAATTCTGAAGAGTGAACTACTATGTAGTAAAAGCAGCATTGGCAGCTGATATTATTTACATAGATAACTTTAATTATTGTGGTTAAAAGTTATGTTGTTGTGATACTAAAACCCGGAAATAGTGAGATGTAAGATTTTCCCAGATTAGTGAAAGTGCATCAAGCTCAAGTATTTTGTACTTTCAGACTCAAATTTCACTCCTTGAAGAAGATATTAACATAAATATAAACAAATACTACAAATTGATAAAGTTTATTGCATATCAATGCGTTAAAGAATGGATTACCAAGTATTTTTTAATAGTGTCAGTAATTTGAAAAAACAACGCGCAAACATATTAGTAAACTGTTTAGACTATCTTATTTTCATAGACAACCTTAATTATTGCGATTAAAAGTTAGGTTGTTGTGATAAGTGTTCAATATATTATTATTATTATTTTGCTTCCTCATAGAGGAAGCTTTGTGATAGTAAAAAAAAAAGTTTATGAGATAATGTGTTGGATATGTTATTTAGCAAATTTGGAATCGAAATACACTATTTTTAGAAGATGTCCGTATGGATGTGTGTGTGTGTGTGTGTGTGTGTGTGTGTGTGTGTGTGTGTGTGTGTGTCCGTATACGCTGATATCTCATGATCTACTCGACCGATTTTAACGAGAGAGTGATCATTTTTTTAGATTTTGCTTCCACAATTGGGGTCAATATTCTATTTTTGTAAAATTTAATTTTTTTTTTTATAGCCATTTTTTAATTTGCAAAATTTTTTTTTCGATTTTTTTAATATTGAGAACAAATATTGTTTATATATCATGAATTCTCTGTATGTAGGATAAAATTATCTACAATTTAAAAAAAAAAAAGTCGGTAGCTATATTTCGTCATAAGTTATTGATGAAAACGTAATTTTTTGTAAATAGGTTATATTTCGAAATTAAAAAAAGATATTAACATTAATATTTTTTTGGTTATAAAGGATATTAAGTACTATAACTTACTAAATTTTTAGGTTTTTTTATTCATTATTTTTTGAGAAAAAAAATAATTTATAAAAAAAAGTGATTTTTTTTGTCGTTCAATAACTATAGTAAAATTGGCTTAATCACTTTGAAATTCTTTGTAGGGGTAGATTTTGTATACCAATCGAGTGAGTTCTTTGGGCAAAAGGATTCATCCATAAATTTCGAAGATATTTGAGGTTAAAATTTTTTTCAATTTTTTTTTAAATCGTAATTTCTCAAGAACGGCTCTATGTATCTAAATGGGGTGGGTGGTATTCGAAAGAGAATTAAATTACCTATATTTTCTGAAAAAAATTAATTCTCTAGCTATCACGGTTCTTTTGTTATTAACAAAAACGTAAAAATTGAAAAATGAAAAAAAATGAGTTTTTTATGTTCAACTATTACAAGAGTAAAATTGTCTTAGTCTTGGCAAAGTGATTGGTTCATAAATTTCAGATATATTTGAGGTTAAAATTTTTCTAGACATTTTTAAAATCTATTTCTTGAGGATTTTTTTTTAATTTTTAAATTTTTACATTTCTGTTAATAACAAAAGAACGGTGATAGCTAGAAAATTAATTTTTTTTAGAAAATATAGGTAATTTAATTATGTTTCGAATGCTATAAATTACATTCAAATACATAGAGCTCTAAATATCAGTTGCAAATTTATAGGCAATTGTGATATATATTTTATGTATATATATATAAAATATATTTAAAAATATGTTTATTATTTTGGTGATCTATGGATCCAAGGTCTTATGTGAGTGAACCTTGGAACACGAGTTTGTTATATGTGGGTGTGTGTGAAATAAACAATAAAAATTAGTACAGAGAAATAAACATTTAGCATATGTGAAATAACTTTTTTTTTGTAATATAAAAACATGGTGCTTCCCAGTGAAATACATTTATGGGTTCTTATGTCAGTGAAGTGTACGTTATTTTGTGTATTTTGATAAAAGTGTTGTAAAGTGAAAAGCATAAATGATTAAAATGAGAGGAGTGAATATTTTATAATATAAAAAATTTGAATATTTTGAGTATTGAATATTTTAATATTTAATGGTGCTTCTCAGTGAAATACATATGTGGGTTCTTATGTCAGTGAAATGTACGTTATTTTGATTAAAATTTTGTAAAGTGAAAAGCATAAATAATTAAAATAGAAGGAGTGAATAAATAAATCAATTAAAAAAATGCATTTGGAAATATGTTTACTGTGTGATCTATATCGATGTAGGGTCTATATGCAGTTAAACCTGGTACATGAGTTTATTATATATTAGCAGACTGTTTAGGCTATATCTTCTATTCATATATATCTAACTTATTGTGCTTAAAGTTAGATTGTTATAATAAAATGCTGAACATATATTATAGTACATATGAATTCGTTACAAATTTTTCTTATTGGATGGTGTGAATCAAATCATTATGCATTAAGGCCACCAAAAGATTATGTTCAAGTCTGTCAAAGTAAACAACCTCCTATAGTAGAGACAAAGAGAAATACTGTTGTAGATATTCCATTAAAAGTAAGCTAAAGCGACTCTACCAAAGAACGTTGGCCCCAGACCTGTAAGTTTAGTTACGAACGACGTTTTATCAATCTATCGAATAATATAGAAGTGCAAGAATCTTAATAAAAATATTACAACGTAATTCTAACCCAGACCCACTCAGGTGGAAATAAATTCTGCACAGAAATGTTAGTAATTAAATATAATTTTTATTTGCAGTTTATAAATTCATGATTTGGAACGCCAATGACACTAAATAATAGTTTTTAAGAATTATTTGCTGTTAGTAACAGTTCTTTACAGTTATTTGTAGTTGTTTGCATTTATTTGGCTTCTTTTATTCATCAAATGAAAGTCATGACAAAAAATGTTAATACCAGTGATTTGTATTTTTATTAAAAAAAAAAATTTATAACAGATATGAGTGATTATTATTTATAATTAAATATTAATATTGTTGTATAATTTATCAATATCCGTCAAACTGAGTACCAAAAACTTTAATGAGAGCTTAAATATTTTTTTAAAACAATCAACACGTTTTTTAAAAGCTAATTTTTTAAGTACGTTTTAACAACACAATTTGTCTAGTCCTTTTAATTCTTCTAGTCTCATCTATTCAATAAGCACTCTCTGCAAATGATAATAATTTTTTTCATGACTGTACCAATAATAATATTGTTAATATAAAACTTTCTACGAAAGTATAAAAGAAGACACAAGTATAGACGTTTTTTTGTATAATCTATTATTTTCTCTTAAAAAGTTGTGAAATCTATCTAAAAAAACATTTTAAAAAAGTTTAAACTAAGGCAAGTATTAGTTCCTCTCTCCCTCCCTTTCTCTTCCTCTCCCTCCCTCTCTTTCTCACCCCTCTCTCTCCCTCTCTCCCTCTCTCTCTCTCAACATCCGTCAAACTGAGTACCAAAAACTTTAATGAGAGCTTAAATATTTTTTTAAAACAATCAACACGTTTTTTAAAAGCTAATTTTTTAAGAAAGTTCTAACAACACAATTTGTCTAGTCCTTTTAATTCTTCTAGTCTCATCTATTCAATAAGCTCTCTCTAGAAATGGGAATAATTTTTTTCGCACGAACGTCGAAACCTTTACGACTACCTCACGAGCCGTATCGCGTAAAAAGAGAGAGAGTGAGAGAGTAGTGGTAGGTCGCGCGAACGTCGAAACTTTTACGACTACCTCCCGGTTATGGCCGGGCTCGCGGGAATTTTATACAATTACGCGATTAATAAAACGCGGCGGAACACAAGAAAAAAATACAAAAAAAATGGATAATGATTAATAAATTCTTACCTTATCGTTGATCGATGATCTCCTCGTATATTAGATGATGTAATGTGAAGGGATTCAGGGTTCTCGCCGGAGATAGTAAATATACTTCAAACAATTCACTTAATTCAATAAATAATTTAATGTCAATGGTAATTAATTAATACAATAATTCCGATTGATACAAATTTATACGTTTTAGCGAATATTAATTGTTAAAAAGTGTTACAATGAATTACTATTTATATCCCTGGTTTTTAATATACTGTTCAAACGGCTAATACTTATGAACTGTCGTGGCAATTGAACTCTCCCATCCAGCACACCTGGATCCGCGAACCCCCCCCCACACTGCATTCGTTCGCTGTCTCTCTCCCATAGCGGCTATCAACGCAGGTAAGGCAGGGAACATGAGAGGTGCCTGGGAGGTGCTGCCACTAATCCAGTGCGATGCTATTCTACTTATGCTGTGTGCGTTTCTTCGCGGTCATGGCGCTGGATCAAGGCCATTGCTCCGCTAGTACAGCGAATTGTAGACATCGCGCAATTATTATTTCCCAATTCTTTCGCGCGGTGTCTGGCTAAACTTAATTTACAATAATATCTCCTAAACTACGTTACTAACTAAATGTAAATTTTCTCATTTGTAATTAGAATATTAGGCACGTAACATCACCCCCCTCTTATTTTACTTGTTGTCCCGGCAAGTGAGATGAATATCGAGTTACAAGGATTTGGCGCGATGTAGGTCATTGTCCCGTTGTTGCTGGAGGATATCTTGAAGACGAGAGGTCCCTGTTATTCCTGCTATTATTTTCTCTTTTTAGGACTGGAGAATCCCAAAAGATCCAAAAGGTCTTGGAAGAGCCCATGGATTGAGAGTTTGTTTCACATGTCTGGATAGCCGGAGTAGCGAGAACGCTGTCATTCCTCTTATAGATAGATCCCGGCGTCGACCAAGGTAACCGTATATTGGTTAGCTACCAATGATTTCTTCGCCAGATCGCCTGACGTATGTGGCTTATACAATCAATTGTGTGGCGGGCTATATTCAGAGGAATCATCCGTAGATCGGTTCAAAACGCCGCTATGGATTGATCACTCAACGGTCGCCCGAGGTGAGGAATAACATCTTGTATTGATAGTTTCAAGGATCTATAGAGGAAAAGTTGATCCCAAGGGAAGATTATACCCTATTCAGGATGTTAGAGCATTCCAGGCGTAGCATCGTTAAATTCTCGCTAACTCTCTTGGTTATCTCCTGGGTTTCTTGGGTCCATAGGTGACTCTCGATAGCGTCTATCCTTGGCAGCCATTTCCTGAAACAAAAAAAAAGAGAGAGGAGCGAAGGCAGAGCAAGGAAAAGTGAAAAGAGATTTTAAGGGGTTAAGAGAGGTCGAAATCCATTAAAAGTCCGAATCTCCGTGGTTCTATTGTCTTTTTCGCAGCGGTTTGATTCTCACGCTTAGGCGGGCCAAAGACGAGGTCAATTCGTAGATTTGCTCCTCCAAATTATCGACTCGGTTGTCGAGAACAGAGAGCCGTTTGAGTGTTGAGTTGGTAAGATGCCCTTGATGCTGCCGAACCTTATCAGATTTGACGAGCATTTTATGTATTGTATTCTTCATCACAGTTCCATCCGTGAGAAGTACACCAAGGACTTTTGCATTTTAACCGCTTAATAAATACGGCGACTCTCAACACACAAATTAGTAATCGTGCAAAAGTCGCGAGCTCCGTACCACTCCAGCCGACAAGAGGAGAAACGATTATTATACAGGCAAATTCGAGCCTATAACAGACTACGAGAAAATACTTATATCTATAAAATCTATAATCTATCGGTATTAATTATCCGCGCAAGCAACGCATATATTACACATATTAATCGAACAGATCGAATATAATTATTTTGTGTCTCTATATTAATTTATTGTTAATTTTATAAACGAATAAATAGTGCAATTATTGAACCATCAATCTATTGATTTCGAGAACCTACACCAACAGGAGAAAAAGGTAAATAAGCCAAGATATAACTAACAATCAATTATAAGAGTAGATTCCGCGACATTCAAGACTTAACAGTGGTTCCGGTACCGGGAATCGAACCCGAGCTTCCTGGGTGAGAGCCAGGTATCCTCTAGTATCCAGGTAAGCTCAGTGATAAATCTGTGTAAAATTTAAGGACATTAGTTGATTTCTACATATGTTATCGTGAAATAACAGAAACAATTTATGTATACCAAGTATATACGTATATAACGAAATATATTATAATTTCTCTAGTCAGATGTCAAAGCAAAACAAACATCACAGCCAGGTGTTTTGAAACTTATACTCTGAATCAATGTACTTTATATCTGACGTACGAATAGCAAGAGCCAATCTAAAATATTAAGAGGTAACCTGTATTTCTTTCAAGTAAAATATTTCCAAAAGAAATTAGATTATTTCAGGATAACACGCGTAGAAATAAACTAACGTCCTTCAATTTTACGCAGATTTATCACTACTCGACGCAGCGGACAATTTATTATTGTAGGTTTAAAAGAAATAATTAAAATTAAGAAACCGAAAAATCCTGAATATATACAAAATTTTATTGCATATTTTTTAACCTTTTATACCTTAAATATGCTGCGTAGAGTAGTGATAAATCTGCGTAAAATTTAAGGACGTTAGTCTATATCTACGTGTGTTATCCTGAAATAACATAATTTCTTTTCCAAATATTTTACTTGAAAGAAATACAGGTCACCTCTTAATATTTTAGATTGGCTCTTGCTATTCGTACATCAGATTTAAAGTACACTGATTCAGAGAATAAGTTTCAAAACAAATCGCTGTGATCTTTGTTTTGCTTTGACATCTGACTCGACAAATTACAATACATTTCGTTATATACTTCGTATACATAAATCGTTTCTGTTATTTCACGATAACACATGTAGAAATCAACTAATGTCGTTAAATTTTACACGGATTTATCATTACTCTACGCAGCGTATTTATGGTTTAAAAGGTTAAGAAATATTCAATGAAATTTTGTATATATTCACGATGTTTCGGTTTCTTAATTTTAAATAATTTTTTTTAAACCTACAATAATCAATTGTTTATTTTCCTAAAAGTTATGTACTCGCACACCCATTTACATACACACACATACCCCACGCACGCACGCACGCACGCACACACGCACGCATGCACGCACGCACGCACGCACGCACGCACGGACACATACACACACACACACACTGCAATTAACTGAAAGACATTGTTGCATAACCATTGCAACTGCATTTTTTCGTGTTTATATTCATTGGCACATCAACTTGGCCTTCCTTAAGTTTTCTACCTGATGATAATCAGTTAAGATATAACAAAATAACATGAATAAAAAGTAGATAACATCAAAAAATAAGAACAACAAAGTTTGTTGTGTGAAATTCGCATAAAAAGTGGGGAGGCATCTTTAACTGAAGATTTTTAGGGTTTAAATAATCACAAACATATTTTTGAGGTGACATTTGGATTCCTCGTTCCAAAATCTACAAAAATATGTTTTCTGCGAAAAAAAATACCAAAAATTAAGGTTCACCAGAGGAAACAATAGAAATTTTTCTGTAAAACTCGTACATTTGACCTTGACGTTCAAGGTCAAATTATTGTTTTCTTAAATAAATCATATTCTTTTTATATTGGAAATTGCGACTACTTTCCAAAAAGTCTTCTTTGGTTTTGATATCATATTTATGTCTGGAGCTCTACGATTTTGTCCAAGATCGAAATCGAATTAGTATACTGTGCGATGCTGCGGCCATCTTCGTCCTGACGCTCAACAGGTGAGCACGTGTGCTCCCCGCGCTCCGTCAGTGCCGCGAGTTAAAAGTGCCTCGTGCCCTCCGCGCCTTTACTCCGCCACCGGAACCGCCAAGCTGTGAGGAGAGAAAGAGAGAGAGAAAACGAGGG
Organism: Torymus aiolomorphi; assembly: GCA_036365515.1. Taxonomy (NCBI): domain Eukaryota; kingdom Metazoa; phylum Arthropoda; class Insecta; order Hymenoptera; family Torymidae; genus Torymus; species Torymus aiolomorphi. The sequence goes on along the minus strand of CM070877.1, from coordinate 76,540,686 downwards.
AGACTCCGCCAGCGCCGTACGAGACCCCGCGAGGCCCGGCGCATCGCCCGACAGCGAGAGAGAGAGAGAGAGAGAGAGAGAGAAGAGGCCCTGCGTGCGTGAGCTGGCTAGCTCCAAAAGTAAGTTTTGCGCCCCTTTTATATAAGCCGCGTAGGTGTCTGCGTACGAGCGGCTCACGAGTGAATTGTGTCTCGCGGCTATCCGACGTCGCTTGCGTCGAGGCAAGCGGCCTCGTCTACGCGCATGTGGCGGCCATTGTGTAATATTTTCACGACGCGATTATGCCGGCTTCGTAACCAGCCGGCTCCGCGTAAAGTCTCGACCTGTGCGCGTTAGTAGTTGTAGAAGTTGTTCGGACTTCGCGCCCCCAGCGCGGTTCATTATTCGGTCTAATAAACCTTTCTTTTGCATTTTTAAATAACTGGAGTTACGCGTTCGTTATTTTGCGAGTAACCGTTCTCTATCTTCCCGAATACCGCCCTCTACCTTTTCAGCAGCTGCAGCTAATCGGAGGCATCACCTCCTAGAGGAGCATCGTCAACGGGGAATTGTAAGTTCAAGTCGTTCAGGTTACCCTGAGCGGCGTTGTACGGGAACACCAGCAGAGGTAGGTAAGGCTAGTTCATAGCTAGCCGCCGGTGATTCGTGCGCCGAAGTTGGCAGTAGCACCCGCTCTAGTAGAAAGCGGCCTAAGCTTTCTACAATAGAAGCCGGGCGCGCATGTTCGGAACCTGTGCCGACGAGCTCCTGACGGCCTACGGGTGCTTCTGCAACGGCGAGCTGCCCCAGGTGTAGTAGACACTCGTATATTGCCTTCGCGCACCTCAGAGAGGGATTAATACCCGCTCGTAAATTAACCCCGTTACAATATATAATTGTTGCGGCCGCTGCCGCTCCCAATTTAAATATTCCGCAATTCACGCGAAGAAGAGCGCACAAACGTTTCGTGTAGCGAATCCCGTCGAGCGGGTTCTCGTCACTCTGAGCTGCTCGACCTCGTGTGCACGCTGCGGGCTGTGTCAGCTTTCCCCCTCGAGTCCGAAAATGCCGACGATCGCCATCGGAGGCGCAACGGCCGTGCGGTGACCAGGCGGGATGGCTCCGCCAGAATGCGCAAGCAAGTGCGCATCTACGCGTTATGTGATCCGACGCGTATATGCCACCCACCTTCCGTCATTATGATGGAACCGATGGGGTCACAGGCAAATGATAGCTTCGTCACTGGTCGGACATACTCACCTTGTTGAGTACGGACCGTTACTGCACGGACTCGATTGTCCTGCCCAGAGTGCGTAGCCGTTATTCTTCCTAGTGTCCATCGTCCGTATCGTAGGAGCGCGGGATCCAAAATCAACACGTCATTTAGTCTGAGGTCGGGTCGGGGTCGTTGCCATTTGTGACGCTGCATCAAGATGTTGAGATATTCTCTGGACCAGCGGGTCCAGAACTGATCTCTCATGGCTTGAATGAGACGCCAGTGAGTGAGTTGATCCAGATTTTTATCGGCGTCCTTGATAGGAGCCGGCAGCGCACTCAATGTGTAGCCAGTCAGAAAGTGTCCTGGGGTCAGGAGTTTAATGTCCTCGACTTCTCCGGTAGGCGGGATCAGCGGTCGAGAATTCAAGCAGAGTTCGATTTGGGCCATCAGTGTGGTGAGCTCTTCGTAAGTCAGCCATCTTTGACCGATGACCTTTCGAAGATGTGTCTTCGCAGATTTCACTGCGGCTTCCCATAAACCACCAAAGTATGGTGCGCTGGGGGGAATAAATTTCCAAGTGACACCTTCGTTCGAAAGCTTCTCTCCAATATGAGATTAATCGAGCTTGGCTTTTCGAAGTAGGGCGCGCAGCTCGGTGTCCGCTCCGTGAAACGTCGTGGCGTTGTCCGATCAGATTTCGCTCGGGCTTCCTCTTCCAGAAGTGAATCGTCTGAGAGCCGCCAGGAAACTGGCCGTGGACAGATCTCCAACTACTTCAAGGTATCCTTCGTGGCAAGGCAAACGAAAACCGTCAGATAGTCCTTCGTGACAAGAGCCCTTTGTTGGCTTTGACGAAGAACGGAGCGGCATAGTCGAGACCGGTGCACGAAAAGGAACGATTGGGCGTAATCCACGCAGTTGGAAGGTCACCCATTATTTGGCTGGACGAACGAGCGCGTGCTCGAGCGCACGTCACGCAACGTCGAGTGAAAGCTCTTACTTGAGCTCGTCCTCCAATAATCCAGACGTTGCGGATCGCATTGGCATACGTGAGCGATTGTCAACCGTGCAGGGCAGCTACCGACTCTAACTAATCCATCAGCGTCGAGGAATGGATCGAGGTCTCGAAGCCGGCTTCTCGTTCCGATAGCATTACCCTTGCCCACCACCTTGATTTCGTTATCAAATTGTCTTCTCTGAACGTATTGAATGCAAGCGATCCACGCTTTATTAAGATCGAGCGCTGACAGCGGTGAAATAATGTAGTCTTTTCCGTTGGGTTGCAGGAGGCACTTGAGGCGCAAACAGCGCGCTACGGATCCGAGCAAAGGACTCAAACTAGGGAATCGCGTCTTCAATCTTTAGTCCTCGGAATCTTCAGAAGAGTCCGGAATCTCGTCCTGGAGTGGGACCTGGCCTACCGCGAGGCAACTCAATTCGGCAGGCCAAGCCTCTTCCGGTTCTGCCAACCATTTGGGCCCAACTCACCAAATTGTTTTGTCCAAGAGTTGCCCGGGATCGATACCGCGGGTGGCAAGGTCAGCAGGGTTGTCTTCCGATGGTATGTATCACCATGCAATTCCTGGCATGAATTGGCGTACCTGTTCCACTCGATTGGCCACGGAAGCAGGTCAGCGTGAAGACGGACCAGCCTTAAGCCAGTTTAGCGTGATGCTCGAATCAGACCAGGCGAATACCGTTGAGATTCGGCCGTTGTACTCACCCGTCACACAATGCAGAAGTTTCGTAAGGAGTACTGCTGCGCAAAGTTCGAGTCTGAGCACTGTCTGTGTCTTTATAGGCGCGACGCGAGTTTCAGCGATTAATAGACGCGGTTTTGGTGCTACAGTGGAATCCGTGGGCGCCAGGTAGACCACAGCAGCATACGCAGCTTGGCTAGCGTCGGCGAAGCCATGAAGCGAGATGCTGTCGGTGGAGAGAGTGTTGACCCAACGAGGTATCCGGATTTCAGTGAGTCTTGGAAGATGACTCATAAACATCTGCCAGGGAAGTTGCAAAGCCGCAGGCAGTTGATTATCCCAATCGAGATTGGAATGCCACATTTCTTGGAGAATAATTTTGGCAGAAATCACAATTGGACTCGCCCAACCAAAAGGATCAAATGTCTTGGCGACAACGGAAAGAGTAGACCTTTTCTTGGCAGCGCATTTGGAGAGATCCGTGAGGCGATAGCGGCACTCATCTTCAGCCGGATCCCAAGCGATGCCAAGTGTCTTGACAGGCTGGTCGTTTCCGAAGTCCTTCCAGCAAGGGCGTAAACGTTCATCTGTAGGAATCTTCTTTGAGAAATCGGGGTGATTTGATACCCATTTAATTTGATAGCATCGTCGAGATTGTCTGTACCGGTGAGTACCCCCTGTAGCACTAATTGTTGGAGCAATATTGTCTCAAAGCTGCTTTGTCATATTCAGCAGATTCACAAATATTCCCCCAATGCTAGTAAATATGGATGTAACCGTGAGGTAATATTGTTGCCAACCGCTATTTCCGTTATTCCATTGCTTTTTCAGACTGATAGATTAGGGGATGCGGTTCAGCAATATCGGAGCAATATTCGTAAACGGTTAAATAATTGTTCAGAAATATTTTCTTTTATATATAATATGAACCGATTATTTTCTTAATTTAGCAATGTTAGAGGAATATTCGTACAGGATTAAACAGTATGTGAGGAATATTAAATGGGAAATATTATAAGGCTATGCCTAAAAGCAATATTGCAGTAATATTCGTCCAACATATGACAACGTTTTGAGGAATATTATATACGTATTAATTTTTCACGCAGATTTTTTTTCGATTTTATCCTATCCTATATTATGGAGGTTTATCAAGAGCTTGAAACAAAATTAATTTTATTTAACGCCCGTATGGCGTAAACTTTTGAGTCTTTAATGCAAAGGGAGAACCAAAAACAAGGTAAGACTTGTAATTTGGACTCTTCGTAAAGAGTCCTTCGAACGTTTGAAATTCACGGCTTATATCCCCTATAGCACCGAATATTTGACGAATATTCCCTCAATATTTATTTTCCATTTTCACAATTTTCGCTAATATTACCTCAACGTTTATAAACATGGAAGAAACCCTGAGGGAATATTCCTGCAAACCTTGATGACCGTTTTTCCATTCCCTTTCTAAAATGATCAGGTAGGCTACCTATTATTGTAATATTGCAGCAATATTCGTACAAGATTAATTAATACTAGACGAATATATAATTAAGTTTCACCTTAAGATTCCTCGATTAAACAATATTGCAGCAATATTCATACAAGATTCGTCGACATGAGAGGAAAATTCAATATATTCCCATATAACACTCAATATTAGAGGAATATTGCTTCAATATTGTTTAGACATATTCGCCATATTCGCTAATGTTCCCTTAACGTTAGTATACAGGTAACGTTAGTATTTAAGTTATTTATTTCACATAGATAAGGCGTAAAATTTTGGGTGCCCATACCCCATTGTAAACGGCATATCAAAAACAAGGCAAGCCTTCTGATTCGGACTCTTCGTAAAGAGTTATTTGAACGGTTAAATTACACGGCTTATATGTTCTCGGCCATTCAGTGTATCTACAGAAAGCGCTATCGGTGCGCCCCATAGCAGTGATCAAGGGGAACTTGTGATGGATGGCTCTCGATAAGCAAGCTTCGGCTATTTATCCACCACGCGGCGCGTTGGTAGCGCTTTCTGTGGTTACACTGGATGGCCGAGAATATATAAGCTGTATAATTCAACCGTTCAAATGACTCTTTACGAAGAGTCCGAATTACAAGGCTTGCCTTGTTTTTGATATCTCGTTTACAATGGGGACTTAAAATTTTACGTCTTATCTATGTGAAATAAATAACTCGAATATACTAACGTCACCTGTATACTAACATTTAAGGAACATTAGCGAATATGTGGGAGCAATATGGAAGCAATATTGCTCTAATAATAAGTGTTATAGGGGAATATACATATTGAATGCTCCTCTCGTGTCGATGAATTTTGTACGAATATTGCTGCCATACTGCCTAATCGAGATAATATTAATGAAACTTAATTATATATATATTCGTCTAGTATTAATTAATCTTGTACGAATATTACTGCAATATTACAATAATAGGTAGCCTACCTGATCGTTTTAGAAAAGGAATGGAAAAACGGTCATCAAGGTTTGCAGGGATATTCCATCAGGGTTTCTTTCATGTTTATTAACGTTGAGGGAATATTAGCGAAAATTGCGAAAATGGCAAATAAATATTGAGCGAATATTCGTCAAATATTCGGTGCTATAGGGAATGCTGTCGACCTTCCAATCTGTTCAAAGGAGTGGCTACCAGTGCGCCGCACAGTGGTAGACGATGGAATCTTTCTTATTGAGAGCCGCTCATCAGAAGTTTTCATTTCACTCCGCTACGCGGCGCACCAGTAGCGGCTCCTTTGAACAGATTGGATGGTCGAGAACATATAAGCCGTAAATTTCAAACGTTCGAAGGATTCTTTACGAAGAGTTCAAATTACAAGACTTGTCTTGTTTTTGGTTTCTTCTTTGCATTGGAAACTCAAAAGTTTGCGCTATATGAGTGTTTACTAAAATTAATTTTACTTACACTCTTGATAACCCTTCATAATATAGGATAGAATAAAATCGAAAATTGGACGAATATTGTTGCAATATTGCTTTAGGCATAGTCTTATAATTTTCCTCATTTAATATTCCTCACGTATTGTTCAATCCTCTACGAATATTCCTCTAACATTGCCAAATTAAGAAAATAATCGGTTCATAAATATTATAAAAAAAGAAAATATTTCTGAACAATTATTTAACCGTGTACGAATATTGCTCCAATATTGCTGTACCGCATTCCCTAATCTATCAGTTTGAAAAAGCAATGGAATAACGGAAATAGCGGTTGGCAGGAATATTGCTTCACAGATGCATCCATATTTACTAGTATTGGGGGAATATATGCGAATTTGCCGAATATGACAAAGCAACCTTGAGACAATATTGCTGCAACAATCAGTGCTATAGGGGACGTCATCGACGTAGGTCGATCGAAGTAAGATTTCGGCAGCTCGTGGAAAACGGTCACCCTCATCCGCCACCAGCTGCCTGAGTACCCGTAAGGTCAAGTATGGAGCAGATGACAACCCGTAAGTCAATATAAGCAGCTGGAAGTGGCTCTCACGACCGGGGGTCCTCCAAAGAATGTGCTGCAAGTCGACATCTCGAGGGTCGACGCGAATCTGCCGGTATATCTTTTCAATGTCCGAGCAAATGGCGATCTTCGGAAGTCTCCAGCGCAAAAGGACGGATACGATATCTATTTGCAGCGCCGGCCCGGTGTAAAGCAGCTCGTTGAGAGACGGAGTCGCATCGATCCGGCAGGATGCGTTGAACACCACACGCAGCTTCTTCGATTGATCTACGTATTGCCAGATTCCATGGTGAAGTAGGTAGGAGATCCGCCCACCGTAAGAAGCTGCGTTGCTGACTCTTATCGATCGCATGTGATCAAGATCCTGGTATTCCTGTATGAATTTTGTGTACTCCTCTGCAAAGACGGAGTCATTGCTCATTCTAGCTAATGCGCGCTGCAGTGACCTTCGAGCAGCTAAGAGAGTCTCTCTTGGCTGAAGCTGCGCGTGCTGTCTCAGAGGAAGGCAAACGGTGTACTGGCCGGTGTCTTCATGACTATACCCGTCCTTGAAAAGCTGCTCACACTCCAGATCATCTAGTGATGGCTGTGGCAGAACCTTTTGAGAGTTTCAACCAACGGGTCGACGATGCAACCGTACGATGAGGTTGCAGTGGGTCCGTTGGGAGAGTGAATAATTCCGGTGGCTCCAAACAGAATCCATCCAAGAGCCGTCTGCTGGGCGGTAACTGTGCCTGGGGGCCACGTCTCAGACCAGACATTATGATTCTGGCGTACATTTCGGCTCCCAGAAGCAAATCGACCTCTGTCGATCGGTGAAAATCTGGATCGGCCAGCTTCAGCCAAGATAAATGCATCCATGTGCTCTGGCAACCTTCACAGCGGGGCGTCCTGATTACTAAAGTGGGTAGGACAAGAGCGGAGAACTCCAAATGCGTGGCTTCATGCCTGTTGAGGTTCAATTGTAGATTTATAGATTTGCGTACCTTGTGTAGAAGAGTGACACCAAGTGCATACAGTGACACTCTTGCTGACTGGAGAGGAGCCTTGAGGCGTCTGGCGAGACCTTCGGTGATAATGTTGACTTCTGAACCAGGGTCAATCAGCGCTCGGGTTGATGTGACGGAGCTGTCAATGTCTCCTAGACGGACCCTAGCCGTCGCGAGGAAGACTAGTCATGGTTTTCAGATGGATCAGAGAGCGAAATAAATCTCAAAATGACTCCCAGTGATCCTGGCGGCCCGAAAATGATGGCAATGAAATCTTCGGTAAGGTAATTGATCCAGTCGGTTAGGGAACGTCATTAGAATTTCTCACAGCGGGGACCAGTTTCTCCTCTTCGTCGTAGATGAAGCCCAATGCCGAAGTGTACTAATGTACGACAAGAGAAAATTGATCATCGGTGAAGTAGACTTCAGCCCGGAGTGCCTAGTCCTGAATCAGTTGGTTGTGATTGGTGTGGGCTTCAGACCAATATCGCCGTCCACGGAGGAATCCACTGGTCAATGCCGCGCCGCCGCTCCTCAAAGTGTTGACCTGGAAATTGGCGATCAGTCCTGATAACACTGCCTGCTGATCGAGGACAGTCATGTCGTCTCACAAGAGCCACTGTCGACGAGTCTGGAAATTGAAGAAAAAGATTACGTGAGCCGAGGGGGCCATGGAGACCGAGCCTTGTTAGGCTTCTCACTTTATCTCAACGCAGCGACCGAGCCTGCCTGACCGAGGTCCCCGCTCCCTGATTCTCGCAGACGCTGTCGAGCCCACAGGTATACCGAGGATCAGAGTTCACCACACGTGAACCCATCCGTCGGTCAAATGTGGCCGCCTTCAAGATCCCCCACTGCCCCGATCCGGCTCGAAGGACCAATGTTTTGTTTGCGCAAGGCGCCGGAACGACGCTGGATCTGGCGGAATAATGAAAGCGACACACTAATAAAAAGAAGAAAAACACAAACTGTTAGCAATAATTACATTATCAAGTATAACAAATCTGAAAGAAAACGAAAGATAAATATTAGTGAAAAAGGCGCTTGAATGCTGGTGGAAACGTGTCCACTCTGGAGTTTCCGGAACAAGTAGGGTGAGCACACGCGCTGCGTCTTCTATAGGTGCCCTCTGCTTGCCAGCCGGAGAGAGAGAGCGGGGAGCGCACGCGCTCGACCTCGTACGCGCGCTGCGAGCCGCGTTAGCTTTTTCGCTCGAGTCCGAAAATGCCAACAGTCGCCACCGGAGGCGCAATGGCCGTGCGGTGATCAGGCGGGATGGCTCTGCGAGAATGCGCAAACAAGTGCGCACCTACGCTTTATACGAAATCAGTTATTTGAAATGATCAAGTATATCGACCAGCCATAAAATTATTGTTGCTATTTCCTTGGACTTATTTTTCGAATTTTATTCTGATATGCACAATATTAAATATACTTAATTTATGCATACACAACATAAAATATTAATTTTTCTTATATATTAAACATAATGCTATTGAGTTATTAAATAATGTCTGTAAACATTAAAGGTTTTATTAAATATTATTAAATATGAAGCAGTTGCTCACACAGTTTCACTAAAATTTAAAATCATATAATTTTATAATATTTACTTAATGTTACGCGTGTGGATACTTACTTACTCAAACTTATTTACTCCTAAAATACATATAATTTAAGCTAAGCGTATAAAAATTCATCAAGTCGTTCTATAAACCAGTCACAATGCAGCCTAAATATTTTAAAATCTTTATGTCTGCATTAAATGGGTTACGGTATTTCTTGGCTAATTTTTTCAAATATGTCCATTTTATAATAAGACACTTTATACAATCATAAGCAAATATTCGTATTCTGTACAAATGCAAATTTAAGTTTGGAAATGTAGAGGTGTAAGACTTGTTAAATACACTCAGTTTTTGGTTTTAGTCGCTGCAACGCTAACTTTCAAATATAATACTTTATTGCTAATATAATTTATATAATAGCTTCTTCCATAAACTAAGGCCCCCAGTATTGCCACTTAAAAAAAGATGACTTTATAAAAAACCAATAATATTTTATCTCGCATCATACTTTTATATATAATGTAGTAAATATCATTCAAATTTCGAATAAAATATTCTCAGTTATGTTATGTTGGCCCATTTGGACATGTAAATTCTCTTGTCAATGATCTTGGTTTAATTACAATGCTAACCGTCTATTATAATCTTGGAAGCAAGGCTTATTGTTATAAGGGCCGATAAATAAAGGTATTTATTGAATATTCTCCAAATTGGACTGCAAACGAAGCCAAGTAAAACAAAAAATCTTGCTCCCAAGGCAACAATTGATTTTATTAAAATTATACCAAGATTATTGGCACAGAACACAATATAACATAAATGACAATATTTTTGTTAGATGTTAGATGTGTAGTTAGTAGAAAATCAGAATTATTATTTACCTGTGAGTACCGTTAAAGTTCTTTCTAACTTGTAAATTTATAATAAGCTCTCAAGCTCTCATGCCATGAAAACCTTCTGCTTTTTATAATCTAGAATAAATAAAAAAGATTTAACAAAGTACCACATTTTTTGCAAATTAAAAATTATTTAAATATATATGATAAAAGAAACTTATCTGAGAATTGCAGTATTAGAGTACAGTGAACTTCCATATTATGGTTATCTGTTGACATGTAACAGCTGACATGCAGGCCCGAATTTATAATCGTCACTTGGCATTCAGCACTTGGAAATTCAATATATACGGATATACAATTATCGTTGTTGCCATATTGAATTTCCAAGAGTTGAGTGCAAAATGACGACTATAAATGCGGGACGTAATATGATCTGTTCCCTTGATCTGATCGGAAAAGCTTATCTTGGCTCCGTTCCATAGTCTATAGTCAGCTTCGTAGTGTGATCGCAATAATCACTCTTGATCTGTGACTGATGAAAACTGAATTTGAAACTGTTGAAACTTGAAAGTAATTAATTTTTGGGAGATGTAAGGTCAAAATACAATGCATTCTGCTCTAGCGTAAATATAATTGTACAAATGACTGTTCCTTACTGTTCCCCTATATATAGATATACTAACCCATGTTATTCGTGTATCTGTGCCTTTGTACCTCTTTGCTCCTTTTGTCATGTCGAGGCCTTAATAGCTCCGTTTACGGACGGAACAGTAAAGCACAGCACACATGGGACCCAGAGTATGGAACATTATGAGGATAGTGCCTTACGTTGACATTGCATACTGTACCTGATTGATGAATCGATTAATCGATAATCTTGGCCATTAAATCGTTGATCGATTGTATAGCCTAACGTTCATTATACTTGAAGATTTGTGGTCTCAAAGCAAACTCAAAAATTATAACCGATAATTGCTGTCATATATAATTAGTTGAATTGTTTTCAAGTTTTCTTACAGAACTTAGAATTAGTTAAATATTTTTTTTTTCAAATTATTGAAGATTAGGAATAGTAAGAGATTACCAATTTTTCAACTATTATTTTTAATTATATAAATGGAAACTCATTTTTACAGATGCAGTGTATCTATTTTGTTTCTGTTTTTCTTAGAATTTATAATTTTAAGTTTTTATAATGTCAAATGAAAGAATGTCAAGTAATATGGACGAAGTAGAACAGGTTGCAAAGAAAAGGCGTACAGTCAGTTATATTAGATGCAGAAAGCCATTTGACTCCAAAGACAACTGTTCAACAAAGTCACTACGCAATATATCTCAAGAAGTTGTGAACAAATTCAATTTTAGATATAATTGTGAACCTAAATTAACAACCCAGGATAAAGTCTGTATTGCCTGTCGAAGAAGAATGTATACAGTTTGTGTTTCATCTGATGAATCATCTGAAAGTAATTCTATACACTTAACATATTTTTTAATTTGTTAAACATTTATAAATTCATAAAATTTTTTTAATCTAGGTTAGGCTTTAGTACAGTCATCGGAAAGTCCATTAGATATGCAGACTTTAGTAGAAGAACTTTTAGAAGACCAGCAGAGCGAAGTAGAGCTGCCTTTAGGTAATTTAAAGCTTTTCTTAGATTTAATGGAAAATTTAAAAAAAAAATATGAGGAGGAAGAAACAACAAAAATAGAGAAACTACAAATATTAACTTTAATTCCACTAAGTTGGTCCTACATTGAAATAAAAAAACATTTTGATACATCAGACTATACGATCCGACTGACAAAAAAATTGCAAAATGAAGCAGAACCTTTATCAAAGCCATCTATTAAAAAAGGTATGTTGTAATGACAAATTATTTAAGAAATAAAAAATTATCTTTTAAACAAATTTGGTTAAAAATTACAAAAAAAATAATTTCACTTATGTAGAAATGTAGAAATTAAACCTACGCAATTTTGTATTTGCTTAGGTAATCACAAGAATATAAAAATTTTTCTAATATTTCTCTATGATAAAAAGATAACCATTATAAATAATTATAGAGCATCCTATTTGTGATACAACAAAACAAATCATTAATGATTTCTATAAAAGTGAAGATAATACTTGTATCTTTCCTGGAAAAAAGACTGTATTAAGTATAAGGATACAGATGGAAATTTCATTTATGAGCAAAAGAGGCTCCTGCTTTGTACATTCAAAGAATTATACAAATTATTTTGTGAACAATGTCAGTTAGATACTTCTGTAAGATTGTCAACGTTTGCAAAATTAAAACCAAAATGTTGTATCTTAGCTGGTAGTAGTGGCACACATTCAATATGTGTATATTCTATTCATCAAAACGTAAAATTAATAATATCAGGTATGTCTTCATACTATTTTTTAAATAAACAAATATTTTTCTTACTACTACTAAGATATAAATGACTTTATCACATCATTTTATTATAAGATTCAGCAGTTACTTCCCCATGCCTTTATTTCAAAACAACAATCGGAGTATTTTCGATGGTTAAGAAATGAATTGCTAGAAAATGAATGTATTATATGTCTAGATTACGCTGAAAATTATGCTTTGATTGCACAAAACGCTCCACCAGGATTTCACTGGAATAATGATCAGGCAACTGTATTTGTTACATATATTTATTACATGAAGCATGGTACATTAGCAAGTAAAGGATTTGTTATTATTTTAATTTAAGTCATGATACCACATCAGTATTTACATATCAACAGATATTGATCTCATATCTAAAAGAAAATTTTGAAGACTTGAAATGCATCCATTATTTTAGTGATGGAACACCTCAGCAATTCAAAAATTTTAAAAATATTTTGAATCTGTATTGTCATGAAGCTGACTTTGGAATACCAGCAGATTGGTATTTCTTTCCAACTGCACATGGCAAAGGTGCATGTGATGGAGTTGGTGGTTCAGTTAAAAGAGCAGCAGCTAAAGCAAGCCTTACGCTACCTGCTACTGAACAAATCCTGACAGCAACAGCGTTGTACGACTGGTTAAACAATCATGGAAATTATAAAAATGTTGATTTTGCCTATTCTCCAGACTCTGCATACAATAAAAATATAAGAAAACTGAATAGTCATTTTAAAAATAAGAGTAGAGTTAAAGACTTGCATAAACATCATTATATTTGTCCAATTGGAAATGGAAAAGTCAAATGTAAAAGATATTCTAATTCTGAAGAACACATTGAAATGGAAGTTATTGACTAATTTAAAAAACTTGTTGTGAACATACCATATATTATATTTCACATTCTAATAAATTTATTTTACATTATAATAAATTGAATTTAATTTATTTTATTGTGTTCATTTTTGAAAAACCAATTTTTGAAAATACAAACGGAACAATAAAAATTAAATAAAAACTATTAATTTCCAAATGAACAGTCCTGATTTAATCATAACTTGCTTTCAAGTTCTTTTTGCTATATAAATTTTGTCTGTGTACATTTGAAAATACAGATTTGCATAAACTAGAATAAATAACACTGAAAACTGAAAGATATACATTCCTATACATGTTTATTTCTCCTTTGTTATATACTTCTTTCGAATAAAAACTTAATTTTAATTATTCTACATTTGTATTTACTTAGTAGGATTAGGAAGAAACCCATTTCGCCTCACGCGTGGGGCGAGATGGGTATTTTGAGATATGTGATATTAATGTATAACTTTTTTTAAAAACAAATTTCATTCTCGAATAATTTTGCCACACATTTAGACCTGTTTCAGTTAAATTATTTGCCTCAAATAAAAAATTTCATATCGTTGAAAATTTTCTCGCCCATTCCGCCCCACACCTACATTTGAAAAAACAGATTTTAAATTCGCAGGCTATAGTTATATTTACGCTAGAGCAGAATGCATTGTATTTTGACCTTACATCTCCCAAAAATTAATTACTTTCAAGTTTCAACAGTTTTAAGTTCAGTTTTCGTCAGTCACAGATCAAAGAGGAAACCAAGAGTGATTGTTGCGATCGCACCACGGTCGTATGCACAGGTCTGGAAACTCCGGGGTGCGTCCTTTATGAGCTACGGCAGTACTTCCAAAACTGACCACGAAGTGGTGCGCTGCGATCTAGTTGAATGCGGTCACGTGGCTCACGTGGATGATTGCATGTGCGCGCGGTTATTTGAAGTAAGGGTCAGACAGTAATAAGAACTAGTATTCTATTTTAAAAGTATAGAAAAATAGATCCCATATCGAAGTTGGCAAGTAAATATTCGTTCACTTATTTCATAAAAACCGACAACTTTTTATCACGAACTACTATAGCTTTCATATGAGTTATCCGGTAAAAAGAAATGGCTTTGAAAAAAAAAATGAGTAACTCTAATACTTTTTCACTATTTAAGATCTAGAATGGAAGAAAAAAGGTCTTGTGAAAGTGTGCTCTTAATTTTTTTTTAAGGAATCGATTTTACAGAGATATAAGTGATGTTAACAATAGGTAAAACTGCATAAAAATAAAAAATAAAAAAAACTCACCCCATTATGTCGTGGTGGAAAATAAAAAAATTCTGATACCGTCGTTTTTGAGATCGCCAATAATTTTATTACTAGAATACAATGAAGAGCATGCAGGGTAACTACAAAAAATTGGCAACCCTCTAAGCACCACGGAACACTCTCAAACTACACAGAGAGCAGGATTTCTTGTATTTAAGAATATTTATTAACAGTTAACGAATATGGATTTGAACCCGGTTTAAATGAATATTCATTAACAGTTAATTCCTGAGGAGAGATAAATTTTGAAGCCGCGAGGCGGCGCAGCGGCGTTCTAATCAGCTGTTTTCTCATGTACATTCTGGATTATTTTGCTCCTGTGCTCATCGAGTCTTTTTTCCCCTCTAATCTATTGTCCAAAAGGAATCGTTTTACATATGCACATATGTTTTTTACGTGTCTAAAAGTGTTTGGTTTTAATATCTTTTTTGGATTTTAGACAGTGTTTTGGGCCGATCTCTTGCAAACTCGCGAGTTCTTAACTGCTAATGAATCTTTCATTTGACACAAAGTAAATGGATTTTCCAATTTCAAGAACACGATTCATTAAATACAAGGAATCCTTTCTCTCTGCGTACTCCTGTTTACTCCGAAAAAAGCAGAAAAATTCCAATTTCGCCGTTTTTGAGGTCGGCAATAATTTTGTTGCTGAAATACAAATAAAATCGCACGGAGTAGCACAAAAAAATTGTGCTTAAAGGGTTGCCAATTTTTTTGTAGCTACTCTGTGTCCTTTACTTTGTATTTCAGCAATAAAATTATTGCCGACCTCAAAATCGGCGACATTGGAATTTTTCCGCTTTTTTCGGGATAAACAGGAGTACACAGAGAGAAAGGATTCCTTGTATTTAATGAATCGTGTTCTTGAAATTGGAAAATCCATTTACTTTGTGTCAAATGAAAGATTCATCAACAGTTAAGAACTCGCGAGTTTGCAAGAGATAGGCCCAAAACACTGTTTAATATCCAAAAAAGCTATTAAAACCAAACACTTTTAGACGCGTAAAAAAACATATGTAGATATGTAAAACGATTCCTTTTAGACAATAGATTAGAGGGGAAAGAAGACTCGATGAGCACAGGAGCGAAATAATCGAGAATGTACTTGAGAAAACAGCTGATTAGAACGCCGCTGCGCGGCCTCGAGGCTTCACAATTTATCTCTCCTCAGGAATTAACTGTTAATAAATATTCTTAAATACAAGAAATCCTGTCTGTCTGTGTAGTTTGAGAGTGTTCCGCGGTGCTTAGAGGGTTGCCAATTTTTTGTAGTTACCCTGCATGCTCTTCATTGTATTCTAGTAATAAAATTATTGGCGATCTCAAGAACGACGGTATTAGAATTTTTTTATTTTCCACCATGACATAATGGGGTGATGTGGGTGAGTTTTTGTTATTTTTTATTTTCATGCACTTTTACCTATTGTTAACATCATTTATATCTCTGTAAAATCGATTCCGAGGGTAAATCATAATTTTGTAAGTTTTGATTTTCGTTGGCGTCCCAACATTGCAAACTTCAACCACATGAGACAAGAACGCTTTCGTCTTATTTTGCGGTAGCGACTTACTTAAGAAAGTTACATAGGTAGAAAAATAAATTTTTTTAAAATATAAAGCTGGAATTGGATAAAATAATAGACGATTGAATTTTTTAAGACTAAAGAAGATTAATTTAAGATAAGATTAAAGAAGAGTAGTGGTTAGTAAGTGTTAGTCACATTATCTATTTAGAATCTAAGGTGATAATTAAAATAAAATTATGCAAAAACCTGTAAAGTAATAAATGATACAATCAAGAGTAGGAGATTGAAATTATTAAGATTGAATCGATTACTTCATCTGCTTCATAATTCTTATAATTAATTATGTTATCTAATTTTTCTTTTAATGTATGTAATGCCTTTGCTGACGCTGACTCAGATTTCGTATAAACTTGTCTGATATCTTCAACACTGATTAGAGGTGAAAAGTTCTTCTCTGTAACTGTACAGTTGCCATACTTAGTTGGCTTTATTAAGCTATAAATTGATAGCATTCTGTATAAAACTAAAAAAGTGGGGCATGTAGAATGTTCATTAGTCCCAGCAGCTCCGCGTATAGTGTCAAAAAATTTCTGCAAATAAAACATAATATTCCAAATATGTTGTAAGCGCTCGTGGTGCTATCTTAATAGTTTTGAATTTTTAATCCGACTTCAACGAGCCAATCTCTTATGCGTTAGTCGAATGTCTATTCTCAAATCGAGAAAGGTAGCTTTTGTTTAAGCTTCCTCCTCTCTCGATAAGAATTTTTTGACAAACGGCGACACACATAAGAGAAAATTTTTTTTTAAAAATGAATAACTATTAATTTCGGAATAAAATATAATATCGGGGAGTTTCGTCCTTGTCGTACTTGGTGGACTCGTCAGGAAGACCCAAGTAGACATATCTACGACTCCAAAATAATGAAATTGCTGTGAATTCTTATAGTGTGTAAGTTGTAATTTTATATGTGGATTTGAAAAATTGGTTGCCATCTAGTGTTAAAAGGTTGGAACTAAGATTATACAAGGAAAGGCATTTTAGTGTCTGAATGCCATTTGATTCTAAATATGTTGTAAGCGCTCGTGGTGCTATCTTAATAGTTTTGAATTTTTAATCGGACTTCAACGAGCCAATCTCTTATGCGTTAGTCGATATTAAAAAAAAAATATTTTTGTTTAAATTTTCTCTTATGTGTGTCGCCGTTTGTCAAAAAATTCTTATCGAGAGAGGAGGAAGCTTAAACAAAAGCTACCTTTCTCGATTTGAGAATAGACATTTGACTAACGCGTAAGAAATTGGCTTGTTGAAGTCCGATTAAAAATTCAAAACTATTAAGATAGCACCACGAGCGCTTACAACATATTTAGAATCAAATGGCATTCGGACACTAAAATGTCTTTCCTTGTATAATCTTAGTTCCAACCTTTTAACACTAGATGGCAACCAATTTTTCAAATCCACATATAAAATTACAACTTACACACTATAAGAATTCACAGTAATTTCATTATTTTGCAGTCGAAGATATGTCTACTTGGGTCTTCCTGACGAGTCCACCAAGTACTACAAGGGCGAAACTCCCCGATATTATATTTTATTCCGAAATTAATAGTTATTTATTTAAAAAAAAAAATTTTTCTCTTATGTGTGTCGCCGTTTGTCAAAAAATTCTTATCGAGAGACGAAGAAGCTTAAACAAAAGCTACCTTTCTCGATTTGAGAATAGACATTCGACTAACGCATAAGAGATTGGCTCGTTGAAGTCCGATTAAAAATTCATAACTATTAAGATGGCACCACGAGCGCTTACAACATATGTAGAATCAAATGGCATTCGGACACTAAAATGCCTTTCCTTGTATAATCTTAGTTCCAACCTTTTAACACTAGATGGCAACCAATTTTTCAAATCCACATATAAAATTACAACTTACACACTATAAGAATTCACAGTAATTTCATTATTTTGGAGTCGAAGATATGTCTACTTGGGTCTTCCTGATGAGTCCACCAAGTACTACAAGGGCGAAACTCCCCGATATTATATTTTATTCCGAAATTAATAGTTATTTATTTAAAAAAAAAAATTTTTCTCTTATGTGTGTCGCCGTTTGTCAAAAAATTCTTATCGAGAGACGAAGAAGCTTAAACAAAAGCTACCTTTCTCGATTTGAGAATAGACATTCGACTAACGCATAAGAGATTGGCTCGTTGAAGTCCGATTAAAAATTCATAACTATTAAGATGGCACCACGAGCGCTTACAACATATGTAGAATCAAATGGCATTCGGACACTAAAATGCCTTTCCTTGTATAATCTTAGTTCCAACCTTTTAACACTAGATGGCAACCAATTTTTCAAATCCACATATAAAATTACAACTTACACACTATAAGAATTCACAGTAATTTCATTATTTTGGAGTCGAAGATATGTCTACTTGGGTCTTCCTGTCGAGTCCACCAAGTACGACAAGGACGAAACTCCCCGATATTATATTTTATTCCGAAATTAATAGTTATTCATTTTTAAAACAAAATTTTCTCATATGTGTGTCGCCGTTTGTAAAAAAATTCTTATCGAGATAGGAGGAAACTTAAACAAAAGCTACCTTTCTCGATTTGAGAATAGACATTCGACTAACGCATAAGAGATTGGCTCGTTGAAGTCCGATTAAAAATTCAAAACTATCAAAACATAATGTTGTTAAATAAAATTATATTGTTGATAAAATTTCGAAGAATTTTCTAGCCCTATGGAGCGGAATTATTTTCAATGTTCATACCTCCAAATTATCTTGGTTAACTTTCCCAGTTAGCAAATATTTGAATTTGTATTTTTCTATTAAATAATTGCACATATCTAATATAGAATTTATTGTGACTCGCAAACCTTATGCAGTTTCTTTAGTAAGAAATTCATTTTTACTTATGATACGATTTTTGAACGTATCGGTTTTCCATTGGTTTAGCCATACGAGGCCGTTTTGTAAAACCTATAATTAAATAAATCGTTGGTTGTTACAAATTTCACTTAATATTATTAATTCAATTATAATCAATTTTTTTTTGTCAATTTCTATTTTTGTATATTTATTATTGCCGCGAAAGAAATAAATACCTTATAATCGGAAGATTCAGCTGTCAAGCCTTCGTTAGGCTTCTTTCTATTAAGTGCATCGAATAAAAATTTGATGTCTATTCGCAATCTTTGAATTCATCAAACTTCCGTGTTAAATAAAATATTAATCCATTGGCTACAGATTTACTAAATATCTATGTCACAGAAAACAAACAATTATATGTATTAGAAAATATCTTAAGGTGATTTTAAATACTGACATAATTTCCAAAAAGTTTCGAGGTATCATTTTAAATATACGAAGCGCGTGTCTTTCCAAAATAATATTTACAAATTATTTAATTAAATAAAAATTGTAGTATCAGTACGTAGAAATCTGTTATTTATATAATTTTGATCTACTTTTCAAAGGAGCACAGCTTATGGAAATACTAATAGAATCACTCACAAAATTTTCTGTACATTATAGTATTTACATATACGGAGGGGTTGACAAATGTCTATTAAACGGTTTTATACAAAATCGTATTTTATCTTACTTGTGTTGCAAATTTAACACGCATTTTGGCAGTGTTATCCAAGTGAATATGTCGTTTCGATATTCTAGGACACACTCTTGCGTTTCCTGCGTGAGATATGTCTACATTGTAAAGGTTGACAAAGTATTCCCATTTAATATCTCTATCTTCTTCTTTAACCTAATAATAATAAAAATTCGTATTTATTAAAAGAAAATAGAATAAATGTTAAGTACTATAATTGTGAAACAGTATGAATTTATAATATCATATTTAGAAACATCAATCAGTTTAAAAAATCCCATTTTTAGTACTTTTCCTTATAATGACGATGTGTATATTCAAAATTAAAATTTGTTCTATTGTCAGTATAAGTTTGATTCTTTTAGAGTAACAAATAAATACAAGTGCAATTTATTTCTAATTGATAAAACGTATTCAAGTAACACAAGTCATATTAATTTAAATATTTCTATTGCTTAATATGTGACGAATAACATTTTTATTTATGTTATTATTATTATTATTGCGATTTTTAATGAAATATTTGATGATAGAAACAGAATAAATATTTTTCAAATGTTTTTAATATAAGAACAAATGAGTATCAAACGTACCTTTAAACGACCTTTATTATAGAGTCTATTTCTAATACACTTAAAAAGATGTGGTGTATCTGAGAACATGAATACCTTTCTATTGCCATCGAGCAGATGAATAAAGTGACTTCTTATATTATGAATTATGCTATTTATGTTAAGAATTTTCCACATTTTCCTGTTCGTACTGGCTCCATCGCCAATAACACCATGAATAAGTGCTCCAGCTTTTTCGAGTAAACATATTGCTTTTAATACAATCTTTGCAAGATCATCTCCAGAAACCGCGTTATTAGAAACAAACACAGCAATAGGCAGCGTATACTTTTCGGTTAGACACTGGAACATTAAAACAAGGCTATGAGAAGCTAATTCATCAATATTATTGCCCCGCCGGCCATCTTCTCCATAATCTGTCAAGCCTCTATAAGTCAATGTTTTTGCACAAACTACAACGGATTTTCGCAAATTTATTTCATCTAACACTAAAAGACCATGTCGCTTCTGTAATTCTTTTTTATGAAATGCCTTCTTTAATAGTTTAAAAAAGTTCTCATCAAAACCACTCAATTGAAAACATATATTCTCGTATTGTTTTAGTACAAGATAGAGGTATTATATTGTTTACTCTTAAGGGGGTGTGGTACTCATGCACTCTGTTTTACCGGCAGAACTCGGCAAATTCTATATTATTAAAATAAATATATCGAATTACATCTTATAAAGAGATAGTTGCCCTGCGCAATGTAATAATCTACCAGCCTACGCAGTTTTGAGCTCAAATGTCAACGGCACCCTAAAATATTTTGCGAACAAAAATAACCGAAATTTCGTTCGCAAAATTTTTTAGGGTGCCGTTGGTATTTGGGCTCAAAACTACGCAGGCTGGTAGATTATTACATTGCACAGGGCAACTATCTCTTTATAAGATGTAATTCGATATATTTATTTTAATAATATAGAATTTACCGTGTTCTGCCGGTAAAATAGAGTACATGAGTACCACACCCTCTTAAGAACTCATAATAACTCGTCGGGCGAATATTCATTAGCATACAGAGCATAATAAAGTCATCGGTATATCTGCGACCTCGAGGATCTTTCTTTCTAGCAGCACTAATGATTTTTTGTACAACAAGTTTTTCTTTTTTTGATATCTTGTCCAAGCAATCATCTGAGAGATGTGCAACTTTTTGTTGTTGCTCTGCAATAGAATTTTTCAATAAGAAAAGCTTATGCTTTAAGCGTCTTGATTTTTTGGCTGCCACTTTTAATTTTTGTTGCATAGTTTTCAACTTTATTTGTTCCAGTAATGTTTTTGATTTCATCCGAGAAACATGCTGTGCAATATTTTGCTGCTTTGATTTTTTGAGGCTTCTTTTCAAAGATTTACAATATACTTTACATTTTTGACATTTTTCACTATTAAAAGATAAAAGGAAACAATCTATGTGGCGAAAGTCTGTACCTGTACATGTTTTCAATATAGAACTTTGTAAAAGCACTGGTATTGTATCTGACACGCCTTTACAAATACGAAAGTGAATTTTTTTAAGATTGCAGGTAACAATCCAAAATTTTCTAAAGTTTTTGGTAGTGGAATTTCTGGAATATTAACTATTCTTGAAAAAACTTCATACACTATTTCTCCTGAAGATTTTATAATGATGGTTTTCTCAAACAAATGTTTTTCTACTGCATCATTTTTATCTTCCACTACGTAAGTAAAAATAAGGACTTCTTCTTTCTTAACCAATGCTTTTTGAACGCCCCATGGTTTGGGTAACTTTAGTTCTAAATCATTCTGTAAAGTTTTGCCTAAACATGTAATAAATAAACAATTACTTTTTACAAAGCATATGAAACTTTAAAAATTTATTTTAAAAAGTAGAAAATTAAAATGTTTAAGGCCATGTGAAACCGTGAATTTCAATATTTTTTAAATCAACATTTAAACGTTTATTTGGAAAAAGACGAACGTCAAGCGCTCCGTACACGTAAACACTATATTCGGATTTTTTTTGGACAATTCTATTGGTATTTTCATGAGATATCTATGTTTGAAAATTATGTCGGTATTTCACATCACCTTAAGTATAAATACTTAAGTTGGAAATTAAAATTGAACGTAACTGTAGCGAATGAGTATGTAGAATCAAATCTAATAATATTTTCTGAGTAACAAGTTTTTTTGCCACTTGATTCATCAACATCTTCTAATTTTTTTGTATTCTGTTGAACGTCTTCTTCCAAAGTTTTACGGGCCTCTGAAACTTTGAGAAAAGTTTCTTTTATTTTTTGTTATTAAAGTATGATTTATATAAAATTCGATGTATACATTTGTGGAGTGAGTAGTAGGGGCAGCGCGGCTACCGCGCCAGAGCGGCTCCCGCGCCACTTACCCACCGAGCACTACTTACCGTCCGTCGGTAAGGTAGGGTGCAAAGTCACCATGCGAGAGGCCCGGTAGAGGGCGCATTGAACATTTACTCCATCGATAAAATGCGTACGTATGTCATGTTGCAGGGGGCATGGGGCCCTCATGTGATGTTATGTTGTAAGTGAATATAGAATATTTTTATAATATTCATATAGTGTTATTTGTTAATTATAAGTAGTCTTATATTTTATAAGTATATTTTATCTTAGTATATTCAATCAGTATATTTTATATTGTATAAGATTCTACAAAGATATTTTATAAGTTCATAGAAATTTTAAAAAGTTAATGATGAGCAATTCAATGAAATTTATATTAACAATATCAAATGACTATTTTTAAATTCAAAAGAAACTTTAAAATATTTAAACAAGTTAGTTTTTAAGGAAAATTTTCTATTATAAGAATAAATATTTCATAGAGGACATTGGGATGTGGAAACTTTAAGGGAAAATAAAAAAGATATGTAAGATTATTTCATATTTATTTAAAAAAGCTTTTTCATATTTATTTAAAAAAGCTTAAAAGTAATACATAGTAGAATACATCTTAATCTACGAGTATAAAAAGTTTCAAATTAATCTTTCTACTATAAAAATATATTTAGAAACTAGTGAACATCTTAATTAAAAAGTATTACAATTTAGCAAATAACTTTGAAAATTTAAAATTAAAGTTAAAGAGAAAATTATCTAAAAACTTATAATTATATAAATTCTAGAAGGCATCCACCTAAAGATTTGACGAAGACTTCTCTATTAACTAATTCTGACTCTATGTTGAGAAGCGCCTCTGGCTTCTCCAGTAATAAAGAATTAACTTTACTTGGAAGGAAAATGTCAAAACTACTGTCTAATTCAAGAACAATTTTTAAGCCGTATTTAGTGGATACCTTTTTTAATGAGGTTATCTTATACTGTTTATTTAGCTCCAAGTCCCGTAGTCGTTTTGTGGGCAGATATGATGGACTTCTCGCTGCTTCATTTATGAGGTCCATGACTGAAAAAAGAAATGATAAATTATTATTTATATTTTTTTTTATAGAATTACTTATTTATTTATTCTGACGTATCAGAACTTTCAGGGGTTGAATATTGCTCTCTCAAGTCTTCCACCCAGCGGTATAAAGGGCAAACTATTTCAACTGAACAATTCTGTTTCCACCCGGGACAATGATTAATGCAGGCTAGCGGTCGTATAAATCCAGGAGTTCTTATAGATGGACAACCCAAATCCTCCAAGTTTCTTATATTATCGAAATAGGGTTGCAGCCAGTGTTTTTTGTGTTCACCTTTGACCCAAATTGTTAATAACGACCCCTGCGCTTTTTCTTTCAATTTGTCGAAAGCCGTTGACAGGTATGAATACGGCACCTCTCCGTGTTCCCAATGAATTCCGTGCAGATTGGATTGTAAATATCTATTTAAAATTTTTACATTCTGGTCTAAATCACTCCAATCACAGGGTGGTTGAAATGTCGCAACGTACGGCACCGGATTTAACGCATTAGGATCTATATAAGCAATTTCTTTAAATATAAAATTGCCGTTGTTATCTTTAAAACCTTGTGTATCTACAATTAGTTCCATGATAAGTTATATACTGGAAATGTAGATAACATTATTTGAATATTATTCAAGAAAAAAAGTAGAGTTAATATAATAGTGTTAAAAGTTAGAGTGAAAGATGTGATAATAACTTATTAATTCATAATACATGCAATGTAAAAAATTAAAGTCCCTACGGAGAGATTGAAAAGTTAAAGTACAATAGCTGAGAAAATCTTAGAAAAAAAATATGAACTCATTATATGTGAAAAAGTTAAAGTAAGAGATGTGAAAATAAATTATAAATTCATGATACGTGCTATGTAAAAAATTAAAGTCCCTAAGAAGAGACTGAAAAGTTAAAGTTCAACAGCTGAGAATATCTTAGAAAAAAATATGAATTCATTAAAGTAAGAAATTTTAAAGTAACTTATAAATTCATGATACGTGCTGTGAAAAAATTAAAGTCCCTGCAAAGAGACTGAAAAGTTAAAGTTTAATAGCTGAGAATGTCTTAGAAAAATTGATAATTTATAAATTCACGATACGTGCTATGTAAAAAATTAAAGTTCCTAAGAAGAGACTGAAAAGTTAAAGTTCAACAGCTGAGAATATCTTAGAAAAAAATATGAATTCATTAAAGTAAGAAATTTTAAAGTAACTTATAAATTCATGATACGTGTTATGAAAAAAATTAAAGTCCCTACAAAGAGACTGAAAAGTTAAAGTTTAATAGCTGAGAATGTCTTAGAAAAATTAATAATTTATAAATTCACGATACGTGCTATGTAAAAAATTAAAGTCCCTAAGAAGAGACTGAAAAGTTAAAGTTCAACAGCTGAGAATATCTTAGAAAAAAATATGAATTCATTAAAGTAAGAAATTTTAAAGTAACTTATAAATTCATGATACGTGTTATGAAAAAAATTAAAGTTCCTACAGAGAGACTGAAAAGTTAAAGTTCAATAGCTGAGAATGTCTTAGAAAAATGAATAACTTATAAATTCGTGATACGTGCTATGTAAAAAATTAAAGTCCCTACGAGGAGACTGAAAAGTTAAAGTACAACAGCTGAGAATATCTCAGAAAAAATATGAATTCATTAAAGAAAGTGATTTGAAAATAACTTATAAATTCATGATACGTGCTGTGAAAAAAAATTAAAGTCCCTACAGAGAGACTGAAAAGTTAAAGTTCAATAGCTGAGAATATCTTAGAAAAAGGAATAACTTATAAATTCGTGATACGTGCTATGTAAAAAATTAAAGTCCCTACGAAGAGACTGAAAAGTTAAAGTTCAACAGCTGAGAATATCTTAGAAAAAATATGAATTCATTATACGTAAAAAGTTAAAGTATCTGAAAGTTTAAAATAGTAAGTATAAGATGCCTAAGGGACTTATAATATGAATAGTGTGAAAAAGTTTAAGTATGAGACGTGAAAATAACTTAGAATTAATTCGACAAATGAATTTACCTTTTATAACTGTAAGAAAAGTGTTGTATTAAGATTCAAGACTTTAAAACTTTTAAATTATAAGTCCTGAAAGAACTGTAACCAGAATGGTAATCTTTCTTTATAATTAAAAATTTTAATTATAAAGAAAGATTACCATTCACAATATATGCAGATTGTGAATGTCTGTTAAAGCCTGTACTAGAAAACCAGGAAGATGAAGGTTTGGCTAATACTTTATCGTTTCAAAAACATGAAATGTTTAGTATAGGATATTATTTGAAGTGCAGTTTTGATGACTCTTTATCTGAATATAGATTTTATCGTGGGGTTAAACCAGCTATGTGGTTTGCTAGTGAATTGAAGGTAATACATGACCGTATTACTAATTTATATACAAACCCACGATCTATGCCAATTTTAACACCGATAGAAATGATTAATTATTTCAATTCAAAAATTTGTCACATTTGTAACAAATTATTAGAAAACAGTGATAAGGTAAGAGATCATTGTCATCTCTCAGGAAAATATCGCGGTCCTCGTCATGCTAACTGTAATTTGAATTATCAAGATTCAAGAACGATTCCTGTGATATTTCATAATTTAAGTGGTTATGATGCTCACTTTATAATTAATGATATATCGAATTATATGAAAGGTGATGTTGGTTTACTTCCATTGACTAAGGAGAAGTATATTTCTTGTACAAAACATGTTGAGAAAAGTGATATTAAATTTCGCTTTGTAGATTCATTTAGATTTATGCCATCTTCTTTAGAAAAATTAGCTTCATATTTAAGTGAATATAAAATTGTTTCAAAGGAGTTTTCATCTTTAGAAAAAGAAAAAATCAGTCTTTTAACGAAGAAAGGCGTTCTGCCTTACGAGTACCTGGATTCGTGGGAAAAGTTGGATGAAACTGAGTTACCTGAAAAAACAAAATTTTTCAGTGTGCTAAATGGTTCAACCATATCTGATGAAGATTATGAACATGCACAAAAAGTATGGAATACCTTTAGTATTCATACCCTTGGAGAATATTCAGATCTTTATATGAAGACAGATGTTTTATTATTAGCTGATGTTTTTGAAAATTTTCGTGATCAAAGTATAAACGTATATGGTTTAGATCCAGCTCATTATTATACTACTCCAGGATTTGCATGGGATGCAATGCTAAAGTATACTGGCATACAATTAAAATTATTAACTGATATAGATATGATTTTATTCATAGAAAGAGGTATAAGAGGTGGATTAAGTCAGTGCTCTCATCGCTACGCAGCTGCAAATCATAAATATATGACTGAAAATTATGATAAAAATAAAGAAAATACATATCTAATATATTTAGATGCTAATAATTTATATGGTTGGGCAATGACTCAATGTCTCCCTTATGATTCCTTTGAGTGGATAGACGACTGTGAAAATTTAGATTTTTTCATAGATGATGATGCACCTTACGGGTACATTTTAGAAGTAGATTTAGAATATCCTTCAGAAATACATGACATTCATAACGACTTACCTTTTTGTCCTGAGCAAGCAAAACCACCGGGATCAAAACAGGAAAAACTTTTGGCTACACTTTCGTATAAAAAAAATTATGTTATACACTATCGATCACTTAAACAAGCTGTCAAAAATGGACTTCAGCTTGTTAAAATTCATAAAGTATTGAAATTTAAACAATCTCCATGGCTTAAGTCTTACATCAATTTAAATAGTAATATGAGGGCGTTAGCAAGAACTGATTTTGAAAAAAACTTTTTCAAATTGATGAATAATGCTGTATATGGTAAAACTATGGAGAATGTAAGAAAACGTGTTGATGTCAAGCTATCAACTAAATGGGCTGGAAGGTATGGCATAGAAGCACAAATATCAAGTCCCCTTTTTCATAGTATTAGTATTTTTGATGAAAATTTAGTAGCTATCCAGCTTAAAAAAGTTGAAGTTTTGTTAGATAAACCAATTTACGTTGGACTTTCAGTTTTAGACATTTCTAAAACTCTGATTTATGATTTTCATTATAGTTATATGAAAAAATGTATAAAGAAAATTGTAAGCTTCTTTATACAGACACAGACAGCTTGATTTATGCTGTTGAATGTGATGATTTTTATGCTGATATGAAAAAAAATCTCTCAAAGTTTGATACTTCAGACTATCCCAGTGAAAACATCTTTAATATGCCTCATGCAAATAAAAAATTGTTGGTCTTATGAAAGATGAGTGTAATGGTCAGATTCTTACAGAATTCGTTGGCTTAAGAAGTAAAATGTACAGTACTCGCGTTTATGGTCAAGATCATATGAAAAAAATAAAAGGTATTAAGGTTTCAGTTGTTAAAAAAACTATAAAGTTTGATGATTTTGTAGATTGTTTGCAAAATTTATCTATTAAAAAGCGACAGTATTCCATAAGATCCCGACTCCATAATGTAGAAACTATAAAGCAGTTAAAGATTGCCTTAAGTCCATATGATGATAAAAGATATGTTCAAGACAATAATATAGATACTTTAGCATGGGGTCATTATAAAATAAATAATAAGTGAGTATATTTTTTTGTATAATAGTAATTTATATATTAATTTATAGTAAATATTCTACATATGTAATATAGAAATTTATTATTTTAGGTGTCCAATGCGTGTTAAAAAGAATGTACATTTTGATGAAAAGCTAACTGTTCATGTAATGCATGCGTGGAGGTTTGCATATCATAAGGCTCGGTGTGGAGAATGGGAACAAATTGCTCGTGACAGAGAACGTTTTAGGAGAAGAATTGATAAAGTTAATGAAATTTTGCATCCAATTCTTGTAAAAAAATGTAAGGAAATAGGTATTAAATAAAAACAATTAGTTCATCTTATTTACAATTTTATTTATTCATAAATCACTTTTTTTATCCAACTATTATGAGACTTATCAAAACCTAACCATTTTACATAAATTTTATCGCCATGTTTTTTTATAATTTTTTCTACTAAGTAAATATCAGGATATTTAGTCTTCATAAGTTCTTCTTCATAGAATCCGCCAGCGATTGGTTTATCTTGATAATCTTTCAAATGATATGTAAATGGTGATGTAGGTAATACTTTATTTATTGTAAAAATTTCTGTAGACCAGTTTGGTGTATATCCTTTCTCGAAAACAGTTTTATTTTTACTTATTCGAACTTTATCACCAAGTTTAAATTTTGCACGCCTACAAGGACGTTTAGAGGTTTTCTGATGAATGCATAAACGAT
The DNA here is from genome assembly GCA_036365515.1 of Torymus aiolomorphi. NCBI lineage: Eukaryota > Metazoa > Arthropoda > Insecta > Hymenoptera > Torymidae > Torymus > Torymus aiolomorphi. The sequence continues at coordinate 76,511,892 of CM070877.1, read as the reverse complement.
TATAAACTTTATTAACTGTTGTAGAATTAACATCTGCGGGCTTCATACCAATCGTTCGGTGCTTAGTATTATTATACTGTAAAGTTAGGTCTTGCAAAATATCTATCCATTTATAACTGCCTTGTAAACTAAAGTTTTTCCACATTTTGTTTTTTAATAATGTACGATTAAAACGTTCACAAATTGAGGCTTTGAGTTTGCTATAGGATGAATATAGATTTATATTATATTTTAGCATTAAACTTTCAAATTCTTTATTATAAAATTCTTTTCCTCGATCAGTTTGTAAATTTTTAGGTATTCGTCCTTTTTTTAATATAAATTTCATAGCTTCAGATACATTTTTTCCAGTTTTACTTTTCACTGGTACCGTCCAAGCAAACTTAGAAAACACATCAATGACAGTAAGAAGATACTTGTAACCTTTGTTTTTATGTGCATACGGTATCATTTCCACAAGATCAGCTTGCCATGTTTCATCTAGATCTCGTATATCATATTTTCGACGTGTGTAATTACGACGAGCAGGTTTGTGTAATTCTTCTACTATATCTTTTTTATTTTCCATCATCAAAGGTTATGAGTTACTTTTACGTATGGTTGCTATTTCAAATTCCAATTTTCTCAATTTATCATCTATTTCATCTCTATGGATGTCAACAATATCATCTAAATTTTTAAGCTCAGTTCTTAAGTGTGCTGTTGACTGATACACTTTTTGTACTTCAGCTTGTACAATACGTTCGAGAGTAATCAAATTTACAGCATCATTCTTATCGTTAGGAGCTGCGACATTACATAATCTTTTATTTTCTATATCATACTGTCCATCAACAGTAAATTTGTATCCAATTCCTTGAGGTCCGCGACTAGCTTCTATTCGTCCTAAATGACGTCCGAACAGATCCACACTCATATTTACACTGAAATAAAATTTTGTGCGACACTCTTTTAATATATAATTTTTGCTTCCCGAAGTTCTTCAATAATAGATTGAATTTCATTTACGTGATTTTCATTACCAGCTGAAACTTCAGCTATCAGAAGTCTAAGACGTTCTACAAGTTCATTTGGATCATCCCAGTATATATAATCAGTATTCGTATATTTACGAGCTATTTTATAAGACTGTAGTAAACCTTCACCTGTCTTTAAGTTAGGGTTTAATATGAGTTTTGAAATATAGTCATTATATTTTTAGACGACTGTTGACGAAAAGATTCATTTGGTTTATAATATTTTTTACATGCATTAGTGTTATTTAAAATCTCTTCATAGTTTTTTAGGTCTTTAACAGTAATAACTTTATCATTGGGTTGTTTCATAAACAATAATTCAATGAGTCCTGGATTTTGTTCATATTTTTTATCGCCTATAGTAATATTATTATCTTCAAAGTATATACGTGTGTCACCAATTTTGTAGGTATCGTCATGCATTTTACGTACACCATAAACTGTATCTAATGAACTCATTTTTCCTTTATTTAATAAATCAATATATTCTGTTACTTCATCTTTCTTTTTAATTGTTACATCATTCTGATCTTCTTCACTATCTAAATCAGCTGTCTCAAAAGAACTTGCAGTATTTTCATCCTCATCGTTTTGATCGTGATTTTCATAGAATCTTTGTTCTTCCTTTTCTTCTTTCTTAATTCTATCAACTTTATCTTTTTTCTTCACCTTATTTTTCTCCTTATTTTTCACGTTTTCATTCTCAACTAATTTATTTAAAGGTTCTATAATTGGCTTGTATGATTCATTAAAAGCTTTTTCACTGTCTATTTTATATGATTTTATTGAATCATATTTACGTTTTATTGCGTTCCGAGCTTTCTCCACTTCACGTAGAATGGATATTTGATTATTAAAGTCAGACATGTTAACGATTCAACACTTCGTAAATAAATGATCTATTTTTAGCTTGATTGTATATTTATGACAAATTGATCAAATCCTTTTCGGTATCGACCATTATTTACAACATTATCTTTATTGATAACAAGAAAACTATGATTAGTCTCCCAACAAGATGAGCAAATATCTTTAAATCTTTTGTACGTCATATCTGTATTTACGTGATCGTTGTAAATATGTTTTAAATTCATATCATCTTGTCGAAATATAACTAATAGATTAACATTATCACGTACTAAATGTTTAGGAACTTGTGCATACGATTGACATAAATAAAAGCAATCAACATTTTTATGTCTACCCATACAATAGAATGATTTAACATTATTTTGTTTTTCACATGCTATATCATCAAATATGAAAATAGAATTATTTTGAGCTTCGTCAGGTGAAACAACTAGATCATGTTCGCTGAAAGATAAATATTTGATTCCTTCAATAGGTTCAATAAGCTTTTCAAGGAACCGGTATTTTGATTGATTTAAAGACTTTGAATAGATATAGATATTTTCAAACTTTAGACCATTTGGGTGTATAAGTAAAGAAAGTAGAGCATTTGTTTTACCACAATTTGATGGTCCACAAAATACAGCACGAATACTGTTTGGAAATAAATCACCGTGACGTTTATAAGATATTTTATTTGGTTCGGTTAAACTATCAAAATTGATAACTGGTAATTTAATTTGGTTTTCTTTAACATCCATCTTGTTTTAAAACTTGATTACGACTGATGAAAACTTCTATAAAAGCATATACTTATAGTTTTCTCCTCATTCATAAAAAGACTATCATCGAGTAATGATTATTCATAAAGGCTCAGGACTAGTTAATAATTTGATAAATAAACTACCACTTGAACTTCATTTTCCTGGTTATCAATACTGTGGACCAGGTACAAAGTTATCTAAAAGATTAGCTCGCGGTGATCCAGGCATTAATCCACTTGATACTGCATGCAAGGAACACGATATAGCTTATTCAAAAAATCGCGAAAACATTAAGGCAAGAAACTCAGCAGATCAAGTTTTAGCAGAAAAGGCGTGGGAAAGAGTGAAGTCTAAAAACGCTAGTTTTGGAGAAAAAGCTGCGGCTTACGCTATTACTAACATCATGAAAGTAAAAAATAAGTTGGGTATGGGACAAAGAAAGAGTAAAACAAAAAGATTAAGAAAAAAAAATGGTTGGGCTTAAACGTTTAATTAAGTCTACTGCTAAATCTCTCAGTCCTAGTACAGATTCACAATCTGTAATCAAATCAGCCCTTATGACCGCACGCAAACATGTAAAAAGAGCAGGAGGAAAAAATATGTTAAAGTTCCCCGTATATTACCTGTATCGAAACATGGTGGCTTTCTCCCTGCTCTGGTTCCATTGTTTGCAGGTCTTAGTGCTTTAGGATCACTAGCAGGGGGAGCTGCTGGCATTGCTCAAGCTATCAATCGAGCGAATGCTGCTAAAAGACAGATGGAAGAACAGCAAAGACATAATAAGAAAGTTGAAGAATTAGCCCTTGGAAAAGGATTATATTTAAAACCCTATGCAAAGGGTTATGGTATCTGTTTCAAGCAATTAAAAAAAAGTGAAAAAGTAAAAAAAGAGATTAAGAAAAAAAAAAGCTTGTTGAGACAGTAAGATTACCAAAACGGCCCTTAACTGACAACGATTTATTAAAATATGTAAAAATTATGCAAATAAAAAATGTTAGAGGTGTATTTATGAGAAATGCATTACCATCAAATGGCTGCCTTTATAAAGAAAGTGCTATTATCAATCTTGATGATAAGGATGGACCTGGAACACATTGGGTAGCTTATCGAAAAAATGGAAATAATGTTTTTTATTTTGATAGTTTTGGTGATTTGCGTCCGCCTCAAGATCTCATAAATTACTTAAAAGTGAAAGAAATAAAATACAATTATGAAAGGTATCAACAATTCAATACTTATATTTGTGGACATCTTTGTTTGAAATTTTTATGTAATCAATTGAATTCAACTGAAAATTTCTATCTATATAAGAAGAAATAATATTGAATGAAGTTAGTTCCACGTAAAGTATCAAGATGTTTGAATCGTTTACTCTTAGTTTGTCAGGGACTTCGTCAGTTCTAGCAGCTGATTATTTCCTCCGATTGAACTTGATCCCAAAAGAAAATATGTATTGGGATTAGTTGAACTGCTAACTTTTAATTCTATACCAAATATTGATATGAACTGCAATAAATTTTATGTTGGTAAAGAGATAGTGGAGTTACCTACTGGTAGTTATGAAATAGATGATATTGAAAAAACGTTACAAAAAACTCTCGAACGCAAAGGAATAATAATTAGTATTAAGCCTAATAATAATACATTACGGAGTATTATTACTTGTAATCGTAAAATTGATTTTCAAGAGAATGATTCTATTGGTCAATTATTAGGATTTACAAAACGCCTTCTTGAACCTAATATAAGTCATGTGTCCGACATGCCAGTTACCATTCTTAAAGTGAACGCAGTACGTGTCGAATGTAATATAACAACTGGTGCATATATTAATCAAAATAAGGTTCATACTATTCACGAGTTTTTTCCGGCAGTGCCACCAGGATTTAAGATTATTGAAGTTCCAAAGCAAATAATATATTTACCGATCACTGTAAAAATTATCGACCATTTACAATTACGCATTGTTGATCAAAACGGAGACTTAGTAAATTTTCGAGGTGAAGTTATTACGATTCGCTTACATATCAAAACAGTTTGATAATGGGAATAGTTTACAACTCTAAGATTTGAAAAGGTTATATTAATACTCCAGTATGTCAGCAAGCGATCAGTCGACAACAAGTAACGAAACAGTTAACACGTCAAAACATTCAGTTTCTAAAAAGTCTAGGCTTAAAAATTGTAAATCAAAAGAACAACGGAAACGTAAAAAAATACAGTCAAAAAAATTAAAAAAGTAACTTATATATTTATCTGCTGCTGTCATTTGAAACGAGAAGAAAATGGAGGAAGTCCTTAGTGTACAGTCACCAGTAATTTTTGATGAGGCAATTTCACACTATGAGCTTCATGCTCATCAACCATATACCTCATCATCTTTCAATAATAGTGATGAAATTCGTATATCTATTCAGCATCAAGATTTATGCTTATTACCATCAAAAAGTACCTTACATATATGTGGTAAATTAACAAAAAATGATGGTACTCTGCTGACAAATACTGCATTTGTAAATAATGCTATATGTCACTTATTTGAAGAAATGCGTTATGATATCAATGGAGTAGAAATTGATAGATGTAAAAATGTTGGATTGACTTCTACGTTAAAAGGTTATGTTTCTTTTTCACCAAACCAAAGCAAATATCTTGAGAACGCAGGATGGATAGGTGTAACAGAAACAGGAAAAATTACTGATAATAGTGGAAATTTTGATGTCTCTATACCTTTGTCCATGATTTTTGGATTTGCTGAAGATTATCGTAAAATAATTGTAAATGTTAAACATGAACTTATACTGACAAGATCAAGAAATGATTATAATGCTGTTATACAAAGTTCTACTCAAGCTGACGCTGTGAATTATGAAAATTTTAAAATTCAACTTACTCGAGTAGAATGGCTTATGCCTTACGTTATGTTATCAGACAAACGTAAAATACAGCTTTTTAATTTTATACAAAAAGATATACCTATTGCTATGAGTTATCGTTCATGGGAATTATACGAATATCCTGTTCTTCCAACAACTGTAAAACAAATATGGACTGTTAAAACCTCTAACCAATTAGAAAAGCCACGCTTTGTAATTTTAGCTTTCCAAACGAAATGAAGAGGTGAGAAAAATGTAAACAATAGTCATTTTGATCACTGTTATATCAGTAATGTCAAACTTTTTTTGAATTCTCAGTACTATCCTTATGGTAATCTCAATTTAGATGTTACACATAATCAATATGCGCTTTTATATGATATGTATGCACATTTTCAAAGCGAATATTATAACAACAATGAAATAGATCCTTTGCTAAGTAAATCAGAATTTATAAATTATACACCATTTATTGTCATCGATTGTTCTAAACAGAATGAATCTCTAAAACAAGCTGCTGTGGATGTCCGTCTTGAATTTGAAACCAAAGAAAATATTCCTGCAGAAACCACTGCTTATTGTTTAATTTTACATGATCGTATTATAAAATATAATCCTGTTAGTGGTGATGTTAAAAAACTTGTATAAAAATTTATATATGTATCATTTGTTTGTAAATTATGAAAAATAAATAAATTATAAAAAAATTGAATTATCTTTTTATTACCTATCTTTTTATCCCCTCCTTTTTCTCATAAGTTTTAAGAAATAAGTTGTGTTTATAAATCACATAAATTCTAAAATTACCTCAGTCTAATTGAAACAATCAACAAAATGGGTCAGTCAAATAGTACTAGTAGTAGCAACATTCCATACAGCAAACTTTCTGACAATAGTCAGAAGGAAAAACAAAAGCCTGAGTCCCAATGGAAAAATTTTACTGGTTCAAACACGATTTCATACACCAGACTATCTGACGATAGTAAAAAAAATGAATCAGCGTGGAAAAATAATACTAGTAAATATTCTACTAACACTCAATCCTTTCCCCAACAACAAGATTATAAAAGATTTAAGTAGTAAGTGAATGGGATAAAAATGTGTTGATATCATCATAAATATTCACAATTGATATAGCATACCCTCTGAACATCATATGAGGGCCCCATGCCCCCTGCAACATGACATACGTACGCATTTTATCGATGGAGTAAATGTTCAATGCGTCCTCTACCGGGCCTCTCGCATGGTGACTTTGCACCCTACCTTACCGACGGACGGTAAGTAGTGCTCGGTGGGTAAGTGGCGCGGGAGCCGCTCTGGCGCGGTAGCCGCGCTGCCCCTACTACTGGAGTGATAAAATTAGTATAAATAATAATAATTGACTATTTATCAAGTCACATTTATCAAAAATTATTATAAACAAATATCATAATAGTATTTTTATTTAATACATTTCCTTAGTAACTTGTGATTTTAAAAGTATGAAGCAATTATTTTAGAAAAGAATTATTATCGTATATCTATTATATAAATACTTACTATTATAATTCATATATGTATCATCATAATCAATGTTTGACGTAACTGACAAGTCAGTAGAATTTATGTCGATTTGGGTCTTAATATAATTCAGGAGTGTCTCTCATTATTTATTTTACTTAAATTGGAATATTCTGTTGCTGCTCTAAAAAAAATAATAAAAATACTTATTTTAAAAGGTACAATTTCATTAATTTTATTAAATTATATAATAAATATATCAGAATAAATTATCATGTTATATTAATTGTAATAAAGTGCAAAATAATTTATTTTATTAGTGAAATTATTAAAAAAACTATCATATCGTATATTTCAAATAAAATTAAAATATACCTTCTTTTAAACACAATTACCAGAAAACAGTTTTTCGGAAACAAAAAAGAATACTTTTTTTTATATTTTATCAAGCGAATACTTACAACATAAATTTGTACTTTGTACACATTGTATGTTATGATCTACTACTAAATTACTCAATGAACTTTCAAAATTATATCATTCTGGACATTAGTATCAGATGCATTCTCATAGTTGATGTCATTATTATGTGAATTAAAATTCAGTGAAGCTGTAGAAAACGTTAATTACATTATAAATGTATAAATTGTTTCCTCGCTCTTAAAAAAAATGATTATAATCAATTAAAAATTTCATATTGACTACAAAATTAAAAAAAAAAAAAAAACTTACAACTAAGATCACTGTTAACAATTTCAATTGAAGAGTTTGTTTGTGTTGTACTAATTTTGCTCAAAGTATGATCCATTAGAGCATTATTTATACTATAGGACTTTTCTGGACTTCTTACTCTAAATAAATAATTCGATTTGAAAATTGTTGGTCTAGCGTTAGGCGTTAACCGTGCATATTTCAAAGGATCCTGATAAATTAAATACTCCGTTATTTCCGTTATTCTAAGATTAGAAAAAAAAGGATACAAATATATTTCAGATATTCAGAATTGAAATTATTTTAAAGAATTACTATACATAAAATATTAATTATAAATAAAAAGATGTTCTACCTGTGCAATAATTTTGTCCATATCGAATCCACTCTTTAATAATAAAGTTTTCATCAAAATGCCTTTCGCATATTCGATGCGATGATCGTAAAATCGGAATTCCCATGCTTAGTCTCCATTGCTTCGTTCATTTTCATCACTGGGCACTTTAAAAGTAGAAATTTGGCCTGCATTCTTTTTAATTTTATTTGTTGGACAATTCGGCACTGTGCACCAAGGCATTTTTAGTTATTTTAGAAAAAAAAAGCTTGTCAGAAACCAAAACTATATAGGTGCATGCTAGTATAGCTTTGTCTACCCACGTGACTGCACTCAACTCGATCGCAGCGCTATACTCGTGGTCGATTCGTGAAGCTCAAATGGGTGCACGTTAAGGACCTACCCCCACCACGAGAGTTTCCAGACCTCTATGTACGACCGTGGATCGCACTACGAAGCTGACCATAGACTATGGAACGGAGCCAAGATAAGCTTTTCCGATCAGATCAAGGGAACAGATCATATTGCGGCCCGAATTTATAGTCGTCACTTTGCACTCAACACTTGGAAAATCAATATGGCAACAATGTTAATTGTATCTCCGTATATATTGAATTTCCAAGTGCTGAGTGCCAAGTGACAATTATAAATTCGGGCCTGCATATCAGCTGTTACATGTCAATAGATAACCATAATATGGAAGTTCACTGTACTCTACTACTGCAACTCTCAGATAAGTTTCTTTTATCATATATATTTAAATAATTTTTAATTTGCAAATAATGTGGTACTTTGTGAAACCTTTTTTATTTAATCTAGGTTACAAAAAGCTGAAGGTTTTCATGGCATGAGAGTTTGAGAGCTTATTACAAATTTACAAGTTAGAAAGAACTTCAACGGTACTCGCAGGTAAATAACAATTCTGATTTTCTACTAACTAGAGGAGTTTATATCAGATCAGGTGTGTGATTTTTTATCTGAAATAACACATTTAGTGGCTGCACCTTGCTTTTTTGCCTGTAAATGAATGTTTAGTAATACTTGTTAAATTATGATATTAACTAATAAAAGCTGTACTGACATCTAACAAAAATATCGTCATTTATGTTATATTGTGTTCTGTGCCAATAATCTTGGTACACTTTTAATAAAATCAATTGTTGTCTTGGGAGCAAGATTTATTGTTTTACTTGGCTTTGTTTGCAGTCCCATTTGGAGAATATTCAATAAATACCTTTATTTATCGGCCCTTATAACAATAAGCCTTGCTTCCAAGACTATAATAGACGGTTAGGATTGTAATTAAACCAAGATCATTGGCAAGAGCTACAATTTACGTGTCCAAATGGGGCAATGTAACATAACTGAGAATATTTTATTAGAAATTTGAATGATGTTTACTACATTATATATAAAAGTATGATTCGAGGTGAAAAATTATTGGTTCTTTATAAAGTCACCTTTTTTTAACTTGCAATGCTGGGGGCCTTAGTTTATGGAAGAAACTATTATATAAATTATATTAGCAATAAAGTATTATATTTGAAAGTTAGCGTTGCAGTGACTAAAGCCAAAAACTAAGTGTATTTAACAAGTCTTACACCTCTACATTTCTACACTTAAATTTGCACTTGTACATAATACGAATATTTGCTTATGATTGTATAAAGTGTCTTATTATAAAATAGACACATTTGAAAAAATTAGCCAAGAAGTATCGTAATCCATTTAATGCAGACATAAATATTTTACAATATTTAGGCTACATTGTGACTGGTTTATAGAACGACTTGATGAATTTTTATACGTCTTAGCTTAAATTATATCTATTTTAGGAGTAAATAAGTTTGAGTAAGTAAGTATCCACACGCGTAACATTAAGTAAATATTATAAAATATCTAGAAGTTATATGATTTTAAGTTTTGGTGAAACTTTGTGAGCAACTGCTTCATATTTAATAATATTTAATAAAACCTTTGATGTTTACAGACATTATTTAATAACTCAATAGCATTATGTTTAATATATAAGATAGGAGTTAAAATGGCCGACTGGTACAGTTCACGTGTTTGACGGTGTCGTAATAGTTGGGTTTTGGTGTGTGTGCAAAGTGCTGAAGTGAGTGCCCGTGTGTGACAGGTGCATAAAAAACAATAGAAACAGAAAAAGTCAGAGAATTAAAGAGAACAGGAAAGAACAAAGAGCAAAAGGTAAAGAAAAACCGAGTGCAGTGAGAGTTAAGCCATATAGTAAGCCATATAGCAAGAGTGGATACTCGCGGGAGTGAAAGCGAACCACAAAGTATAGAGAATGAGTGGAAGCTCACAAGTGAGTAGAAGCAGAGCACTGAACATAGCGGAACGGAACTATAAAGCCAAAGACACAAGCACAACACCAGGAACGGAACAAACAGAAAACGACCAAAAACCGATAGGCACGACAGAAACGTGCTATACAACAAAATATAAGACACCAGAGGAAATAAAAGAGTGGATGACAAAGAGTAGAAGGCTAAGAACAAACAGTCTACCAGGAATCATAGACTTAGAAGAGGGAGAGGAGACAGAGAGGAAGAAAGAATATAAAACAAAAAGGAAGCTTTCGTCTCCAGATTCAGAGGAGAGAGAGCAAAAAAGAACAATACACAAAAAGGAGACAAGACTCGGAAAAGGAGAGGAAACGCCGCTAGACTCAGAAGCAAGTCCCTTCATCAGAAGTTCAAAGACCCAAAGGTCACCAAAAAAAAGTAGAGATATGCCAGTAACGGATAATAGGACGGATAATAGGACAGATGATGAGGAACAAGAAACAGAGGAAGTGGGCATAAAGAGAAGAGAGTGGAACGAACTGACGAGCCTGGTACAGAAAGTAGCGAAGGACATAGACAATATTAAACACACCAACGAGAGCATACAAAATGAACAGATCCTGATAAGGAAAGAACAGACGGAAACAAGGAAAGAAATAGAAGACCTCAAGATACAAACAGAGAAGAATACAAAGGAAGCAGAAGAAAAGTACAAGAGTTTAGAAAGGAGAATGGAAACATTGGAAAAAGAGGTCAAAGACGAAAAAGGAGGGGTAGAGAAAGTTATAAAGGAAATAATAGAGAAAAGCATGGAACAAAGACTAAGCAAAGAACAGGTGAGCAGACAAGGAACAGAATGGGTAAAAGAACTAGAAGAACGGAAGAAAATACAGGAAGAAAAGTGGGAGAAAAACGAGAGACGCAGGAGAAGAAACAACGTGATAATTTCAGGCCTGAATCAGGAAGGGACAAGAAGGAAGGGATAGAGGAATGGCTAGGAAGTAAGACAGGAGAGCCAATTAGCTTGAAAAGAATATGGAAGGTACCCGGGAACGAAGGGAAAATAGGAGCAGAGTGTAACAACATAGAGATGAAGGACAAGATAATGCAGGTGAAGAAACAGTTGAAAGGAACAGATATTTACATAGATAACGATAGAACCTGGAAGCAAAGAGAAAACGAAAGAAGAGTCAGAGCTTGGGCCAAAACACAGGCAAAAGAAGAGTCGGTCGTGTCGATATTCGGGACAAGAGTGAGAATAGATGAAGAAGAATGGAGACTTGACGAGAAAAGCGACAAAATGGAACCTTTTTTAAAGAAAGGGAGAGAAACAGTAAGAAATGCAGAAACAGAAATGGAAAAAAGGTAAAAATGATTATATGGAACATAGCAGGCGCCAAGAAAAAGACAGAGGAAACATGGAATTACGTAAGAAGCTTTGACATAATAGGTCTGACAGAAACGTGGTTAGAAGAAAAGGAAGAGGGCTGGATACTCAAAAAGCTCAAAGGCTTTGTAACCACAAACATACCAGCAGTGAGACAGAGAAGAAGAGGCAGAGCAAAAGGAGGGATGATAATTGCGGTAAGAGAAGGAATGGAAGTGCTAGAGGAAAAAGTAACAATGGACATAGAGAAAAAGAACGAAATAGCAGCAACAAAAATAAGAATAGAAAGGAAAGAAATAATATTCATACTTACATACATGAGAGAAAATAGAAAGAACAACTGGGAAGAAATAGAGAAAATAGTAGAAAGAAATGTAGAAGGAATAGTACTCTTAGGAGGAGACATCAACGCCAGAACGGCAGAAGAAGGAGGAATATTAGAGGAAGACGATATGGGTAGGAAGAGCAAGGACAAGACGATAAACAAAGAAGGTGAAGACCTAATCAAGAAGATAAGAAACATGAGGATACACATTGTAAACGAAGACACGGAAATGGACAAGGAGGGAGAATGGACATACATAGGCACAGGAGGGAAGTCGACGATAGACTACCTGATAACAAATATGGACGGGAGGGAAATAATAGAAGACATGAGTATAGGTAATAACGAGGAATCAGATCATCAACCGATGGAGGTAGTGTTGAAACTGAAAACGGAGGAGAGAATAAAGGATATTGGAATAAGAACAGACTGGTCAGAGAGCGGAATAAGGCAGTACATAGAGAACCTAGCAGAGAAAGACAAAGCAAAAACATGGACAGAACTAAAAGAAAAGGTGAAAAGTAGTACAGTAATAACAGAATACAGCACAGACAAGAAAGCAAAACTGGAGAGGTGGTGGGACAAAACATGCCACGTAAGGAAAATGGAGCTGAAAAAAGTATTAAGAGACTGCAAAACGGGGGTAAGAAGCACCTTGGAATATGCAGAAAAGAAGAAAGAATACAGAGAATGGATAAAGAAAAAGAAGATAGAGTGGAGCGAGAAGATGATAGAAGAAATAAAGAGAGACAGGAGCGCGAAAAGCTTCTGGAGAATAATAAACGGAGAGAAAGATAGAAATCAAGAAGTAAGTCACAAAATAAAGAAAGAAGAATGGATCACGTTCTTGAAAGAGCAGTTAAAAGGCACGGAGATAGAGGAAGGTCACATAGTAAATATGGAAAGAAAGCAAGAAAGGCTGACTGGGAAGAAGATGAGATAGGCGAGGAGGAGGTTCGAAGTGCAATAAACAAGCTAAAGAGAGGAAAAGCAGCCGGAAAAGACGGAATACAAAACGAAGCGTGGATACACGGAAAGGAGGAAATTGTGGAAGAACTAAAAGGAATACTAAACGATATATGGAAGAAAGGTGAGCGACCAGAGGAGTGGAAAGTAGGAACAGTAAAGCCCATCTTTAAAAAAGGAAAGAAGGACGAGGTAAAGAACTACAGAGGACTAACGCTGATGGATACAGGCTACAAAGTGTACGCAGAGATACTGAGGAAAAGATTAGAAGACGAGCTGGATGGAGGAAATAGGCTAGGAGACACGCAGTATGGATTCAGGAAAGGAAGAGGTACCATAGACGCTGTGTTTGTGCTAAAAAGCGCAGTGGAATCGGAGCTGAAGAAAGAAGGAGGAAAGGCCTGGGGATGCTTGGCGGACCTCAAAGGAGCCTTTGACAACATAAAGAGAGAGTCGATATGGAAAGAAATGGAGAAGATGGAGGTAAACACGAAGTTGAGAAACAGGATCAAAGAAATATACGAAGAAACGAAGTGTGAGGTTATAGTGAAAGGAAAAATGCTAGGAATGTTCGAAACGAAAGAAGGGGTGAGACAAGGATGCCCGCTCAGCCCAACGCTGTTCAACGTGAGCATGGCAGGATTAAAGGAAGAGCTAAGCAAAGTGCAGGAAGGAGGAATAGTGATAGGAAAAAAGAAGATTTACTCAATAGGATACGCGGATGATGTTATCCTGTTGGCAAACAACGAAGTAGGTATGAAGGAAATGATGAGAAGATTCGGAAAATTTATAGAAAAAGGAGGGATGGAGTTGAACACCAAAAAGACAAAAATCATAAGGTTCAGGAGAAACGGAAGAAGGGGAGTGGACCCGGTGTTCAAATGGAAAGGAGAGGATATAGAAATAGTGAAGGAAGAAACATACCTGGGATATAAGATACAGAGTAACAACGGAGACACGAAACATCTAGATTACCTAGCAGAAAAAGCAAACGCCGTATTGGGAAGAGTATGGAGCATAGGAGAAAGAAAATTTAAAGAAGACTGGGAGAGAAGGATGAAGCTATTTGACGCACTTGTAAGTAGCGTTATAACTTACGGTGCGGAAATATGGGGCTACAAAGAGTGGAAGGAGATAGAGAAAATACAGAATAAATACATGAAGTGGACATTAAAGCTGGACAGAACAACGCCCAGCCATATATTACACGAAGAAACGGCAGATGGAAGATAGCAACACAAACCAGAAAAAGAGCGGTGAAGTATGAGCAGAAAGTAGCAATAAGCGAAGGTAATACAATAATAAAGGAATGTATGAGAGTAATGACAAGCAGCAATACGAAGTCAGAAATAGGAGAGAGAAGAAGGAAATTCTACGAAGACAAAGGATGGTCGGCGAGCGAAGTGAGTAGAAGGATTGCAGAAGGAGAAATAGTATGGCCAGAGATGACGGAGAGAGGAATGGACATAGAAAAGCAGAATAGAGCGGTAGAAATAAGAGAGTCCAGGTTTGCTAAAGAGATAAGTAAGATCATATTCCAGCAGGAAACACCAAATTACCTCAAGAAAAAGGAAAGCAAAAAGAAGAAAGAGCTGGAGATACAAGCTAGATTTAGATTAGGGAGCGAGAACAGGACCACAAGATACTGGACCAAAGAGGAGGAGAAGAAGTGCAGAATATGCAAAAACAGTGAAGAGACCCTAAAACATATATTTGAAGAGGGTGAGCCCACAAAAGTACAAGGAAAGAGGTGGGAAGACATTATCAACGGGGAAAGAGAGAACCTGGCGATACTGATGGAAACGCAATGGAAAAGGAGAAGAGCAGAACAAGACAGGTAAGGAGAACAGAACCAGAATGGAACGAGAACGACAACAAAGACCGGCAATGCAGAAGAACCCTAAAGGGAGTCAGATAATCGGATAGAGGTAGGGGTGAGAGAGCCCTAAGCATAAAAGTTGAGTACGGATAGAAACATAACCAAAAGACATATCAGAAAAAGTAGAAAAGCAAAACGTGAGTAGGAAAGAAGTAAAGAAGCCAGCAAAGAAGCTAAGTTATAGAAGGATACATGGAGTCAGAAATGGAGAAAATGATGAAGAGAATAGAAGACCTGGAGAGAAGAGTGCAAGGAGACATAGAGAGGAAGATACGCTGGGAAGAAGGGATGAAGAAAGCACAGGCAGAGCAAACAGATAAACACGAGAGAGAAACAAAGATGTTGAAGGAAAAAATAGACAAGATAGAAAAGATGCTGGAGCTCAAGGAGAAAAAGTACCTCAGAATGGAAGACGTGGACAAAGAATACATGCTCATAATCAAAAAAGGATGGAAGTGGAATGGAGAGAAAGTAAGAGAGTGGATGGAGAGCCACATTGGGAAGGAGGATTGGGAGACTAAGCCAATGCAGAATGGAGTAGGCATGATGTGGCTAATATTTAAGGATAAGTACGCAAAGAAATACCTTTGGAGGAAAGGAGAGAGAGCAGCAAAGGAAGGAATATTCACCTTGGACGAGGTGCTAACAGCGGCGCAGAGAAAGGAGAGATGGGAGAAATTAGGAAAAGAAAGAAAAGTACAGATAGGAGAAAGAGAAAAAGAAGGAGAAAAAGAGAAGGAAAATGATAAAACAGACACAGAACAAGATCGAGAAAACGAGGAGTAAAAGAAGAAGCAGGGAATTGAAGAAAGAAAGAAGATAAATAAAAAGGCAGAAGAACACAGACACAAACACAACACACACTTTCTACACACTAATATTTAATTTTCTTAACTAAATAAGGAAGTGAAGTTTATAATTTATACTTATATAGTTTATATAAAGCCAAAGATTTTCATTTTGTTTTCACTTACTTATACACACAAATACATAGACAAATACACAGGCGCAAACACAGAACTGAGACGGAGTCGGATTTGAATTTAAGAATGTAAAAAAATGTACAAACATAGCGAAAGCTAATAAAGCATTTATTATATAAGAAAAATTAATATTTTATGTTGTGTATGCATAAATTAAGTATATTTAATATTGTGGATATCAGAATAAAATTTGAAAAATAAGTCCAAGGAAATATCAACAATAATTTTATGGCTGGTCGATATACTTGATCATTTCAAATAACTGATTTCTGCATTAAAAATTCTATTCATGTTTTCTTGTAATATTAGTAATGTTTTTAACTATTTTACCAATATAATGCAAGAATATAATACTAAAAGTATTTCTGGAAGGACCAAGTGATAGATGAACATTAAGGTATATGCATAAAAATCACATTTTTCATGAAATTGATGATATTATAATTTTTTTAGGAATATTGAGAGCTTTTCCCATTCAAGAACAGGTAGGATAATATTTCTGCATATTATAGCTATACTCCTGATTTTTTGTGGAGCTGAGTCGATGAGCGCTCCTTATGAAAACTCAATTTTTAACATTTAAATGGTCCCATGACAATGATAAAGTATCGCTGGACCTATGTTATCTAGATTTTCACAAAATATAGATTTTTTATGAAAAAAAGTCCTCTGAAGTTTTTTTCCTAGAATGCATCTATTATGCGAAAAATGTGTTGGAAAATTGCTAAAAATCATGAAAAATTCATGAAATGTGCTACTTTGATGATTTTTAGCTCCGAAAGTACTTGTGGCATTGATTTGAAATCGAATTTCAAAATGGTGGTCACGGGAATGGTTGTTTTTCAGCGAATATCTCATAAAATACTTTGCGATTTTTTTTCTCGAAAAGGATTAAGGATTATGTATAAATTAATAATCGCTCTTAAGCAAACCATATGGTAGCAAATTGGTTACAAATACTTTGCGACTTTTGTTGTCGAAAAGGATTAACTTTGCAAAAAAATGTTATACAACAAAAAGTGCTTAGAATTAGTCAAAGAAAACGTGGAAATTTTTTCAAAATTTTTTTAGATCATATTTGGTTTTTTGAAAAATGGCTAATTCCGAAATATCCAAAAATTATGCGAAAAATTCTGAAAAAATTGCCATGTGTTCTTCGAATAATTCTAGATACTTTTTAATCTATAAAAATTTTTTTGCAAAGTTAATCCTCTTTTCAAGGAAAACGATTACAAAGTATTTTATGAGATTTTCGTTGAAAAATGACCATTCCCGTGACCGCTATTTTGAAATACGATTTCAGACCTATGCCACTTCAAAGTATAGGTAATTACTCTACAACTTTCACTGATTAGACTCACGGCTCAATTGTATTTCGGTACGGAAATTTCGATCAAAAAAAATTTTTTTCGAGAAAACCGTGTTTTTTTGGCTAAAATGGCTTATAATTTTTTAAATATTGATGATATTGCAATTTTGAGGACGGATTCTGAAAGTACATAAAATTTTTTGTCAGAAATCATATTTTTCAACTTTTTTAAACACTTGAAACATAAAAAGTTATCGTATCGAAAATCAGACGAAAATTTGGGAGTTCCGGGCCGAAACGGGTTAATATTATCCGTTTCGACGGACAGAAATATGTATTGATAGGTAATTTCAAGACTTTTAAGAAAATGTGACTACTTTCAATGGATATCCAAACCCCCAACGCCGTAAAAAAATATTTTCGATTTTTCCATATTATTCTTTATTTTTTTTTACCGACTTAATATTATCCGATAGGGCCGACAGAAATATGGATCGAGGGGATTTTAAGGCCTTTCAGAAAATCGGCCTACTTACGACCGATATCCAAAGTGAGCGACGAAAAAAATTGTTTTCGATTTTTCCATATAATTTTGAATTTTTTTTAACCGACTTAATATTATCTGATTGGGCCGACAAAAATATGGATTGATAGGTAATTTCAAGACCTTTCAGAAAATGGGCCTACTTCCGACCGATATCTAAACCCAGAGCCAAAACAATTATTTTCAATTTTTCAATATTTTTCTTTATTTTTTTAACCGACTTAATAATATCTGATCAGGCGAAAAAAAATATGGGCAGATAGGAAATTTCAAGAACTTTCAGAAGATGGGCCTACTTCCTACTTCCTACTTCCTACTACTACTTATTGGTAAAATGGTAAAAAACATTACTAATATTACAAGAAAACATGAATAGAATTTTTAGTGCAGAAATCAGTTATTTGAAATGATCAAGTATATCGACCAGCCATAAAATTATTGTTGATATTTCCTTGGACTTATTTTTCAAATTTTATTCTGATATCCACAATATTAAATATACTTAATTTATGCATTGTAACGGGATGCAGTTAGGGAGAGGGTATTAATTCCTCTCAGGGGTTCGCGGGGTAATATACTGATATATTCTACGCCCGGGAGACTTACCATTGTAGAATTACCTGTAGTCCGGTAGAAGCCTCTCGGCAAAGGTTCCGAACATGCAAGCCCGGCTTCTATTGTAGAAAGCTTAGGCTGCTTTCTACTAGAGCAGGCGCTGCGCTCTGCCGCTGCTGCCAACTGCTGCCCACGAGCTACCGGCTGCTCGCTATGACCTAGTGTTACCAGCGCAGCCGGTCTTTCCCGCACAACGCCGCTCGGTATAACCTCCAAGCGGCTTATGAGATACTTACTCCCGCTACCGATGTTCCTCTAGGAGGCAATGCCTGCAACTAGCTGCAGCTGCTGAAAAGGGTAGAGGGCGGTATTCGCGAAACATGCATAGGTTAAGCGCGCTAAATAAAAGGCGTGGCTCGACTGCTAAGATAAAAATAAAAGGGTTTATTTAAAACAAGTGACCGCGCTAAGCGGGCGCGTACCCCGACAATAATGTACAAGAATTAACGCGCACAGGCCGAGACTTGGCGGGACGTATTCCGCCCGCATCGCGGACGCGCACAGTCGCTGCAAGCAGCTCGTTTTCTCGTGACGGGGGGGATATGCCCATGCACCCGCCACGGACATTAACGCCGATAAGCTAAAAGAGCCTACTTACATTCGGTTGGACAGTCATCGCACGCTATCTCTAGCGCAGCTTCACTGCCCCGTCCGTGTAGAGCTTCTATCTCTCTCTCTCTCCCGCTCACTCGGGATTGGTGACGGCGCTGTCGCGGTCACGGTTGCAGCGGTGGAGGCACGGCGCATTCACTCTGTCTTCCACACGATGCACGGCGGTGACGGACTACCCCTTTCGCGTGTCACGTCGGTCAACAACATGGCCGCGGCGTCGCATCGGTAGCGGCGCGGCGCACAGTGGTGCCGATCGATGCAAAAGTGATGAAAATTCGTGCTTTAGTACAATAAGGCTCAAAAAATTTTTATAAAATACGTTTTGGATTCGTGAAGCAATTTCCTACGATAAATCGTTTGCCTCATGGCTATAGCATTGCTCTTTTTTTAGTAAGGAATACGTTAAATGCCGTTTTTTTGGAGTTTATTTATTTTTTTTTTTTGTTTCTAAGTAGGATTAATTTTTTTTTTGTTTTATAATAAGCGCCAATTTTTTATAAATATAATTTTTTTCAAACAACTGCATAAGTCCTAGAATTTTGAAAAAAATTATATTTATAAAAATAGGCGCTTATTATAAAACAAAAAAAAAATTAATCCTACTCAAAAACAAAAAGAAAAAATATAAACTCCAAAAAACGGCATTTAACGTATTCCTTACTAAAAAAATGAGCAATGCTACAGCCATGAGGGAAACGATTTATCGTAGGAAATTACTTCAGGAGTCCCAAACGTATTTTATAAAAATTTTTTGACCCTTATTGTGCTAAAGCACGAATTTTCATCACTTTTGAGTAGATAGGCATCACTGTGCGGCGGCTTCGTCTTCTTCTCCATCTGCCGCATTCGTGCGCCGCGTAGCGCGCTATCACTCATGATACGTACAAGCGCGCGAGATTCGAATCTCGCAACGCAGTATACGTGATTCTCATAACTTATATAGGCGCCCGTTACAGCATACACAACATAAAATATTAATTTTTCTTATATATTAAACATAATGCTATTGAGTTATTAAATAATGTCTGTAAACATCAAAGGTTTTATTAAATATTATTAAATATGAAGCAGTTGCTCATACAGTTTCACCAAAACTTAAAATCATATAATTTCTAGATATTAATTTTAATAATGAATCTAACGGCTATTCGGGCAAAGATAAGGAAGGTAACTAACTTATCAAGCACTTTCTTTATATGTGTTTCAATACATCTTCAAATTTTAGAAGCTATTTGAAACATTAGTGCAGTCAAGAATTTTTTAGAAAGGAGAATACATGGAAAGTACAGGAAATACATGGAGAATATATTTTCGTTCTCGTTTTTTATCCTATACCTTTACCTTTACCACCTTCCCTTTCCATGTATTCTCCTTTCTAAAAAATTCTTGACTGCACTAATGTTTCAAATAGCTTCTAAAATTTAAAAATGTATTGAAACACATATAAAGAAAGTGCTTGATAAGTTAGTTACCTTCCTTATCTTTGCCTGAAAAGCCGTTAGATTCATTATTAAAATTAACATAAAATCGACGGGCATTTCCTTCAATTGATTAAATATAATATTGCCTGCTTCGGCTGAAATAATGCAGATGGGGGGATTTGGGAAAATAGATTGAGAACGATGAGTAGCGGTCAGGGTCGTGAAAGGATCGTCATCCCAGTGGTGCAAATGGTAGCGTAGCTGCCCGGTATGCAGAAGGTTGTCGGTTCGAGCCCGACCTGGGCCGTTATTTTTTTCGTTCTCGTTTTTTATCCTATACCTTTACCTTTACCACCTTCCCTTTCCATGTATTCTCCTTTCTAAAAAATTCTTGACTGCACTAATGTTTCAAATAGCTTCTAAAATTTAAAGATGTATTGAAACACATATAAAGAAAGTGCTTGATAAGTTAGTTACCTTCCTTATCTTTGCCCGAATAGCCGTTAGATTCATTATTAAAATTAACATAAAATCGACGGGCATTTCCTTCAATTGATTAAATTTCTAGATATTTTACAATATTTATTTAATGTTACGCATGGGATACTTACTTACTCAAACTCATTTACTCCTAAAATATATATAATTTAAGCTAAGACGTATAAAAATTCATCAAGCCGTTCTATAAACCAGTCACAATGTAGCCTAAATATTGTAAAATCTTTATGTCTGCATTAAATGGGTTACGATACTTCTTGGCTAATTTTTTCAAATATGTCTATTTTATAATAAGACACTTTATACAATCATAAGCAAATATTGGTATTCTGTACAAGTGCAAATTTAAGTGTAGAAATGTAGAGGTGTAAGACTTGTTAAATACACTCACTTTTTGGTTTTAGTCACTGCAACGCTAACTTTCAAATATAATACTTTATTGCTAATATAATTTATATAATAGCTTCTTCCATAAACTAAGGCCCCCAGTATTGCAAGTTAAAAAAAGATGACTATAAAAAACCAAAAATTTTCATTTCGAATCATACTTTTATATACAATGTAGTAAACATCATTAAAATTTCTAATAAAATATTCTCAGTTATGTTATATTGCCCCATTTGGACACGTAAATTGTAGCTCTTGCCAATGATCTTGGTTTAATTACAATCCTAACCGTCTATTATAGTCTTGGAAGCAAGGCTTATTGTTATAAGGGCCGATAAATAACGGTATTTATTGAATATTCTTCAAATGGGACTGCAAACAAAGCCAAGTAAAACAATAAATCTTGTTCCCAAGACAACAATTGATTTTATTAAAATTGTACCAAGATTATTGGCACAGAACACAATATAACATAAATGACAATATTTTTGTTAGATGTCAATACAGCTTTTATTAATTAATATCATAATTTAACAAGTATTACTAAACATTCATTTACAGGCAAAAAAAGCAAGGTGCAGTCACTAAATGTGTTATTTCAGATAAAAAATCACACACCTGATCTGATATAAACTCCTCTAGTTAGTAGAAAATCAGAATTGTCATTTACCTGCTAGTACCGTTAAAGTTTTTTCTAACTTATAAATTTGTAATAAGCTTTCAAGCTCTCATGCCATGAAAAAAAACCGCTGCTAATTGATTGGCCCTTGGCTTCCTCAAACTTAATTTGCTTAGTCCTTTAATGAATTATAAATAACAAAATTTATAATTTTTGCAACAATTTATGATATAATTATAATTAAATTCATTTATGAAGATTAAAATTATGAAATTTTACATTATGTATAAAATATGAATAAAATAATAGATATGATTTTTTTTTTAATTATGTGTGAAAAATAAATAAAATAATGATTGTAATATTATCGTCAAAATCTTATAAAATTCCTAAATAACCTTTACTTCTAATTATATTTTCTTTGTGAAATTTCACACATAGGGTACTTGTCTTTAGGAATATGCCTGTTCGTATTTGTGTGCTCTTTCTGGAATTTCCGATGTAAGAGAAAGGTTCTAACCTTAAAAATAATAAATTGCTATTACAAAACAAAGGCAGGTATACAACACGCGCGCATCGGCGTATAGCGCATAGCGCATGTCATTTTCATTTTCTAGTATACATAAATGCGTTCCCAAATAATTACGATTTTAAAAGAGGGCTAAAATAGTTGTCACCTCAAATATCTCTGAAATTCATAAACGAATTGTTTTACCCAAAGAACTTTTCTAACCAATAATATACAAACACTACATCTCCACCATATTTCAAAGAAATTAAAACAATTTTAATGTAGTTATATTGTGCGACAACAATGAAAATCATTTTCAAAAAGATTAAAACTTTAAATATCAAACATCTCAAAAAATAACCATATAATCTGGATGAAATTTTACACAGGTTTTGCCTATATTGCATACAAAATAGTCTATAAATTTCAAGCTAATACATGAAGTCGTCATTGAGAAATTATGATTTTGAAAAAAACCGTAAAAGAATTTTAACCTTAAATATCTCTGAAAATGATGTGATAATTCTTTTACCTAAAGGACTTATACGATAATATATAGACTCTACATCTCCACAAAATTTCAATATGATTAAACCATTTTTTTTTCTCTAGTTATCATACGACAAAGAAAGTCACTTTGTAAAATACGAAAATTTTCAAAACCAAATATCTCAAAAAGTAATCGCACGATCTTGATGAAAATTCGCACACATATTATCTTTATCACATACAAAATTTTCTATAAATTTGGAGCTCATACATGGAGAGGATCTTGAGAAATTATGATTTGAAAAAAAGATTAAAAAGATTTTAACCTCAAATATTTCTGAAATTTCTGGACTAATCATTTGGCCCAAAGAACTCGACCAAGAGCTATCAAAAATCTACCTCTACAAGGAATTTCAAAGCGATTAAGTCAATTTTCCTCCCGTAATCGTTGGACATACAAAACTCATTTTTTTCACATTTCAATTTTTTTCTTGAAAACTAGTCGACAAAATGAGTTCAAAGTTTTACAGATTACAGCTATTTATATTCTGCATTATGATGATTTTTCTCAAGAAAATTGACCGTTTAGTTTAAGAGTTATAAGCTTTAAAAAAAAAAACACGCTTTTTGTTAATAACAAAAGAACTGTGATAGCTAGAGAAGTTTTTTTTTAGAAAATATAGTTATTTTAATGCTCTTTCGAATGCTGTCCATTCGATTCAAATATGTCGATCTTATCACTAAAAAAAAAACAAAAATCAATTTTGAGAAAATCCAAAATTCGAAATAAAACAAAAACGCATCGGCGAATCAAAAAACGAATTTTTGGCCCGCAATCGCACAAAAAGAACAAAAAAAATGAGACCTTTCTGGTCAAAATCACACGCACACGCGCACGCACGCACGCACGCATGCAGGCACGCTCGCACGCACGCACGAACACACATACATCCATGCAGACATTTTTCAAAAATCATGTATTTTGATTTCTAACACCTCGAAAAACAATTATAACATGTTTTTACAACAACTCAAAAAACCGCTGCCAATTCATTGGCACGTAGCTTCCTCAAACTTAATTTACTAATTCCTTTAATTAATTTTTAATTCCAATATTTAAAATTTAATACTTCAGAAAGACAGAAATAACAAAACTCCAACATAATTTATTCAAATTTTTATAGATTATACATTTCCACAAAATTTCACATACATAAAATATATATCACAATTGCCTATAAATTTGCAACTGATATTTAGAGCTAAATGTCTAGAAAAATTTTAACCTCAAATATCTCTGAAATTTATGAACCAATCACTTTGCCAAAAGAACTCATCCGAGAACTATCAATAATATACCTCTACAATGAATTTTGAAGCGAATAAGACAATTTTACTCTTGTAATAGTTAAACATATAAAACTCATTTTTTTTCATTTTTCAATTTTTACGTTTTTGTTAATAACAAAAGAACTGTGATAGCTAGAGAATTAATTTTTCTTAGAAAATATAGGTAATTTTATTCTCTTTCGAATACCACCCACCCCATTTAGATACATAGAGCCGTTCTCGAGAAATTACGATTTAAACAAAAATTGAAAAAAATTTTAACCTCAAATATCTTCGAAATTTATGGATCAATCCTTTTGCCCAAAGAACTCACTCGATTGGTATACAAAATCTACCCCTACAAAGAATTTCAAAGTGATTGAGCCAATTTTACTATAGTTATTGAACGACAAAAAAGATCACTTTTTTTTATAAATTATTTTTTTTCTCAAAAAATAATGAATAAAAAAACCTAAAAATTTAGTAAGTTATAGTACTTAATATCCTTTATAACCAAAAAAATATTAATGTTAATATCTTTTTTTAATTTCGAAATATAACCTATTTACAAAAAATTACGTTTTCATCAATAACTTATGACGAAATATAGCTACCGACTTTTTTTTTTAAATTGTAGATAATTTTATCCTATATACAGAGAATTCATGATATATAAACAATATTTGTTCTAAATATTAAAAAAATCGAAAAAAAAATTTTGAAAATTAAAAAATAGCTATAAAAAAAAAAAAATTTTAATTTTACAAAAATAGAATATTGACCCCAATTGTGGAAGCAAAATCTAAAAAAATGATCACTCTCCCGTTAAAGTCGGTCGAGTAGATCATGAGATATCAGCGTATATGGACACACACACACACACACACACACACACACACACACACACACACACACACACACACACACACACACATCCATACGGACATTTTCTAAAAATAGTGTATTTCGATTCCAAATTTGCTAAATAACATTTCTAGCACATTATCAGTAGTAAAGGGACCGGTATAGCGAGACGGCGTCCCACGGTGCGGTGTGTAGGGGCCATGTGCACCCGCTGTGCGGTGTGTATGGGTCCCCAAGTGTGACAAGGTCATTAACTCAAGTGTTTACAGTAGCAAGTGTGGCCACAAGCTAATTAGTGTAAACAATGGGGGGTGATTTATTACCCCATAAATAATGGCCCACTTATGGCGCCCGCCATGACGCTATGCCGCTATACCTGCCCGGCGCGTGCCGGTGTATATGCCTCAACTCGGGATGGTGGGGGAGAGACCTTTGGCTATACGCGCTACGCCATAAAGACCTCTCGCTGTGTAGACCGCGTGCTGTGTGTGGGTCCCAAGTGTGACAAGGTCATTAGCAGGTGTGAGCACAAGCTAATAAGGATAAACAATGGGGGCGCATTATTACCCATAAATAATGGCGCACTTACCGCGCTCGCCATGACGCCATGCCGCTATACCTACCCGGCGCGTGCCGCCGTATATGCCCCGACTCATCGTGGTGGTGGTGGGGAGAGACCTTTGGCTATAAGCTCTACGCCATAAAGTCGCATAGAGTGCTGGAGCGAGGCCCTCTCGCTGTATAGACCGCGCGTGCGTTCGTGTGTGTGTGTGTGTGTGTGTGTGTGTGTGTGTGTGTGTGTGTGTGTTTGTGTGTGTGTTCGCAATGAGAAGTTGGGGTGACAATAGGGAGTTGGTGTAAAGGAGAGGTCTGCAAATAAAAAAAGCTGTTGATGAAAAAAATAAATTTTTATTTATTTAATCGTAGAAGAAAGTTTGTCTTACGTTAACATAACTACCGACATCACGAACGCACAATTTTTATTAACTTATACACGAATTACTATTTTACAGTTGGTCTTACGGTAATATAAATATCGACATCACTAACGCATAATTTTTATTTTATCTTATAATACGAATTACTATTTTACAAGTACACCATACGCATTCAGTCAATCGCAAACATTTTATTTCGGTTTCACTTTATAATCATTGTTTTTAAGCGCGAAATATAAAATTTGTATTAATAATAACGATGCTACCACTTAGCACTACTTAGTACACACACACACACACACACACACACACACACCGCATTGATACTGGTTGCTCCCTGTCACTTTCGAGGCATGCAAACGTACTGTCGATGGCGATACGTGCTGCACGGTGCGTATCGTAGCTCGCAAATAGAGCACGGACGCAACGGTTTTTTGAGTACTTCTTGCGTATTTTGACACCATCGCCATCCTGAAGGTAATTTTTCGGTATACGCCATGGCATGCCTGTGCGCCTTATCAAATTTTTCTAGGGCGATATTTGCCGCGGTATTTAACTTGCACAGCGTATCCGTCATCTCCTCCAGGAGCTCGTTGTAGTATTCGCGGGTATCTGGCGATGTTGCCGCGGCAAACCGACAACTAATTTCGCCTACAAATTCCGCCATAAAGGCTGAATCCCGCTGCACTTCGTTAAACACGCCAAAATTAACTTTGATATATTGTTGTATTTTGGCGCGTTTGTACGACAGCTTGTCGTAGTACGCGAGCCGTCGCGCACTGATCGCCTTCATAGCGCTGGAATACTACACTACACACACTAATCACCGAGGCGCTTTATGGGGAGCGCGGGCTGTCCAGGTCGCGCAAGCACGGGCAGCTCGCACTGCTGCCGCACTGAGGGCATCGTAGAATATCCCACCGCCAACAGCGCGGCCAATTCAGTGCTGTACGTTGATACAGCCCGCAGTCAAAACACCACTTCTGGATGGTTGGTGCTGTAGGTAGTGATGGTTGTGCTGGTGGTAGTGGTGGTGGTGGTGGTGGTATTGGTGTTGCTGCTCTCGTCTGGTGTTCCAACAGATTGCGCCGCCACTGCCGGAGATGTCTTTGGCGCAAGCTTTTTAGCACTTTCACGTGCCTTATCCGTTCAGTGTATACGGCCTCCTTCGAAGTTGAAATCGTCAATGCTTGCCGATTTCTGAGTGAGATTCTTCGCCACTTGGCGAGACACGCTTCGAATCTGGCTAGTTGCTGCTGGAGACTGGCCATAACTGACTGACTGACTGACTGACTGACTCGATGTTCGCTAACAGTGTTGGAGGTTCACGGGGATGCTGGTGCGGGGATGGTGGGGGTTAAACTGCTGTTAGTGAGGCCAGCTAGAGTGGGGATGAGTAAAAAACGTAAACAAGCAATGTATCGTCGGTACATCTTCCTTTCGGGGATGCCACGACAGACTGTATTTCGACGCTTTTCGAAAATGAAATTTACGACATGACGAGGTTTCCAAACGCTCTGATGAAAGCGCATATGCTTTGCCGCGGAGAACCTCGGCGAAATTTTTCCCGAATGAAAATTTTTTATTACTCTTTCATGGTTTAAGCACAGCGACCACGTAGAAGTTTCGGGCTCTACGAGCACGCGCGCGCGCGCGCGGCTCGAGTAGTTGAGTACCTATACGTGAGAAAAACAGAAACGCGCGTAGGCGTAGAAAACAGCCCTTGGAAGGACACTTTGGGTTTTTACAGGAAGACATTTTTTAACATCTGTAGAGTTTCTTTTCTTTTCGAAAAAGCTGAACGACCGCCATAGTATTCGTACCCCGCTTCGCGGGGATTCTCAATTTTTCTTCGAACCCGTCAGCACGCGTGACGAAAACCTTTCGAGCTAAACTATCGGTACGTGACAGGACCATGCAATAATTCCAAGGGGTTATCCTCTAAACTTGCATCCGCTGCGAAGAAAGTAAGACCCCGTTGTTTTTTCGAAACAATATATCACGGTAGCAGCCCCGCAACAGGATGTTTCGCGTGTGAAGCTTACGCACCGGGGTTTCCGTCGCGCGATCTCGCATAGCAATACTCGGGGTTATTTTTCACACAGCTACACATTTTTAACGGAAAAAAGTTACCTCTTGCGCTTTGGTGAGATTTTCCAGAGACGGCTCGAGTACATAACGTAAACAGATGGTCAAAAACCCCGAGGGAAAGGTATTTTCTGATACCACGTGTATACTGTATTCAAAACACTCGACGCCGTTGACGCCGCCAAAAAGTCGTGCTATAAAAGAGGTGAGGGCCACTTATGGTCCTACCAGTTTTTCTTTCGAACAAGAAGCGTCACCATGGAGAATTTTGTCGCTTGCAAAAGTTTACGTATTGCGTCTTGCAGCGCAATCACGCTACAGTAGAGGCGACGCGTGGCGTACACGTCTGAGGACGTTGTCATCCACGGAACTTGTCAATCAGTTACGACGCTTGTTACGGCTGACTGGCTATCGGGCGATAGCAAGATTATTCCGCACGTTCAGGCATTCGCGAGATGTACAGCGTACCATCGGGGAATTTGTGGTCGAGTACAACTTGGACAGATTGCCTGTTTTTAGAAAGCTCATGAGCGAGTACGAGGAGCTATTGGGTAAGTGAAAAAAATTTTTAATATTTTTCCTAAATTTTTTTTTTTAAATTTAGTTCTCTAAAAACATTTTTTTTTTCCAGCCTTAGAAGATTTACTGCGCGACAGCGATTCTGATAGTGAAAATATCGAAGCTGATGACGAGGAGAGCAGCGACGCCACTCACTTTGAGTGGAATGCAGATGATACACCGTCTCAACCAGGGCCGTCTAGGGTGGCAAGCGGTTAAGCCCGCTCTGATGGACGACAAAATCCTGTAGCTCGCAGGCTGTCGTTTGACACTGATAGCGACGAGGCTGATGACAGTAGCCCGCAGCAGCAGCAGCAAATCTGGGTTGCCGACGTACACAACGCACCTCTTTCCGTCGATAATCAGCCTACAGAAGCGGTGTCTAGCAGCGAAGAGGAGCTCCCCGTAAGCCCGAACCTTATTAATGCGGAGGACCATGAAATGGCGAATCGAGAAATGGATGCGGCAGAAAATGAGCGCGAGTATATACTAGAGGCGTTATCGCCATACGTGAAGCCGGGGGAAGCCGTTCACCGGGCGTTTTTAAGCGATCCTCCTCAGGCGTCGGCAGATGTAGGCATCCCGAATGCCGCGGAAAATCGCTACAACATCTTGAGCAATTTTTATCTTGGAGATTCCGGAGCATACGATAATAACTTTAACCCGTGGGACGAAGTTCATCTGCGTATAAATGAGCGTAAGTTAAATTAATTTTTCTTTTTTTGTAATGTAAAAAAAAGAGCATGTTGTTGAAAAAAAATATTTTTCTTTTTTAGTCATAAGACATCGGGATAGTATATCGTACCACTATCCCTATGACATTCCCGATATACCTGGGGTTTACGAGCGGTTTTTGAATATACTCCATTCACCACGCGCACAGATATTGCGTTGGTTCCATGACCAGGTGGAAAATATATTTTCGCCGTTGTATACGGAAATAGATCTTGCATATCTATTAGTACGTGTAAGCGAGAGTTTTCGCGGGCCACCGGAAGAATAGATAATGACTAAAAAAGAGAAATGTTTAAATAATATTAAAAGCTGACGACAATTCATTTTATTCATTTAGAGGCCCGTCAATCCCCTCTTCAGGTAGGCGCTGGTGAAGGTCGTAGCAGAAGCAACAGCAGATACAGCAGCAGTAGCAGCATCACGCGTGACGACGGGGCTGACGCTGGGCCCAAGCGGTTTATTATAGCTGCCGAGGGAGAACAGTACGTGCGTAGATTTGCTGTTCACGGCCGCACGATTAGTTTTAATATATGTGACCCGCCTGCGGGGGAAAACCCTGTATTATGGCTCGGGGAAAGCATTAGAGACATTTACGAATATATTACATCTAACGTTCCACCTAGCACATTAATCGACGTGAGTATTCGTAGTGATCGGTTTGCGCGGGGGCCCGGAGGGTTGTCGTTCAGGCCTATTGAAAATTTCAGTCACTTAGATTTATGGAATTTGATAAATTCTATAAGTCAAAGTAACGCAGTTTTAGGTATTGATGACACACTAGCCTTACAAATATATTACGTTGAAATGCCTGTTGGCGCAGGGGGAGCATGACCAAAACAAGCGCTAAGCATAGGTAGTCTTCGTAAACGCTCGGTCGTAACAATAAAAAACGAGGACAATTTATGTTTGCCGCGCGCGCCCGTAGTAGCGAGAGCACACTTAGCTCTTAAAACATCCGAATGCGGTGCGACGCGCGACGAGTAGCGCGTAATCCGCGACGGTCGGCGAAAATTACAGAAAGAGCGCGCAGAGAAACTCGTGCACGACGCAGGAGTAATTTTACCGCTAGAGGGGTGTGGATTCCACGAGTTGACGGCGTTTCAAGATTTTTTTGCTGCGGAGAGTATTGCTATGGTTATATTTGAAAAGTGTAACTTGGGTAGCGGCGAACCTCCGTTATTTGACGGTCGAAACAAGATTCAAGATTTAAATGCACGTGTCATTTATTTAATCTTTGAGGAGCAGTCTAGACACTTTAACGTGATCACTAATTTATTTGCTGCGGCCGGGTCAAAATTTTTTTGCTCTTATTGTAACAAGGGTTTTCGCCGTATTGGGCAACACAAGTGTCAATGAACTTGTGAATCTTGCTTTGTTATACCTCCATGTAGGAGTGACGGTGTAGAAATGATAGAGTGCGCAGAGTGCGGACGTAAATTTTTCGGGCTTCGCTGTTCCGTTAATCACAAGCGCGCGGGTTTGTACAAAAAAAATAATCGCAAAGTGTGCGACGTCGTGCGGCTATGCGAAAATTGTTTAAAAGTAGTAAATACGCAGCACAGTCAACACAAGTGTGGTATTAGTTATTGTAAACAATGTTCGAAGCGGCAGCCGTTCAATCATGCATGTTTCATCCAACCAATTGGTGGTGGTGGTGGCGGTGGGAACTTGAAAGCGAAAAAAAAAATTTTATACATTTTTTACGATTTTGAGACCCGTCAGGATACGCCGTATGGAGAAAACACCCGAATTCACGTACCGAATCTCTGTGTCGCGCATCAGGTTTGCACGGATTGCATAGACGTGGACGACCTTAAAATCATTTGTAGCAAATGTGGCGTGCTCGAGTTCATTTTCACAGACGATCCGGTAAGACAGCTCTTGAGCTTGTGCATTCGGGAAAGCACTGAATTTTCCGAAATTGTATGCATCGCGCACAATGCCAAGGCTTTTGATGCTCAATTCATTTTAAAAGAATTGGCCGAAAACTCTGAGCGCACAGTCCCCAGCGTCATTTTGAACGGTCAAAATATTACAATGTTGAAGTACGGACGAACCAAGTTTATCGACAGCATCAACTATTTTCAAATGAAATTGAGTGCTCTACCTGCTACCTTAGGTTTGCCCGAAAGTAGTAAGAAGGGCTATTTTCCATATCTGTTTAACATCCTCGAGAAACAGCGGTACGTTGGGCCTCTACCAGCGCTAGAGTTTTATTGCCCTGACACTATGTCGCCAGCTTAGCGGGCCGTTTTTCTCGAGTGGCATGAAAATACAAGTCCTGGCTATATATTCGACTTTCAAAAAG
The DNA here is from genome assembly GCA_036365515.1 of Torymus aiolomorphi. NCBI lineage: Eukaryota > Metazoa > Arthropoda > Insecta > Hymenoptera > Torymidae > Torymus > Torymus aiolomorphi. The sequence goes on along the minus strand of CM070877.1, from coordinate 76,480,165 downwards.
AGATAGTCGAATATTGCCAGATGGACGTGGAAATACTGAGGCGCGCGTGTATACAATTTCGAAAAATTTTCCTCGAGGTAGGCGGAACGGACCCATTCGTATCAGCGTGTACAATCGCGTCGGCGTGTTCGTACGTTTTTCGTAAAAATTTTTTAGTTCCGAATACTATTGGAATAATTCGACCGAACGGTTATAAGCGCGCTGACAAACACTCGCAAAAATCAATAGAGTGGCTGCTGTATTGCGAGCGCGAGATCGGTCGGGAGATCGTACATGCAGGGAGAACGCGTGAGTTTCGCTTGCCCGAGGGATTTTTAGTGGCCGGTTATCTACCTACTTTCCCTCCCGGAGAGGGGGAAGCAGCTAAGGGAATCGTTTTTGAATTTCAAGGTTGTTACGTGCACGGTTGCCCGCGTTGTTTTACGAACAACCGAGAATCGGTAAAAAAATAAGTTTGATCAAACGTATGCACAGGCGTACGAAAGTGTACAGGTAAAAGTCGGTCGAATGAGGAGTCTCGGCTACGATGTGCGCGAGATGTGAGAGTGTGAATTCGATGGGATAAAAAGGCAACAGCCCGAGTTCGTACGGTATCTGGATACTCACCCGATAATGAGTAGAATAACGCTCAATCCGCGGGATGCGTTTTTCGGTGGGAAAACTGAAAATATAGTCACCTCATGCACTGTAGAGCCGGGTGAAGAGATCAAATATACTGATATTTGCTCTCTTTACCCGTATATATGTAAGCGAGGCCGTTTTCCTATTGGTCACCCGCACATTTACATAGGCTCGGAATGCGCCGTGTTAACGGATGGCCAGAATAACAATCTCGCGCGCGTCGAACGGCTTGTCAAATGCAAAATTTTGCCACCGCGAAATTTATTATTGCCCGTATTACCGGTAAAAATGCACGAGCGCCTTATTTTTGGTCTCTGTCGTTCCTGTTGTGAGGAAATGAACTAGGACGACTGCAACCACGGACAAGTCGCCGAGCGTGAGTTTAGCGGGACATGGGTAGTGCATGAATTACAGAAAGCAATCGAATTGGGCTGCAGCGTGACTGAGATATTTGTCATATGGCAATATAAGAGCACGCAGTATGACCAGTGCAGCGGCGAGGGTGGGTTGTTTGCCGCGTACGTAAATACCTTTCTTCGGTTGAAACAACAAGCGAGCGGGTGGCCGTCTTGGTGTACGGACGATACTACCATGAAGCGTTATATTGACGAGTATGAGCGCGAAGAAGGAATAAGGTTAGACCGGGAAAAGATTGAAAAAAATTCGGGTTTACGTTCGGTTGCAAAACTCTGCTTAAATTCATTTTGGGGAAAGTTTGGGCAACGGTCGAATTTAAAACAAACGGAAGTGGTCAAAATGCGCGAGGGGCTGCTGAAACTGCTCACGACGCCTGAAGAGGAAGTTTTCGACGTGCTACCGGTTAGCGAGGATCTTTTGTACGCAAATTGGCGCTATAAAGAGGACGCTGTAGAGTCGTCGCCGAACACATGTGGTACTAGCAGCCTACACCACCGAGCAGGCGCGACTCGAGATTTACTCGTATATAGAAAAGCTTTCGGCCAACCGCGTTCTCTACCTAGATACCGATTCGTGTATGTTCAAGTGCAGCGAAAAAGACCCTTTAGAGTATAGACCTCCTTTAGGCACTCTTCTCGGCAGCATGACGGACGGGCTCAAGGGCTACGGAGAGGGAGCTTATATTACCAGCTTTCTCTCCGGGGGTCCGAAATTTTATGCCTTTCGTGCGCTCGTACCATCGACCGGCATCACTCACGAGTGCTGTAAAGTAAAGGAAATTTCTCTTAATAGCGCCAATACGAGCAAGATCAATTTCGCTAGTATCGACCGCTTGATCGCAGAGTATTTCGATAACGACGACGAGAGCTCGCCTATCGTTTTGAAATATAATGCGATCAGACGCACTCGCACGCACGAGGTCGTTACGCGCGGCGAAAAAAAATCCTGTTCCATAGTTCTGAGAAAGCGAAGATATTTCAAACACGACGTTTCGCTTCCTTTCGACTATAAGCGCAATTGAATAATTGTATATTTTAATGCGATGAGTGTTGTAACTTTTGTATATTTTTTCATAATAATAAAAAATGTATTGTAGATATGTAAACTTTTTTTACGTGTTAATTATTTTCCACCCATATCCCCTCATCCCATGTACCTATTCATAGCGTGATCAGCTAACCCGCGTGCGCGCGCCGCGGAGATCAACGGAACAATGCGTTAAACACGCAGCGATGGTTGCTTATATCCGCGAAAGTCACCTGATCAACGCGGTAAATATACGTATCCGCGCGCGCGGGCCGGAGTATGCTAATGACTGCGGAAGTCACCACCGCGGAAGTCACCACCGCGGTGATATGGTGATCTCCGCGCGCGCGCGCGACCGCCGGCCCGCCGCCCCGCCGCCCGCCGCCGCGGGGATCGTAAATATCGTAACATTCCTATATAGGGCGATGTTTTCCACGTACTTCATCGTCAGCTGAGCGCGTGAGCGAGTTAAGGATTTAAAAAAGGGTGCACGCGTGTAATTTTCTTTATTCGATTCGTAAACATGGACACGCGATGGAAGCATCCTTTTACTTGCTGCGTGTGCGGCCCCACAGGCTGCGGTAAAACTTTATTCGTTAAAAGCTTTCTCGCCGACCTGCCAGAGGTCTGCGACGCACGTTTCGACCGCGTCCTATTTTATTACGCAGAATGGCAAGACGCCTACAGACGAGATTTTAAACCCAACGGGCCACCCATTGAGTTTCGAGAGGGCCTTCCACAGATGGCGGATTACTCGAGTGACAATGAGAAAAAAAAGTTACTCATTCTCGACGACCTCATGCGTTAATCGTCGAGCGATGTTATTTTAGATTTATTTACAAAGGGTAGTCATCACAAAAATATTAGCGTAATATTCGTTACGCAAAACGTATTTCACAAAGGTAAGGCACAGCGCGACATTAGTTTGAATACCAAGTATCTGGTATTGTTCAAAAATCCTCACGACAGAGCACAAATACAGCACCTCGCGAGACAAATTTTTCCAAAAGATTCGGCTTTTTTCGCGAGGCCTATCTAGACGCCACGCGTGAACCTCACTCCTATCTTTTCATCAATCTCTCTCAAGCCTGCTTAGACGAGTTTAGATTTCGAGCAAACATATTTCCCAATGCCGGGACGCACGTTGCCTACGTGCCCAAGTACTTTAAATCGCGGTGAATGAGGCGTGCGTTAATCAGTCGGGAAGAAACTATGACGCCGATAGGTCGTAAAGCGTTAGCCTGCGGTAAACATTGCTCGAAAAGAACCCTTGCTCTCTTGAACGCTCTTTATCATGGGGACAAAAGACACGGCGTTGCTATAGCGCGCACAGCTGATAAACCTCTCGTCAGATGCATATGCGAGTGTGTGTTGAACGTTTTGCAGGGCGTCGTAAAACTAAGCGATTCCGAAAAGGGCCGATTGCGTAAACATAAGCAAACGCTGCGTAAGCTGATCCGTACTGGTGATAGAGGCAGCGGTACTTGGAAATCCAAGAAACGTGTCATTATACAAAACGGCTGGTCGGTTTTACCACTCTTACTCGTTCCGATCGTAGGATCGCTTATCTCAAAAATATTTGGCTCGAAACATGGAGCGAGCTCGTAAGATGATCCTTCACCGGAGACATCGCAAACTAAAGTTATGGAGGAGGAGGAGGAGGGGGCGAGGAATACGAATTAAAAAACTCTGCAAATACCAGGTGATCATTTTTCTCGTCTGGATGGTGAAATGTACGATGTTTTACGCTCAAAAGCAGCTAGAGACGATTACGAGACGTGCGTAAAATATCTACAGATTTTACGTCGCTATCTTTTCTTCCGTGATAACGAGCGTAGCGCTGCGCGTGAGGAGCACCCTGAAATAGACGAGGTCGAAGAGGCGCTTGCACCGCTGTCCGAGGACGACATACTCGCGGGCGTACCGGAAGTACACGCGCGCAAAGCGCGCCTCTTGCTTCGCCATTGGAAAGTCACTGTACCCGAGCGTCTCAAGTGGGATAACTCGGGCACCATCACTATAGATGGTCGTGTAATTGCTCGGTCCAATATAACAGAGTTAATCATCGACGCATTGAAAAAGAACAGTAAGGACGAGGAGGCTCCCGTTGGCCGCATTGAATTTGCAAAATTTCTCAAAACTTCCGAAACACCGGGGAATTTAATTAATAATCCAACAGTTTTAAAAATTGGCCAAATATTGACGGATCCTCAGCGCTCGGCCAAACGTCACCTATCCACACCTATACAGCACGAATCACGCCTGCCGTCTATACAGACTCGAAGTAAAAAAACAAGCGAAAGAAAAGTGGCTCACGCTTGGTTTGTAAAATAAAAAAGAAATGACATTCGAAGAACAATACTACGACCTTGAGCATGAAGCCCGCTACGCCGGGGCGTGCAATCTTGTGCGCTTGAACGCTAAAAAGGAAAAGAAAAAAATTTACTCCTGGCTGAGCAATCAAGATGCCTACACGCTCCATCATCCGATACGAAGGCGATTTCCACGATTACTCTACAATGTGACGAACACTGACGATGTTTGGGAGGCCGATTTGCTACAGCTCACGACGATAAAAGATTACAACGACGGTTACAACTACATTCTAGTGGTGATTGACGTACTCGGTATGTACGCATGGGTGGAACCGATAAAAGATAAGACCGCGCGCAACGTTGCCGACGCCTTCGCACGGATTAACGACCGAGCACATCCCCGATTGCCTGTATGCGTGCAAACCGATCGAGGCAAACAGTTTACCGGTTCAGCATTTCAGGCGCTCCTCCGTCGAAAAGAGATAACATTCAGAGTCGCTCGCAACCCCGACATTAAAGCAGCGGTGGTCGAAAGACTCAACAGAACGTTACGCGAGCGAATCTGGCGATACTTTTCTCATAGTAACACAAAGAGATACATCGATGTCGTGCCAAAGATTGTACACGCTTACAATCGCACGCTACACAGTGGTACGTGCATGAGACCTATCGATGTCACATTGTACAACGCGCCGACAGCGATCGAAAATTTAGCCAAACACGCGAGCTACAATTATCGACGGCGAGCACCGGCGCTGCCTAAATTCAAGGTGGGCAACCTCATGCGCATCAGTCGAACCAAGAACACCTTTGAGAGAGGATACGAAAAAAATTTTAGCGAAGAAGTGTTCAAGATAATCCGCGTTTCGACGCGTCAAAATCTCTATACATACGTGCTCGAAGATTTGAACGAAGAAATTATCGACGGTTTCTTTTATCCCGAGGAGCTCGTGTTAGTCGGTCATGAACGCCTCGCGCCCGATAAGCGGTTGAAAGTCGAGCGCGTCATACCCACAGAAGGCCGGGACGCTAAAAAGAAAGCACTCGTTAAGTGGCTCTGTTACCCTGCTGAATTTAACTCGTGGGTAAAAGCACGCGAGCTTGAAAACATCTGAAAAAATGGAAACGGGCGACGATTTTTATATGGTACTGCCTAGTAACAGCAGCATGACGTATTTTCCCGAAAACACAACATGCTGTTTTACGACCCAGCTGCAACGCAAGATCAAATTACACGGCGAGTGGCACGTGGGCCTCGTTGAAATTCACATACCACACAGTATCGTACATTTTCAAGATGACGAACCGAGTTACACTTTTTACACGGCTGAGGAGAATGGGAGTTTCATCGACCAAAAACTGTGTCGTATACCCGTAGGTATTTACGATTCCCTCGAACAACTAGTAGACGCTATAAAAGCAGCGAATGACACTTATAGGCATCAAATGCTCGAGCCACTTAAAACTCGTAAGGGGTCTTACATCATATGACGCAAGTGTGACTGCCTGCAAATACACATTACGGATTTCAGCGAAAAAATCAGCCGTGTATTCGGCTTCGACGAAGCAGGTCAAAAAGGTTCGTTTACAACGCTTAATGAGGGTTACCGGGATATTGCAGCCAGGGGACCTGCCTCGCTTTCTCGATCCTTGCCCGATCAGATGTACGTCTATACCGATATATGTGAACCTTATACAGTAGGTGACACCCAAGCTGCCCTACTGCGCATAGTTTCTATAGACAACTCCAGCTTTAAGTACGGATGCAGTACTGTACAGCGTTTTGCACCCGTTGACTACATACCTCTTCTCTATCACAATTTTCGTAGCATCGTTATCGATATAAGAGGTCAACGTGGGCGCCGTATACCATTCGAGTACGGCATGTTGACGGTCACGCTACACTTTAAGCGCTATCGTTAAGATGAGTCATTACGCGCGCTACTACGACGAGCAGCTAGGTGGGGGTGGCGTGAGAAATGTTTTTGCTGGTTCGACTTTTCAGAGAGGTCGTGGGGTAGGAGCCTGGTTAGGGGGCCTTTTTCGTCGCATCCTGCCATACATCACGAGCGGGACCAAGGCTGTAGGTAAAGAGACACTGCGCGCAGGTATAAAGGTTGTTGATGACGTTGCCAACAGCGGTGTCAATTTCAAGGAGGCTGTAAAATCACGGGCCAAAGAATCTGGACGCAACCTCAAAAGAAAAGCTGCTGACAAAATATCGGAAATAATGAAAGGTTCAGGATATAAAACAGGCGTGAATGGCAAGCGGCGGCGCCAGTCGAGAAAGAAACACATTCGAACGCGTACGACAGGCGGTAAGAAAAAACCCGGCAAAAGAAAGCCCGCTGTGAGAACGAGCAACAAGAAGAAGAAGAAGAAGAAGAAGAGGAAAGCCCTTTGCAACATAAACGATATTAAGTAAGAAAAAACCCGGCAAAAGAAAGCCCGCTGTGAGGACGAGCAAGAAGAAGAAGAAGAAGAAGAAGAGGAAAGCCCTTCGCAACATAAACGATATCTTCGGTCCAAAGTAAAAAATGGCCTTCTTGCACTCGCACTCTAACGAGTGCATGTCGAGCGAGCTCGACATTTTCACTCTTCCGGCGACTCAAACGTCGATTGAGAGTAGTAGTTTTTTACACTATAAACCTGTGCTCTCGCTCAGTGACGAAGGAGACGCGCCTATAGAGTTCGTCATCCCGAGCGCAAGCGAACATTATATAGATCTCGCGCACACCATGCTCTATGTCAAAGCTAGAATACAACCAGATGCCGAACCCCTGCTGAAAACTTAAAAGTTGCCCCAGTAAATAATTTAATGCATTCAATGTTTAATCAAGTCGACGTTTTTCTAAATCAAAAAGTCGTTTCTCCACCCAATAATGGATATCCTTACAGAGCATACATAGAGGTACTGCTCAACTAGTCGCCAATCGCAAAATAATCACACTTAACGGCCGGATTGTGGTACGATGATACGCCCGGTTTATTCGAAGCCCTGCCGCACATTCAAGGTGAAATATCTAACAAGGGTGCTCTCCATCGTCAGCATTTCACACTCAATGGAAAAACTTTCGACATGATTGGCCATCTGCACTGCGACGTCTTTAATCAAGACAGAATGCTCATCAATGGTGTAGAAATGAGAGTACGACTAGTACGAAGCAAAGATGCCTTTTGCCTAATGGACGCCTTCGGAGATGGTAAATTCAGCCTGAAAATAAAGGAAGCCACGCTCATCGTTCGACGCGTGAACATAAATCCGGGAATTTTAATTGCTCATGCCAATGCTCTCGCTGTAACAACGGCCAGGTATCCCGTCACGAGAGTAGAAGTCAAAACTTTTACGCTTCACGCAGGTATACATGGCGATACCATTGATAATGCCATTCTTGGGCAACTGCCTAAAAGAATAATAATAGGATTTGTCGATAATAAGGCATTCAATAGCAATCGAACATTTAACCCGTTTAATTTTCAACACTTTTCAATAAATCTCCTATCCCTCTACGTCGATGGGTCTCAAATTCCGAGTAAACCGTTACAGCCGCGCTTTAGTGCTAACGATAGTATATTTATAGATGCATTTCAAACACTCTACTCGGGCACAGGCATACATTTCCTCAACGAGAGCCTTGGCATAAACCGTTTCAACTATTCACTGAGCTACTTTCTCACGGCTTTCGATCTTACACCCGATTTATCGGCTCACTGCGCCTCGCATTGGAATCTCGTTCGCTCAGGTAGCTTACGCATAGAGGTGGGATTTGGGACGGCTCCAACGAGCACAATAAATTGCGTTGTTTATGCCGAGTACGATAACGTTCTCGAAATAGACCCCACCCGCCAAATATTATCCGATTTTAGTGCCTAGTCGTTAAAAAGGTGGGGGGACGAGGACTCGAGAGGAAGCGGGCGGCGCGCTCAAGCCTCACTTTTCTCTCGGCGCTCGCTACGCACACACGTATAATGGATTACGTCGTAGATATACAAGGGTTTCGAGACACTGAAAGGAAGTTTTTACCAAAGGAGGTGGCGATCATTTGCCTACAGAAACCCATTGTCGACCACGGATTTGTACAAGCACCGTGCAATTTCACCGAGCTGCCCGAAGACGTAAAAATACAAATTCCTACTGCGCTGTCGATATTCACGGCATTAACTGGTTTCCGAGTTAACTGGTTGTTGAGTTTTCCGACGTTCGGAAAACTCAACAACATGTTTTCTGACGTGCTGGTATGTTCTACGTACGCGACTCAGAGGTTTAAAAATAAACAAATTTTTGCGCGCTCTACAAGGCGCACCAAATAAAAAAGTGGATGCGCTCTATACTACCCGAAGAGTGGAAGATGATCAACAAAGACCAAGTACAAAGTCAAATGTTCTACACTGCCCTTCATCAGTATCAGCAGAAGCAGCGCAAAAAATTACTCCATTTTCACCCGGGCACCGAGCAGTCCACTGAGGAGGAGGAGGAGGCGGAGGAGGAGGAGGAGGAGGAGGAGCAGAACGACGACGGCTGCGACGAGACGGATGTGGCCACAGAAATAGCAAGTGACAGCGACAGTAGCACATATTTCACATTTAGCGAAAACGCAAAATGAATACGAAACAAATCACTAGGGCCATTAGTGGCCTCAGAGCAAACTCGATAGGTATATACGCAGCCCATCACATCCCCAGAAGCTTGAGTCTTCCAGCCGCTGTTGTAACCAATGTCGATACCTCAGATAAGCCTGGATCCCATTAGGTGGCATTCTACATAGACAAAAATGCAAAAGGAACATATTTCGATAGCTATGGAGTCGCCCCTGTGCCACGACATCATATCGATCGACTTCGGAGAAATTGCGCAAGCTTCAAGTGGAACGAGAAGTAACTACAGAGTATTAATTCTAAAGTTAGCGGCGAATATTGTATTATGTTTCTTTGCTATATGTGTAGCGGCCGCACTTTACGCGCGTTTTGTAACGTCTTTTCACGTGATTCACATGTAAACGACGCACTGGCCGCAAAATTTTATGAAAATGTAAAAAGAAAAAATCACCGAAAAAGACTCCGACGTGCGAACAATTTCCCCAGCATTATTTCCAAGGGCGCTGGCTCGTTCGTTCAAACATGTAAAGCATTTATATAAAATGTGTGTGTGTGTGTGTGTGTGTGTGTGCGTGTGTGTGTGTGTGTATGTGTGTGTGTGTGTGTGTGCGTGTGTGTGTGTGTGTATGTGTGTGTGTGTGTGTGTGTGTGTGTGACTTAATTTTTATTATAATATTTCTATTTAATCCTGCGGCACATTCAATTTTTAGTTTGTAATATTTCTTTTTTATCCAGAAACACATTCAATTTTTAGTTTATATTTACACTTTATGTACATTTTAAGTTTTAGAATTGTAAAAGCTGATGTGCGCGTGTATCCGTCTTTCTTAGTTTATAAGATTTTGTATACTATGTTTTTCTTGGCCTTTTTTAGCTTGTAATTTTATATCATTCATATATTTGTAAGTTTAAAATGTATTTTTTTTAATTTGATCGAACAATAAAAAAAAAAGTTAAACAAACATCGTATTCATTGAACGACCTTGTCCGCTAAATTAGTTCCTTACCTTTTTTATCTTTAAACGAATATGTACTATCCCATGAAGAAAACCGAAAAGCATATGCGTAACGGTTTTTTCAAGTGGTGAAAAACACAGGAGGCGCTTTCTTCTTTGAGGCTTTGAAACATAATCAGCTCGAGTCACCGAAAAGCATATGCGTAACGGTTTTCTCAAGTGGTGAAAAACACCTTAGCTGTTTCCTTTTTTCAAGTGGTGAAAAACACAGGAGGCGCTTTCTTCTTTGTAGCTTTGAAACATAAGCAGGGCAAGTCAGCGAAAAGCATATGCGTAACGGCTTTTCAAGCGGTGAAAAACACATTAGACGTTCCCTTTTTTCAAGTGGTGAAAAACACATGAGCCGTTTTCCTCTTTGAGGCTCAAAATCCTTAACGGGAAAATTTATGGCTCTGTTTCTCAAGGGCTCCGCGAGTTTCCCAGCGCTTCTCCCCACTCTCCGATACATATGCGTAAACTTTCATGATTGGGCGCTTGGATTTTACGTAACATTCGAGCAGCCAATCGTAGCTCGTGGTAGAAAGGAGGGGGATTCGCGCTGGAGAGAGAATAAGTACGGGGCCTAGCCGCGCCACCCTCAGTCAGTCAGTCGCTCTACCTCGACGAAGTCGTGACATTTTTACCAACGTTAACTCAGTATTTTTTAAAAATTTCTCAAACAAAGCTAGTGCCGAATTTACTGTACAATTCAACTTACGCTCTCAACAATTCGTACTCCAAATTGATTTACGTCGGCTTGGATTATGCAGGTGGCTATTTCCGACCCGTCATCAGGTTCGGTGGGCATACATCACCGCATAAATATATAACTCTGGATTTCGACAGTTGGGAACAATTAAAAAACCATTTCAAGACCTTCGGAGAGTATCTATGGGCATCAGGCGATTTTGCTAAGCAAGGCAAATATGCAAAAATATATTTACCGCACCACGACGTCGAATTGACCACAGCCTACGGTCATAGAACCGTATCAATCACCGATAAGCCACAAGTAACGCCGCCATCGTTCACCCTACAGTACGAACACGAGGCTCAACAGTTCGACTTCGAAGACAATAACGCCAATTAGGAGGCAGCCGCCTCCACTACCAGTGCCGAACCTGCTACAAACAAAAAGAAGTCTTAAAAACCACCGAAGATTATGATGCAGTATACAACTTTCAACGGATTGAAACAGTTCCAACAGTGTATAGACTATAAATTTAAAAAGTTAGAAGAAATGTCGGGTTTTGTGAACAAGGTTTCGGTATAATGATCGATGTTATTAAAACGGAAGCAATTAGCAAAAACGACGTGCATTTACTAGACCATACATTCATCGGCGTTGTATTTAATGAACTAGAAGACAAAATGAAGGAACTCGCGCTAAATCAATTAATGTTTGCAAATTTTAGCGAAAGTTCTCTCGAAATAATGTTTTTAGAAGTATATGCGGAGTATTTAACAATTCTAGAAAAAAATGTTGTTAGTGCGTTAAAAGTTTAAAAATGTACAAAAATAATTTTTTTTTAGTTTATATAATAAAATGTATTTTACCTTATCACACTTTTTTATTTAAGGACCCCTCCTTTATACCTACTCTTATTCACGCCCCCAACTTCTCATTTGCGCTAGCACGCATATATTTATATATGCAGCATTATACATAAGTCATTCGTCGAAAGACTGACAAGGCAACATCATGGGACCCCCGTTCAGCAAGCACCAGACCAAACCAGACGAAAAGAACCTCTCATCAACAAGGCAGACAAGAAAGACTCTTGGGCAAACAAAAAATATTCTCCACACCATTCCTTTTCCACCAATTCCTTCTCCTTCCCAAAGAAAGATGGTTATTCAAAATATAACGAATAGTAAATGGTTCCTTTAAGGACAACATTTATGTTAATGAGAAAAAACTGTTCATAAAATAGGGGGTTTCACCCCGTTTAAATAAATAAAAATTTATTTTTCCTCAACATGCTTTCTTTATTTGCAGACCCCTTCTTCATACCAACTCCCTATTCCCTCCCTCCAAAACTTATCATTGCGAACACACACATGCACGTTCTATATAGCGAGAGGCATCGCTCCAGCAGGGTTTTTATGGCGTAGCACGTATAGGCAAAGGTCTCGGCCCCCCACCATCACCACGAGTCAGGGGCATATACGGGGGCATGCGCGGAGCAGATATAGCGGCATGGCGTCATGGAGGGGGCGATAAGTGCGGCATTGTTTACCCTAATTAGCTTGTGTTCACATACACGGGCTACTGTAAACACTTAAATTAATGACGTTGTCACACTTGAGATACATACACACAGCACACGGTCTATACAACGAGAGGTCTTTATGGCGTAGCACGTATAGCCAAATGGCTCTCCCCCCACCACCACGAGTCGGGACATATACGACGGCACGCACCAGGCAGGTATAGCAGCATGGCGTCATGGCGCGGGCGATAAGTGGGACATTATTTATGGGTAATAATTCACTGCATTGTTTACCCTAATTAGCTTGTGTTCACACTTGGGGCCCATACACACAGCACACGGTCTATACGGCGAGAGGCCTCGTACCCTACGGGTCTTTATGGCGTAGCGCGGACAGCCAAAGCGCTCACCCCCCACCACCTCGAGTCAACGCATATACGCCAACACACGTGGGGCATGTATAGCGGCATTACGTCATGGCGGGCGCCATAAGTGGGCCATTATTTATGGGGTAATAAATCGCCCCCCATTGTTTACACTCATTAGCTTGTGGCCACACTTGCTACTGTAAACACTTGAGTTAATGACTTTGTCACACTTGGGGACCCATACACACTGCACAGCGGGGTGCCACATGGCCCCTACACACCGCACCGCGGGGGGCCGTCTCGCTATACCGGTCCCCTTACTATTATTATCTCATAAACTTTTTTTTTACTATCACAAAGCTTCCTCTATGAGGAAGCAAAATTACTATAACAAAGTTTGGGAGGAAGCAAAACTAATAATTCTGTCTTAAAAGAACGATGGCCGGATGTCGTGAAGCACTTAAAGAGTGATTTTGGTTGGTCTGTAAGGAATAGGCGCCATAATTCAGTACTCCCGCTACATTTGAAATTTTGAAATTGCATTTTTATTCTTAACTACTAAATATTTAAATCAAATTAGAATAAAAATATTAATTTTGTCATGCTTTGAAAAATGATCTGATTATCCTATCATTTAAGCCAATTAAAATGAAATCATAAAGAACAATTACATATTTATAGCCGAAAAAAAAAATAGTACGCGCGCAGCGCGTTTGAATTTTGCTAGTATAATATAAAAGATAACGTAATATAATGTAAAAAAAATACGATGTGGTTTAGAATAGATGTATCGATATACGATAAAGTCCTCATATCTTGAAGGCTTGGCGACATTTCTAGATGGTCTTGTAAATTTTGTTGGAACAAATAACTCCTTTTCATGTAGTGTTGAATTTAAATCTTTCGGTACTATGCTTTCTTTATTGAAGTTGTAAGATACTTTACTCTCCATCTTCTTTGGCGTGGTTATCGCTGGTCGGCTGTGTTGGACGCTTATAACCGGTGGCTCTATAGCTGTACTAGTAGTTTCGGTTCTGGAAGCTTTTTTGCGCTTGGGTCCGCTGGTGTGGCAATCTGAGTTTTACTCTCTAACGGTTTTAAATGAATCATATTGCGTCTGCAGTTTTTGCCGTTTACATTTACAATGTAATCTCTGTCTTTCAATACTTCAATACCGAGTCGACAGTTCCTGTGGTCCACAGATTGTTTTATTAGAATGCACTTGCATAGCCACAGATTGACTCACTTCTAGCGAAGGTAGTTGTTTGGCCTTCCTTTCATAGTATTCTTTGCTAGTTTTTCGTCTCTCTTCAATTTTCCTTGATAAATCAACTACTACTTTTGGGCGCAGTTGTGCTAGAGTAGTATAAAAGCCCCCAGTGTAAAAGCATATACCATCTGCATTGCTTTCATCGGCCTTCTTTATGAGCCTCTTAGCAATTTTAACTGCCACTTCCGCTTTTCCATTGCCTCCTTGGTAGTGGGGTACTGACGCCTCGAATTCAAATCCCCACGACTCACTTAATTTATACATTATCTTATTCTCGAAATTGGTCCCGTTATCGCTACATGATCTCGTTCGGATATCATGGCGGCTAAAGTTCCTCTTACAAGTTTTAACTAGCACTTCAGCTGACAAGTCAGGCAACAAATCCAGTTCAAAAAAATCCGAACAGTGGTCTATAGTTACCAGGAGATTGTGTTTTTTTCCTCTATATTCAGCAAAAAATACGTCCATTTTGTGGGATTGCATCGGTGGCTGTTGCTGGGAGATTCCGAACTTCATGCATGTATTGCAACTTTAGATCCGCTGCGTGATTTGAGTAGACATACCAGGCCAAAGGCATCTTCGGTCCGCTATTTTATATTTTCAAAATCACAGTTCTGATTCATTACCAGCTAATCCGGGAACACACTATATAAAATTTTTAGCGTAATCTAATAATATTTCATTTTTGGCCGCCGATTTGGGTCCGCTAATTTTAATTTTCAAAATCCGAGTTCAGATTCGTATTCATCGAATCCAGAAATCCCGTATATACATTTTTCAGCAAGATCCAGTAATATTTCAATATTTGGCCGCTATCAGCGATCCGTCATTTTGAATTTTCAAAATTTGAGTTCAGATCCCTAATCAGCGAATTCTATTATCCAGAAATCCTAATATGCGAATCCAGAAATCCCCCATATACAATTGCCAAATTCAGTAATATGTCAACATTTTGCCGCCAGTTTGAATTGGCAAAATATGAGTTCAGATTCGTAATCAGCGAATCCAGATACCTCTATATCCAAATTTTCAGCATAATCCAGTAATATTTCAATTTTTGTCCGCGATTTGGTATTTACAAAATCTGCGCTCAGATTCCTAATCAGCGAATCCGGAAACCCACACTATAACTGCTATTTTGAATTCTGAAAATCTGAGTTCAGATTCGTAATCATCGAATCCAGAAATCCCGTACATAGATTTTCCAGCAATATCTAGTAATATTTCAATATTTGACCGCCGTCGTCGATCCGCCATTTTGAATTCTCAAAATCTGATTTCTGATTCATTACCAGCGAATCCGGAAACACACTATATAAAATTTTTAGCATAATATGAGGCATGGATTAGGTATGGAGGGATAGGTGGATGGATTGGTGGAGGGTGCGTGGAGGGGACGTGGAAGGTGGTCGGCGGTGGAGGGTTTGGGGGTGGAGGGAGTGGAGTGGCAGACATCCTTCAAAATAACGTGAAATTTGAAAGAATTTCACGGTAAAAAGTGGAGGGGAAGTGGTGGGGTAGTGGAGGGGGTGTAGTGGTGTCGGAGGGGGGTGGAGAGGGGCGGAGAGGTGTGATGGTGGTGGAGGGTGTGGAGGGTGTAGGTACCCATTTTGAGCCTTACAACTATATAATATAGGGAGATATACTAGAGGGGTACCCTCCTACTCGCTCCGCTCGTCAACCCCCCATTTTTAGAAAGTGATTAAATTGTAAATTTTGTTCTATTTTTTCAGCCTAGAGGTAAATAGAAAGATGCGTTTTATATTAAAGTAGGCCTAACCCTACTAAAAAAGCTCAGCTGATTATCAGCTGATAATCAGGTGAAAATCATGCCAAAACGTCAGCTAATTATCAGCTGATTTTCACCTGAAAATTTATTATTATTTAAAATTTATTTACTATTAATTATTATTATTTTTTATTATAAAGTATTATCATTGTTTATTTAGTAGAAACTACGATGGCCTAATGTGTTCGCAAAAATGTAGATGCTGATAAAGAAGTTTTGAATTGTTTGTCACAATTTAGGAAAGTAAAATTAAATGTAAAAAATTTTAAACTATTACTAATTAATAATAATAACAATTATAATAAATGAATATATGAACATGATTTTCAGGTGCATATCAGCTGATAATCAGCTGATTTTTACTTGAAAATCCTGTCGATAGTTTCATTTATTATTAATTATTATTATCAATTATTATTCCTAAATTTAAATTTTCACATTTTACATTCCTAAATTATGACAAATAATTCAAATCTTCTTTGCCACCGTGTACATTATTTTAAACACATTAGTTAATCGTATAGTTTCAAGTAAATGAAAGATAATTATTATTTATAATAATAAATAATAATAATAAATAATAAATAAAATAACTTAGTTGTAGAAGCTGATGGTAGAGTTGTTTAATAATAAGTGTAGTTGATCCTAATGGCCGTATCTGCCAAGTGGTGTGTTGTTTGTTATGGCAAAGGTTGCAATAAAACACAATACATCTATATATTTTCTTTAATCGACGTGTCGGATATTTTTCATTGCATGTCCCTCTTCAGGAGCTAATTTTAACAAAATTATTTTACAAATTAATACACATGTATGCTTTTTTAACAATAACTTCGATTACAACATATTACAATATAAAACTTACATAAAAACTTAGTCAACGGACGTTCATCACAGGGAAAGACCCCACTTGTCAATGCTTAATGATTAAAAATTTTGGCCTTACATACTGAGTGTATATGTTTGTGTAAGTCAGGAGTATATAACAGATAATACTAATACAAAGTGACTATAGTACTGGTGGGGGACGCAATTTTTGCGGTAGCGACCGACGCGAGGTAGTAGTGAGACATGTACTCGTAGAGATGGGAATTCGGCCAATGCTGGTCCTAGATGTACGTAAGCCTACAGACCGCTTAATGAACCTCTCACCAACATGCGATCCTAATACTTTCTCAACGCAGAGACACAGTAATAATATCATTTTGAAATCAGAAAATTACAAATTACAAGTTTTTATAAAAGAATTATATTCGTTAGGTAGTCTGTTTATCTCATATTGTTTATTCATATAATTTTTCTGTGTATGTATAAACAAAGCTTCACAAAATAGTCTCTTTCCATTATTTTATTCAATGTCTAATATCTTTATGTTATTGAAATCAATAGAATGATTATTTTCTATCGTATGTGAAAATAATCCGGAATTAAGATCCTTATCTCTATGTTTTTTGCGTGTTCTTTGGTTCTGACAATCAACCGCCTACTTGTCTGTCCAACATACGACGCATTACAATCCTTACATTTTATTTGGTATACTACATTCGCACTATTACATTTTTCATTTTTGTCCTTTCCAAGTTTAATAATATTATTCAATTTATTTTTCGCACTATATAGTACTTGTGTACTATATTTAAAAAAAAAATTTTCTGCGAAACATTCTAATTCTTTGACATCAGGTAGACTAATAAAACCTTTATTTTTAACTATATTGGTTTGTGCTGATGTTTTTGTGCATCTTATCTTTTTTATGCGTTTTCTTACATGAAAATCTATTAATACATGGGGATAATCATTTTTTTGTAAAACCTGTTTTATGAAGTAGATATTTTTTTCATGGAATCTTTTGTGCGATAATTTTATGGCTCTGTCTACAAGGCAGTAAATGATGGCTATTTTATTACTAAGAGGGTGGTGCGAATTGAAATTTAAATAACGTCCTGAAAAAGTTGGTTTTCGGTGCCAATTTGTTATGATACGTCTCTGATTATTTATTATAATTTTTAAGTCTAAAAAACTAATGCTTTTATTTTGAGCCAATTCAACTGTAAATTGTAAATGTTTATCATATTCATTAAAAGTTTTTAACGTATAATCTATGGAAATTTTCGGTATACATAATATAATATCATCAACGTAACGAAAATAAAACACTGGTTTGCCATTCAACTTATCAATACACTCTGTCTCCAAATCCTCCATGACAATGTCTGATAAAATCAGGCTTATTGGATTGCCCATAGCTGAGCCAAATATTTGCCTATAAACCTTTTTATTAAATTAGAAATAATTATTATTTAGAATAAATTTGATAACTTTTAAAAATTCAGTACAACTTCTGTTAATTTTGTTATGTAACTGGGTCCATCTTTTTTCTATAGCTTTACAAACTAAATATTCCGGTACGTTTGTAAAAAGACTGACCACGTCGAAACTAATGATGTCATGGTCACGGGGGATTTTTATATCTTTGATTTTTTCTTTATTTTTTCCAATTTTCAGTCAAATCTAAGCTTTCTTCGAATTTTTAACGTCAATATTGGTACCGCCATTTTGAATTTCGAAAGTCCATTAGCAAAATATTGATCAGCGATCTCGAAAACCCCTGTATACTAATTTAAACAAAATCTAAGCTTCCCTCTATCTTTTGACGGACATTTTGAATTTCGAAAGTCTGATGGCAAGATTGTGATCAGTGACATCTGAAACACCTGTATTCCAATTTTGAGAAAAATGTCAGCTTTTTTCGTATTTTTAATTGCCATATTTGATCCGCCATTTTCAATTTTGAAAGTCTGATAGAAAAATCGTGATCAGCAACTTCGAAAACCCCCGTATACATATTTTGAACACAATTTCAGCTTTTTTCTTACTCTTCATTACCATATTGTATCCGCCATTTTGAATTTCGAAGGTCTAATAGGAAAATCCTGACCAGCGACCTCGAGAACCCCTGTATACCAATTTTCAGTCAAATCTAAGCTTTCTTTGAACTTTTAACAGCCATATTGGTCCCGTCATTTTGAATTTCGAGAGTCCAATAACAAAATCTGGATCAGCATCCTTGAAAATCCCTGTATACGAATTTTAAGCGAAATTTAAGCTTCCCTTGAAATTTTGACCGCCATTTTGAATTTCGAAAGTCTGATAGCAAGGTCATGATTAGCGATCTCGAATATCCCTGTACTCAAATTTCAAGAAAAACCTAAGCTTTTTTCGAATTTTGAACCGCCATATTAGATCCGCCATTTTGAATTTTTAATCTCTGATATCAATATCATGATCCGGCACTTAAAAACTCCCGCAATTTTGAATACTATTTATGTTTTTTTTGTACTTTTCATTGCCATATTGTATCCACCTTTTTGAATTTTGAAAGTCTGGTAGCAAAATCTTGATCAGCTACTTCGAAAACCCCCGTATATCTATTTTGAGCACAATCTAACCTTTCTTCGAACTTTTAACGGAGATATTGATTCCGTCATTTTGAATTTCGAAACTGCAAAAACAAAATTTTGATCAGGGACCTCCGAAACCCTTGTATACTAATTCTAAGTAAAATCTAAGATTTTTGCGAATTTTTTACCGCCATATTGCATCCGACAATTTGAAATTTAAATAACGTCCTGAAAAAGTTGGTTTTCGGTGCCAATTTGTTATTATATGTCTCTGATTATTTATTATAATTTTTAAGTCTAAAAAACTAATGCTTTTATTTTGAGCCAATTCAACTATAAATTGTAAATGTTTATCATATTCATTAAAAGTTTTTAACGTATAATCTATGGAAATTTTCGGTATACATAATATAATATCATCAACGTAACAAAAATAAAACACTGGTTTGACATTCAACTTATCAATACACTCTGTTTCCAAATCCTCCATGACAATGTCTGATAAAATCGGGCTTATTGGATTGCCCATAGCTGAGCCAAATATTTGCCTATAAACCTTTTTATTAATTTGGAAATAATTATTATTTAGAATAAATTTGATAACTTTTAAAAATTCAGTACAACTTATGTTAATTTTGTTATGTAACTGGGTCCATCTTTTTTCTATATCTTTACAAACTAAATATTCCGGTACGTTTGTAAAAAGACTGACCACGTCGAAACTAATGATGTCATGGTCATGGGGGATTTTTATATCTTTGATTTTTTCTTTTAATTTTAAACTATTATCAATATGTGAAGCTGGATGTTTTAAATTATTCTGAAGGAATTTTGCAAAAAACTTTGAGACGTTGTATACGGGAGAATTAACAGTAGATATTATAGGTCTAACAGGGAAACCATTTTTATGAATTTTAGGACATCTTTAGTTTCGACGTGGTCAGTCTTTTTACAAACGTAACGGAATATTTAGTTTGTAAAGCTATAGAAAAAAGATGGACCCAGTTACATAACAAAATTAACATAAGTTGTACTGAATTTTTAGAAGTTATCAAATTTATTCTAAATAATAATTATTTTCAAGTTAATAAAAAGGTTTATAGGCAAATATTTGGCTCAGCTATGGGCAATCCAATAAGCCCGATTTTATCAGACATTGTCATGGAGGATTTGGAAACAGAGTGTATTGATAAGTTGAATGTCAAACCAGTGTTTTATTTTCGTTACGTTGATGATATTATATTATGTATACCGAAAATTTCCATAGATTATACGTTAAAAACTTTTAATGAATATGATAAACATTTACAATTTACAGTTGAATTGGCTCAAAATAAAAGCATTAGTTTTTTAGACTTAAAAATTATAATAAATAATCAGAGACATATAATAACAAATTGGCACCGAAAACCAACTTTTTCAGGACGTTATTTAAATTTCAATTCGCACCACCCTGTTAGTAATAAAATAGTCATCATTTACTGCTTTGTAGACAGAGCCATAAAATTATCGCACAAAAGATTCCATGAAAAAAATATCTACTTCATAAAACAGGTTTTACAAAAAAATGATTATCCCCATGAATTAATAGATTTTCATGTAAGAAAACGCATAAAAAAGATAAGATGCACAAAAACATCAGCACAAACCAACATAGTTAACAATGAAGGTTTTATTAGTCTATCTTATGTCAAAGAATTAGAATGTTTCACAAAAAATTTTTTTAAAAAAGATAGTACACAAGTAGTATATAGTGCGAAAAATAAATTGAATAATATTATAAACTTGGAAAGGACAAAAATGAAAAATGTAATAGTGCGAATGTAGTATACCAAATAAAATGTAAGTATTGTAATGCGTCGTATGTTGGACAGACAAGTAGGCGGTTGATTTTCAGAATCAAAGAACACGCAAAAAATATAGAGATAAGGATCTTAATTCAGGATTATTTTCACATAGGATAGATAATAATCATTCTATTGATTTCAATAACATAAAGATATTAGACATTGAATAAAATAATGGAAAGAGACTATTTTCTGAAGCTTTGTTTATACATACACAGATAAATTATATGAATAAACAATACGAGATAAACAGACTACCTAACGAATATAATTCCTTTATAAAAACTTGTAATTTGTAATTTTCTGATTTCAAAATGATATTATTACTGTGTCTCTGCGTTGAGAAAGTATTAGGATCGCATGTTGGTGAGAGGTTCATTAAGCGGTCTGTAGGCTTACGTACATCTAGGACCAGCATTGGCCGAATTCCCACCTCTACGAGTACATGTCTCCCTACTACCTCGCGTCTGTCGCTACCGCTGAAAATTGCGTCCCCCACCAGTACTATAGTCACTTTGTATTAGTATTGTCTGTTATATACTCCTGACTTACACAAACATATACACTCAGTATATAAGGCCAAAATTTTTAATCATTAAGCATTGACAAGTGGGGTCTCTCCCTGTGATGTACGTCCGTTGACTAAGTTTTTATGTAAGTTTTATATTGTAATATGTTGTAATCGAAGTTATTGTTAAAAAAGCGTACATGTGTATTAATTTCTAAAATAATTTTTTTAAAATTAGCTCCTGAAGAGGGACATGCAATAAAAAATGTCCGAAACGTCGATTAAAGAAAATATATAGATGTGTTGTGTTTTATTGCAGCCTTTGCCATAACAAACAACACACCACTTGGTAGATAGGGCCATTAGGATCAACTACACTTATTAATAAATTAAAATATCAACCTGATTTTCAGGTGAAAATCAGCTGATAAATAGCTGACGATTTAACATGATTTTCACCTGATTATCAGCTGATAACCAGCTGAGCTTTTTTAGTAAGGTAATCTACTGACTATGTCATTATAAAATTTTGGAAACCACTAAAATTGTATGAGCTTTTATTGAAGGAAGTAAAGAAATTTGATAAATTTTAGACTACCTGATGAGCCTTTTGTATTACTTGGACTTCTCATTTTCTTAAATATCACCAATAACTTCTAATTTCAAGTATATGTTTTCAACAGGAAAAGAAATAATATTGACTCCAAAACAAATTTCACTAATTACGAGTGTGCCCTTTTGAATGGTGAGGTCTAAATTACATTTGGATAGTTCCATTAACTAATACAGAGGTTTTTCAATAAAAAATTACTAATAGCCAAATTGTGATCAGCACCCTCGGAAACGTCTGTATACAAATTTTGAGCCAAATCTAAGCTTTTTCCGAACTTTTCACCACCATATTGAATTCACCATTTTGAATTTCGAAAGTCCAACAGCAAAATCTTTATCATAGACCTCGAAAACCTCTGTACACCAATTTTAAGCAAAATGCTTCCTTCGAACTTTTGACCGCCATATTGAATTTCGAAAGTCTGATAGCAAGATCGCGATCAGCGACCTCGAAAACCCCTGTATTCCAATTTTCAGTCAAATCTAAGCTTTCTTCGAATTTTCAACGTCAATATTGGTACCGCCAGTTTGAATTTCGAAAGTCCAATAGCAAAATATTGATCAGCGATTTCGAAAACCCCTGTATACTAATTTTAAGCAAAATCTAAGCTTCCCTCTGTCTTTTGACGGACATTTTGAATTTCGAAAGTCTGATGGCAAGATTGTGATCAGTGACATCTGAAACTCCTGTATTCCAATTTTGAGAAAAACCTCAGCTTTTTTCGAATTTTTAATTGCCATATTTGATCCGACATTTTCAATTTTGAAAGTCTGATAGAAAAATCGTGATCAGCAACTTCGAAAACCCCCGTATACATATTTTGAACACAATTTCAGCTTTTTTCTTACTCTTCATTACCATATTGTATCCGCCATTTTGAATTTCGAAGGTCTAATAGGAAAATCCTGACCAGCGACCTCGAGAACCCCTGTATACCAATTTTCAGTCAAATCTAAGCTTTCTTTGAACTTTTAACAGCCATATTGGTCCCGTCATTTTGAATTTCGAGAGTCCAATAACAAAATCTGGATCAGCATCCTTGAAAATCCCTGTATACGAATTTTAAGCGAAATCTAAGCTTCCCTTGAACTTTTGACCGCTATTTTGAATTTCGAAAGTCTGATAGCAAGATCATGATTAGCGATCTCGAATATCCCTGTACTCAAATTTCAAGAAAAATCTATGCTTTTTTCGAATTTTGAACCGCCATATTAGATCCGCCATTTTGAATGTTTAAACTCTGATATCAAAATCATGATCCGTCACTTCAAAAACTCCCGCAATTTTGAATACTATTTATGTTTTTTTCGTACTTTTCATTGCCATATTGTATCCACCTTTTTGAATTTTGAAAGTCTAATAGGAAAATCCTGATCAGTGACCTTAAAAACCCCTGTATTCCAATTTCAAGAAATAGCTAAGCTGTTTTCAAATTTTTAACCTCCATATTGCATCCGCCATTTTGAATTTTGAAAGTCTGACAGCAAAATCTTGATCAGCTACTTCGAAAACCCCCGTATATCTATTTTGAGCACAATCTAACCTTTCTTCGAACTTTTAACGGAGATATTGATTCCGTCATTTTGAATTTCGAAACTGCAAAAACAAAATTTTGATCAGGGACCTCGGAAACCCCTGTATACTAATTCTAAGTAAAATCTAAGATTTTTGCGAATTTTTTACCGCCATATTGCATCCGACAATTTGAATTTCCAAAGTCCAATAGCAAAATCTTGATCAGCGACCTCGGAAACCACCATAACAATTTTTATCAAAATCTAACCATTTTTCAAATTTATAATTTTTCTTGTTGTAAGCTTGTCTTGTGCGTTACTTCATCGAAAGTTCGAATTCATATATGAATTGTATATAACAGATCGAGGAATCTATCGAAATTCGCCTCGAGGCCAAGAGGGCTAATCCTCATAGATTTATTATAGATAGAGTAGGCAAGGAATAAGCGCTCCTGTAAATGGAAGTACCTCGGAAAAACAAAAGAACAGAAAAAAATGATGTAGCTGTCAACAAAACTAAATATATATTATATATTATGTATATATTTCATACATTTATTAGAAAGCGATAAGGAGGATAGGAGGAAAGTAGAAGAAAGGGAAAAGAAGAGTTTATAGAGTAGCTGTGGAGCGGCGGAGGAGCGGAGGTTATAAGTAGACCAGATTCCTCAAAATAACATAAAAATTGATAGGTTTTTACGTTATTTTGAAGAGCGGAGGACGAGCGGCGGAGGAGCGGCGTAGGAGGGAGGAGAAGCAGAGGAGGAGCGGACCCCAGAAGATGCTTACACCTATATAATATAGAGAGATATATATTTGTGTGCTGTTTATTTTTACCATAGATACGTTTTATTCCTAAACATTACCAAATAACATTTCATTTATGAAACTGCAACAGACAACATTTGATTTACAATACAAGCAATAATAATTTATAATACAAGCAATTCAAGGATATTGAAGTATACTAAAGTGAGAAAGTTATAGACAATAAAAGACAGATAATTTAAAGAGAAAGAGAAAAGGAAAGAGAGAAGAGAGAGAGAGAAGGAGGAAAAGAGCAAGGACATCAGAGAGAGACAGAAGGAATTACCCTTATCACGTAGGAAAATAAAAAGTAAAAGAAACAGTAACCGAGACAAAGAGAGAGAGAGAGAGAGAGAGAGAGAGAGAGAGAGAGAGAGAGAGAGAGAGAGAGAGAGAGAGAGAGAGGCAATTTTATGTAAGTGCCCTTCTTAATTATGAATTGTATTAATATAAATAATATTCTATTTATTTTCTCGTTCTGTAATGTCAAATCAACATAACCTCTTGAAATTTTAGCACAATGTTGTGCTGAATAAGTGTAATAATTGATAAAAATTTTGAGTCAATCAATCGAATATTCTTTTTAAAAATGCAAATATAAGAAATTTATAAAAAAATTTTAACCTCAAATATGTTTGGTCAAAACAGTCAGATTTTTTTGGGCAAAGAACTGAATCCTTAAATATAAAAAAGCTAAATCTCTGCCAAATTTCAAAACGATTCATTGACTTTTACTCCTGTTATCGTAAACGAAAGAAAACGCAATTGTTTTCAAAAATAATTTTTTTCTCGGAAACAAATCAATATAACCTCATTAAATTTTAACGCAATGTTGTACTCGATAAGTGTAATAAGTGGTAAAAATTTTGAGTGGATAAATGAAAAAGTTTTTGAGATATTAATTAATGCATTATGAACCATATTTTTATTAATAACAAATGAGAGGCTAAATATAATTTAAATTTAAAAAAAAGAATTTGTAGGTAATTTAACGAGCTTTTAAAAAAAGTTTATTTTATTAAGTAATGCTGGCTGTAACAAATAAAATCAAAAAAACGAAAAATTCAAAGTCGTTTTTTGGTTATAAAAAAAAGAAACTTGATAAAATCATAAAGTAGGTTATGTTCTCTCTATTTTCATCCGAAATGAAGAGAATAAGCTTTGCTTTTGTCCGATGTAAATCGGTCGATTGGTTCAAATGTTAGCACCCACACACACACACGCGCGCACACGCGCACACGAAAATTTTTTTTATCAAAAACAACGGATTTTAGCGTCAAAAGTCTTAAAACATGTTTTTGAACATTTTTTGTTTCAAAAATTTTTTTTCACCGTTACAAAGCTTCCTCTTTGAGGAAGCAAAATGTATAAATAAGCTTAGAAATCGCAAAATTTCGCAATAAACTTCTAATTTAAAATTGGTTTTTATATAGATAACAATTTTTTTCCTATGAATAAAGGAAGGTTTAAAAATATATTTTTGATAAAAACAGAAAATCGAATTATGTGTACTTTATTATTTATAGTTGGCTATGGAAACTATTGGCGCGGTAACGAAGTACACGTATTCAAGCTCCTGCTTACACGACAGCACACAACGATGTGATTCTCGAGAGGGCGCGTCAACGTTCAAGGCTCGCGTCATGCTCAGTTCGCTCTGCTGCGTCAGTTAAACAGTCGTATCATCACACAAATTTATAAATTGCAGAAATACTCTTATAATACACAGATGCGATACTCTAGAAAGCAAGAGCGTTACATATCAATGCTTTATCTAAATTGCGTTTGTCATCAGATTCCTAAGAAAGCAGAATCTGCGCAGTTAATTGCTTTTATTGTACCAGATTTAAGCTTATTTAAATACACTTTTATACCTTAGGACGAATCAGTCGGTACGACAATGTTTTACAAATTATTCATAAGGTGTTTGGCCCAGATTTGGAATCTTTTGCATCCTCTTATCTGGGCGATCTAGTAATCACCACTAAAACATTAAAAGAACACCTTGTTCAGTTAGAGAAGGTGCCCAAGCAGATCGTGAAAGCCGGCTATCTACTATTATTGATGTAAGGTTAAGCGAATCAACGTATAAAATGTTTTTGGTACTACCAGAAACAATCACTGTTGTTTCTTTTAAAAATGCATGTTGCACATGCCTAGCCGACTTCAAGTCCAGTCACAAGAAGTAGTAATATTTTGAAGTATGCAACAACCCATTAGAAAATAAGAGAGTTGAAATGTAAAGAAATATCATCTTCTTTCTAAAAGCAATTATTAAAAAAAATTAGCAAGGAATTATAAATTTATTTATAAATAGCGGAACCTCCAGCAAGAGTAGTACCGCTGCAAAATTTTTTTATGAAAAATGGATTCGAAATGTCATTGTGTAAAAGCCCGGGCCAAGATATCATTGTTTAGAGGCACGTGGCGAAACAAATCAATTCTTTTTATTACCTAGACATCAATATGTGCGTATGTAATTTCTATATGCTTAAATTTTCTTTTTAGGTGCGATGCATGAAATTGGTTCAACATCCAAACGTCGTCCGGTTGTACGAAGTTATTGATACACACACTAAGTTATATTTAGTATTAGAACTTGGAGATGGAGGAGATCTTTACGATTATATTATGCGTCATGAAGGTGGCTTAACTGAAGAGGTAAATCTTTATTTGTTACCGTATTGTCTGTAGACTTATTCTTATATCAATCCATAGATTATTTAATGTATTAAGAAATTTTTGTTTTCTTGCATTCTTCTTATACCCATAATAACGTAAAAATCAGGAAATTTATACGATATTTTAAGGTGATTTAAGATATCGGACCCCCTCGTCTTCTCCCCTCACTGATTTTCGTAAGTTTTCTCATACTCCTGTCATCATCCGAAGATCTCTCCTCAGCTCTCCCTCATATTCCCTCATAAAATTTACAAAACAAGCAACATTTTAATTGTTATTATATGTTTTGCATAAAAAAGCAAAGTGGTAACATAATCAACACATACTGGTAATAAGAACATGAAATTTGTATTATATGCGATATCCTTTGTTTACCAACCTACAAATTCACCTATTTTCTGCATAAAGAATAAGTGTCATCATTATTTTTGTTTGTTAATAAATAATTTAAAATAATAGACAATTATCTACTGAAACCACGAAGTGGTAGAAAATTAATCTGATATAACATTAAGATAATGTGGAAAAATGTAGAAATAGCGTATAATAATACGACAATATCATAAATACCAAAAAATATAATAACCTCCTATTTATATGCAAAAATCCTGTACAATAACAAAAAAACCGCTACTAATACATATTACCTATATCACACATAAAATTGTCTTTAAATTTCAAACTGTATAACGGGATAACTTCTGGGTGAAATTTCCAAAAAGCTATAGGCCAGCGATGCCGCGGATGTTAGACTAAAATGATTGGCTCAGGGATCACCACCTGAAATCCCATAAACGACGCGAAGTTCGAACGCGAACTCCGCTTTCCGACAAATTGGATCGCTGAGGTTAGTATACGCCCTCGAAGGGGTAAAGCGCGCGGCCGCTTTGCTCAGATATGAAAACGGCTGGCGAAGCCGTTTTCCCGCGGAGGTGGCGGTATCCGGGAGAATACCGGGTCACTAATAACAACGCGACGAATAACTAGAAAACACTGTATTAGAATACTTAAATAATACATGCACTACACTAGTGCGGAATATCACAAAACGTTAGTTTGCGCGCCACGGTTACAGTTTAAACGCGCGAATGATACGATGCGGCGAAGCTGCTATACTCGTGCGCGGCGTTAAGTACGGCGGGCTATCACATACCCATGCGTACAGAAAACGGAAAACTTCCACGGGTCGATTTCCGTGCAGGCCTTGTACATCAATCACGCGAGAAGAGAGCAGAAGACTTACCTTACGTTGAAGAAGGAGCCGATGCACACGTCTCTCTCTCTCTCTCTCTCTCTCTCTCTCTCTCTCTCTCTCTCTCTCTCGTGTTCTGACTGGCTGTGTACCGCATCGGGTGTTTCGCAAGGTAGCGTACTTGGCCCGCTGCTCTTCACCATTTTTAAAACATGATCTCCCGGCAGCGGTACGATTTGCCAAGTTTGATCTTCGCCGATGACACGCAGCTATACCGTCATTTTTCCCGACTGATTTCCATAGCGTACTCGGACGCATAAACCAAGATGTCCAAGTGGTCGCAGACTGGGCCCGAGCGAACGGCCTCCTTCTGAATCCCGGTAAAACCAAGGTCATTGTCATCGGTTGCGGGTTATATACCCGCGAACTCGACCTCGAGACCCTGCCTCGGGTAGTAGTCAACTACCACGCACTCTCATATGTTACCAAAGCGCGGAGCCTCGGGGTGACTTTCACAAACACCCTGGATTGGCAAACATATGCGAGGCATGTCTCGCGCAAGATGTTTGACACACTCTTCACATTGCGCTTTTTTCTCCATGCCTTATCCAGTGACATCTGGAAGCACCTTGTGGAGAGTCTTGTCTTCCCGTTGCTCGATTATTCCAGTTCGGTTTACAGCCACCTGGACGAAGAACACGTTAAAAAACTTGAGAGAACCCTAAAAGCCTGTGTACGGTTCGTGGTTGGAAGCATATCTTGTCGTGACGATGTAACGCCCTACAGGCTCGTGCTCGAGTGGTTCTCAGCCCAACGGAGACGCGAATATGCCATCGGCCACCAGGCTTATAAAGTTGTGACAAATGCGCATCCGCAGTATCTCGTCGAGCGTTTCAACTGTAGGCTGTATGTCGACATTCACCTTCGTGCGCCCTCGAAGCTATGAACCTGCTAAATTCTATATATTTCGTCGACTTGTCCCACTAACATCACGCCTTTCAAGCGAATGCTGCGCGACGCCCTCTTCAGACGCGACGTTGTGGACTGGAACAAGCATATTCGATTTAAAGGTTTACCATCTGGCATACTTTATCACTTGACGCCATCGCTGGCTCTACCGCGTGCCCGCCTGTAGATGTGCGCTTGCGTCGCACATTTGCGTCTATGTATCTTTGTATGTTTATCCTCGTATCTCTAATGTCGTTTGTTGTATATTATTTTTGTCCTTAGCCTTTATATTTTATTTTATTTACTTTTCTAGTCTGCGTCTTTGTATACTACGTTTACGCTTGTGCTTTATATTATTTATGTACCGGCGTTTCTGCGATGTCTCTGCGAACTAGATACTTCTATATTTCTTTTTGTATTTACTTCTTTTCGTATATTTTTGTATTATTCATTTTGTATTATTCATTTTGTATTATTTACGTATATGCTACTGTATTTTCTCTAAGCACCAGATGGGGTATTTATCCCAAGGTGCCAATAAAGACCAATCAAGGATCCATTGAACTCTCTCCCTCCCTCTGTACGCTACCTACCATCGTTATTGTCATTCAAGAGGGCGGTGCGCCAGCACCTATTTGATCTTGGCGCCTAGCCTTTCCAGGAAGGCTGGAAGCTTCCAGCACGGGGATCTACATATAGATTAATATTTTAACTTTGCGGAATAAGTTCGATCTGCGTTATTTGACTAAGCAGCTGTGATTTTTACAGTAACTATTACTGTGATATTACTATAATAGGTATTTCAAATGTGATATCTTATAAAATGTTTCTTAAACTGTGATTCTTTTATAAATTATATTTTTAACTGTGATATCCATTTTAGAGTTTTACAAAATGTATTTTAACTGTGATATCTATTCTAGAGTGCAGTATAATCGGCTGTGATATTTACATGTTCTTATTCTTTTTTCTAAAATTAAGGTCCGAGCGTAAATAGGTATTTAATATTGTATTCTGATTTTATCTTTTTTGTTATATTCCATTTTATTTTCTTGTATATTTAGACGCATTGTTTTATTGTATTTTTTATTTTCTTTTTATTTTTATGTTTAAATTGTATTTTTATTTTAGCTTATGCATTGCATAAATTTTTATATTAATTGTTTTTCCGCGAAGGCAAATAATAAAATGTCTATCTATCTATCTGTCGCATTCGCTTGGTCGGTTGACAGGCGGGCTTGCTGCCGACTCGTCGTTTGCTGTCTCGCTCGCTCTCGTGGCACACGCGGCGCGGACTCACTCCTTCTTTCTCTGTCACTATAATGCACTTGCGTTGGCACCTCCACTCATAAACACGCGCAGTATATAAATATATATAAAAAGCTATAAGGGTGAATGAAGTGCTCGGCACGGTAGCGCAAGTCAAGATTGCTGCTCTGACTTGCGAAATCGAAAGCAGCTCTGGAGATGCATGACGGGCATATTACACGTCGCGAGACCTTTCTATTACGGGCGGAATGCGTGCGCTCTCGCATGCCCTGCTCGCGCGCGCGCTCATGGAGCGCGCTTGCTCAACGCGGCAAATTCGAATTACGAATTACTAACCTGCACACGCGTTACAGCTGATACATAAAGCCGTTCTCAAAGAATCACGATTTGAAAAAAGTTTCAAATAATTTTTACCTCAAATATCTCTGAAATTTACAACCCGTTATTATGTCCAAAGAACTCATCTGAAAAATACCCAAAATCTATCCCTAATAAATATTTCAAAATGATAAGCCCAATTTTACACCAGTTATCGCATGGTCAATAAAATCACTTTTTATAATTTTTTTTTTTAATAATCAAGAAAAGATCTTAAAAATTTAGCAAATTACATTATGCTTTATCCTCTGTAAGAAAAATAAAAATCGCTGCTAACAGCTTTAGCAGAATGCTTTCTCAAAGAAAATACTTAAATTGCATCAAATAATATTTGTACATTTAATAATTGTACATTTTAATATAAAATTGTAAAGTTCGGAATTAAGGAAAAGACAAATAAGCCTTGAAAGTATTCACATTCTAAGAAATCGGAATAATGTAAATTTAATGATAGAGTCAAGTAAATTAGATAACATTTATCATTCTTTATTAATTTAACTGAGAATGGAAAGTTGGAGAGGGGAAAGTGCATGGTAGTGGGGGTAAGGGAAAAGAAGGGGGTATGGGGGTATATAAGGAGGTGTATCGCGGAGTCCCTGAGGAGGAGCCGGAGCGGGCTTGAAACGTTGGGCAATTTGGTAGTGGGGGGCAGTCAGACCGTCCTTTGCTAACAAAGTTTTTTCCAGGTTTTAATTACGTTTTTATTTCAGATTCTGCGGGGGTGATTATAAACAAGGGCAATCTGACTGCCATAAATATTAATTATTTTAATTTAATTTGTAAGACTGTAAGACCGATGGAAAAATTCTTATCTGTTGATAGTAAATTGCAGTCGACATAAGTAATATTTTTAATGAAAGAAGACAAATAATAGTTGTCATATAAATGTTTATTTATAAAATAGTTCTATTTACCAATAGATCTGATGAACAATGGATCCTTGATTTTATGTATAATCTCGCTGTATAATCGCTTGTTTGAATTGCTCTTCTTATGTGTATATAATGTGATTGGCACTTATAGTTGCTTATTAATAAAATTATGCCCTCGTATGTCATCTGGGGCAGACGGAGCTCGCAATAGGATTATTCTCCACGCTGTAACTAACTCGTGCGAGCTTTTTTATGACAAATGAATTGGGTTAAAGATGATCTGACGATGAGTCGAGATCATCCTTTTAAACAAGTTAAATGAGCGTAAATCGTATGTAGTTCGATTTCAAATTCAAAAGGGCTGAGTATAAAGAAAATTACGACACTCGTATGCTTTCGCGAGGTTTGTGGCTCGCTATGTCACACGGATGCGTTGTCGAAATGCTGCATCGTTTAAATTCGCAATTACATAATTTTGTGGGTCAAGAAATTACTGATGAGAATATGAATATCAATTTAATTTAAGGATACGTCTTGGATGTGACACCTCCCCCTTAGACTGTTGAATATCGTAGAGATTCAACAATTATAGGAATAGTTGAACCATCAGTAATTTCCTGTTATAAAATTTTTTTAGTTATAATAAAATGATAGTTCAAATGATAAATACAGTAATGAAAACTCATATAATAAAAACAATAATAAAAATTCAATAAATTTAAACAAAATTTCTTATCGTCTATATATTTCTATAAAATAAATCAATTATTTTTGTTCCTAACACTAGACTTACCCTTAACCTATGGTTTTACTTTGTATCGCATGTTTAATGTCGATTTTTCCTAGCGTTCAAATAGCAGTGAGGATCACTATGGAATAAACGAGTATTTTTACTTCGTTCGTACATAAATTTAATTTTATGTAATAATTGATTAATGAAACGTTACGTAATAAATATAGCATACGTTATACATTAGAATTTGTATAGGAATAATATATCTTGATTGTACATAGCATGACGACAATTTAATTATTTTATTAACTGTAATGTGTACCAATTTTTGTTTTGTTGTATTTAAAAAAACATAGAGTCATGGATTAAGTTTAGAAATAATGTGCATATTAAATAATTTAATAGTAAATAAAAGATTAAAAGATGATGAGAAATATATAGGAAATGATTTAAGTGATCATTCACTTCCCTCCCTGCTGAGAAATTTGGCAAAAGATATATTATTTTTTCCTCTTTGTTTCAGTAGAATATCATTAAAGGGCTTTTGATATTACCATTATAAAAATATTTCTCAACCGTATACTGAGAAAAATTATAATTATTTCCAAAAGAAAAATTTAATTATACGTAGTGTGTAGGTATTTTTTGTGAAAAAGAAGGTTAATAGGTTGGAGTGATTTTGGTAAATTTTGACTTGTTATTCTTCTTGGGCATCATTGTATTACCTTTCTTTAAAAATCTCAGCCATTTTAAATGTTCATTTTAGAACTCAAGATTTTTTCTGGCATGAGTAGCATTCACATATTTGCATTAGAGAGTATGCAGTGCGTTAGAGTAAAAAATTGTTTTACTCAATTCAGTGCCGAATAGTGTGTCTTGTAGGATGATCATGTCAGTATATGATGAAACTGATCATTTTCAATATATTATATTCGTTTTAATCTTAGCAATGTGAGCATAACTACCTGAATTTTTTCTTTCTTTTGTTCTTAAACTATTCATAAAATTTCTTTTATGAATGCGAAATTTTTTGCTTCCTCCTAGAGGAAGCTTTGTGATATTAATTTTTTGCGTTGTTGTAAAAACATGTTATAATTGATATTCGAGGTGTTAGGAACCAAAATACATGATTTTTGAAAAATGTCTGTATGGATGTATGTGTGTGTGTGTGTATACACCTGGATCTCAGCTTCTACTCGATCGATTTTAACCGGACAGGTCTCATTCTTTTTGTTTTTTCTGTGTGATGGCGGGTCAAAAACCCGTTTTTTGACTGGGCCGATTCGTTTTTGTTTTATTTCTAATTTTCGATTTTCTCAAAATTGTTTTTGTCTTTTTTTCAATGATAGAATCGAGGTATTTAAATCTAATGGGTAGCATTCGAAACACCGTAAAAAAATCTATAATTTCGAAAAAAAAAAATTTCTCTAGCTATCCCGGTTCTTTTGTTATTGACAAAAACGTATTTTTTTTTTTAAAAGCTTATAACTTCGAAACTAAACGGTCAATTTTTTTGAGAAAAATCACGATAATGCAGAATATAAATAGCTATAAGCTCTAAAAATTTGAATCCATTCTTTTGGTTAGTTTTTGAGAAAAAAATTGAAAAATGAAAAAAACGAGTTTTCTATGTCCAACGATTACGGAAGTAAAATTGACTTAATCGCTTTAAAATTCCTTGTAGAGGTAGATTTTGTATAGTTCTCGGTCGACTTCTTTGGGCAAAATGATACGTCTAGAAATTTCAGAGATATTTGAGGTTAAAGTTTTTTTAATCTTTTTTTCAAATCGTAATTTCTCGAGAACGGTTCTATGTATCTGGATCGGATGGGTAGCATTCGAAAGAGAATTAAAATATCTATATTTGGAAAAAAATATTTTATGTCTAGCTATCACAGTTCTTTTGTTATGAACAAAAACAAAAACGTGTTTTTTTCAAAAAAGCTTATAACTCCTTAACCCTATCTCCTATCTTCAAAAATGATGGATTAGTTATGATATCAATTTATTAGTGGTTTGGTTGGTGGGTGTAACGGGTTGCTAGGTCACAAAAACAAAAGTGGTGTAGTTTCGATAAAATCACAGCGCTCACCGCGCGCTTCGAGAATACTAGTGATGTTATGTATGTATATATGTATATATTATGTTAAACCTGGAAAATTCATGGCGGTTGATATAAATAAGTAAAAGAATGAATAAATTTGAAAATTCATACCTTTTAATCTCCCTGGTAGAAATTGTAACCAACCGTACGCCATCGGTTCGCCAAATCGCAAGGATTTGCTCAACCGTTTAAGGGGTTATATCTGGTTGGAGCTCAAAAAAAAAGGCCTTTTTTCATATTTTTTTTGAGCTCGTTTTTAAATTAGCATAAATAAATAATATATGAATCGGTTAAGCAACTCTTTTTTGGGAGTATAAAAAAATTTTTTTATTGGTGAAAATTTACAAAATGGCGGCTATTTGTCAATAAATGTAAAGCAGTATTTGAAAAAGTATCTCTGCGGCACGCAGTAGAAGTCCTCTGGATCACCATCTGGAACAATACAAAAATTTTTTTCATATATACATGAGTTTTGCGGTTGAAGTACACACGATTATATTTTTAGGAATTTTTTTCGCAAAATGGCGGTTGTTCAAACAAAAAGTTGCGTTTTCGACGAAAAAAATCGACTTAAATTGTTTATAACTTTTTTAATTGTTTATCGATCGTTGAAAT
This sequence comes from Torymus aiolomorphi, assembly GCA_036365515.1. Taxonomy (NCBI): domain Eukaryota; kingdom Metazoa; phylum Arthropoda; class Insecta; order Hymenoptera; family Torymidae; genus Torymus; species Torymus aiolomorphi. The sequence goes on along the minus strand of CM070877.1, from coordinate 76,445,072 downwards.
CGTGTGTACTTAAACAGATAATCTAATGAAGAAGCTACAGTTAAAATTTCAAATCAATCGGATGAAAACTCATCGAGTTTTACTGCGTGCCGATTTTGAAAACTTGGTTTTGAGATAAACGCACTTGAAATTTGAAAACTTTATAATTTCGTGAAATCGTAATGAGGGCCGTAATAAATTTTTTACCTTTACTCTGCTATCCCAGCACCATATAATTGTCCTTCTAAGGTCGTATTTTCGTCCTCCAGCTTTTTTATAGCTGGCATATATATGACCGCGAGATTCAAAAATGCACCGTCAACGAAATAGACGAAATTTCTTCATTTTTCACCTCAGAATTGCTTTGGAAAAATTGATTTTTAAAATTTGTCTGAGTTTCTTTCATGTTTGGACATTATTGATCATAAATCTAGGGATGTTTTACCATACTTTAAGCCAATAAAAAAAAATGGAAAAAAAAAAAATTCCAACCAGATATAACCCCTTAACCAACAGTTACCGATAAATACCGCTTATTTCGTCACGGAATCACTCTTGCGCTTGGTCAATGAATGCTTAATATTAAAAATCTTAAATAAAAATCATTTACACAACTTATTATTTAAATAAAACTCTCAAAATTTGTATTATTCATAGAATAATCAAAACCCACATATTAATAGTATTTTTCTTCAGATAAATATGGTTAAATCGGTAACGGGTATAGTTTTGTTTGTTCAAATTGAGGTTAGGGCGTGTTAATGTGTAGTCTGCGTGACTTTTTGACGTAAGTCAGGACATGTACAGCCCACACAGCATGTATTAATTCTGAAAGGATTCTGAAAGAATGCATGAAATAATTTTATTCTTTCAGAAATCATTCAGTGAAAGGATTCTGTAATAATGCTATGTCCGGGGTATTTTCCTTTCAGAATTAATTCAATGGAATAATTCAAAAATAATTTATAATATCATTGCAAAATTTATTCAATAGAAGATTTCTGAAAGGATTCATGGATTATTACCAAAAGGTTACTAAAAGATATTTCAAAATTATTTCCTGAAATAATTCTGAAAGGAAAATACCCCGGACATAGCATCATTACAGAATCCTTTCACTGAATGATTTCTGAAAGAATCTTTCAGAATCCTTTCAGAATTAATATCACATATTATTGCAGAATCCTTTCAATGAAAGATGTCTGAAAGGATTCAGGAATTAATTTTGTGAATTAATTCGAAAATATTATGAAAATATTACTAACAAGAAATTTGGAAGACGGATAAATCCCGTATTATTACAGAATCCTTCCAATGAAAGATGTCTCAAAGGATTCAGGAATTAATTTGTGAATTAATTCCTGAATCCTTTCAGACATCTTTCATTGAAAGGATTCTGTAATAATACGTGATTTATACTGTTCGAAATTTCTTTTTAGTAATATTTCCATAATATTTTCGAATTAATTCACAAATTAATTCCTGAATCCTTTCAGACATCTTTCATTGAAGGATTCTGCAATAATACGTTATTTATACTCTTTGAAATTTCTTTTTAGTAATATTTCCATAATATTTTCGAATTAATTCACAAAATTAATTCCTGAATCCTTTCAATGAAAGATGTATGAAAGGATTCAGGAATTAATATTGTGAATTAATTAGAAAATATTATGGAAATATTACTAACAAGAAATTTGAAGAGGATAAATCCGTATTATTACAGAATCCTTCCAATGAAGGATGTCTGAAAGGATTCAGGAATTAATTTTGTGAATTAATTCGAAAATATAATGGAAATATTACTAACAAAAAATTTCGAAGGTTATAAAATCATGTATTATTGCAGAATCCTTTCAATGAAAGATTTTTGGAAGGATTCAGGAATAAATATTGTGAATTAATTAGAAAATATTTAGTAAATATTACTAACAATAAATTTCGAAGGGTATATATAATCCCGTATTTGAAGGTACATTTTTATAATTTAGAATATTATTTAAATAATATTCTAACTATTTTTACATATATTTACATTGTTAATAATTTTACACTATTTTATCGCAGAAAAAAACGCAGAAAAATTTTTTACATGATGGAGATTCGAACCCGGGTCGCTTGGATACTACGCAAATACGCTATCCATTACGCTATCGCTCGCTTGTTAGATCATTTCACTTTTTTCATTATATACTGCAATATGAGTGATACGATACATTAGAAAATTTATTCTTAATATTACTTTATTTTTTAATATTAACTTTGATCAATTAATTCATAGTTATTTAATACTTTTAGTTTATTAAATATTGTATTAAGTCGATGTGAAATGTGTGTGTATAAAGGGAGCTCTTCCTTACCGACGTTATGAGTTTTTACATTTTTTTGATCTTAGATTCAACTTTTGATGAATGAAGCTCTTCACTGCACTCCGTAATTGCATAAATAATACACCTATAAATTTTTCAGAAATTCTGTTCATTATTTTTCATAAAAAACTGGTAGAAAATTTTTCAACCCGTTTCCTGTAAAATCTATAACGAGCAATAACTTGAAAATTTACACATAGTGTATTTTTGTCATTACGAAGGGCAATAAAGAGCTCTTTTTCCCGAAATTCGATAAAAATAAAAAATGATAATTGCATATAATGCAGAGATGAATAGAATGAGCTCTACCTTACCGACGTTATTATTATTTGTAGTGTTTTCAATTTAGAATCAACTTTTAGAGTCAAAGGCTCTTTACTCTTGGCAGACGTATAAATAATATTTCTGTCGATTTTGAGGGGACTTCTAAACATTGTCATACTGAAAGAATACTATTATGAATAATAATAAAAAATACTGCTTATTTTAAGTACCTATATTATTCATCTTTAAATGTTTTTTTTCCTTTTATTTTAAGTTTTTATATTCTTACATTAACTTTTCAAATTAATATTTTTCGCAATTAGTAAATGTTTCAATCTATCTTAGTTCACAAAAACGAAAAATTATATACCCCCCACACATTTTAATACGTTCTTTAATAGGATCATACGAATGTAGAAAACAATGGACGACTAAATCCGATCATTATCCAATCATTTCATTTTTTTCATTATATAGTGCAAAATGGCTGACAAAATATATTAGAATATTTATTTCTAATATTTCTTTATTTTTTAATATTAACTTTGTTTAATTAGTATATACTTATTTAGTAAGTTTTGTTTATTAAATATTGTATTAATTAGGACTTATTTGATTGAAATAAATTCGAATTAAAAACAAAATAAATACATTATACGATGCCTCTTATATACGGACGCTGCCCTTTTCGTGTTGAATACTTGCAATAATTTCTGAACTATTTTATGTTTTCTTTCAAAAAATCTTTTCAAGGTTCTTTCAGGAAGAATTCGTGTAAATATCTTTTTTGCTATTGTGTTTTAAAAAATTTTATTGTAACAATCTTTTTCAAACGAATTCTAAATTATTTCTTGTATTAATTCACGTGAGTTTCCGCAACATTTCATGAAAGAATTCATGAAATTATTTTCAATAGATATTGAATTATCTTTGTGAATGATTAATTTTTATCATTCTGAAATTATTTCTGAATTATTTCGTGATATAATTCTTGACATGATTGCTGAATTGTTATGTTTTCTTTAAAAAAATCTATTAATTCACACGAGTTTCCCGGAAGATTTCATGAAATAATTCATGTAAGATTTTTGAATAGATACTGAATTATTTTTGTGAATGATTAATTTGTATCTTTCTAAAATTATTTCTGAATTATTGCATGAAAGAATACTTGCAATAATTTCGAAATTATTTTATGTATTCTTTCAAAAAATCTTTTCAAAGTCCTTTCAGAATTAATTCGTGTAATTATTTTTTTTGCTATTTTGTTTTAAAAAATTTTATTCTAAAAATCTTTTTCAAAACAATTCAAAATTATTTCTTGTATTAATTCACACGAGTTTCCCAGAAGATTTCATGAAATAATTCATGTAAGATTTTTGAATAGATATTGAATTATTTTTGTGAATGATTAATTTGTATCTTTCTGAAATTATTTCTGAATTATTGCATGAAAGAATACTTGCAATAATTTCGAAATTATTTTATGTATTCTTTCAAAAAATCTTTTCAAAGTCCTTTCAGTATTAATTCGTGTAATTATTTTTTTTGCTATTTTGTTTTAAAAAATTTTATTTTAAAAATCTTTTTCAAAAGAATTCAAAATTATTTCTTGTATTAATTCAGACGAGTTTCCCAGAAGATTTCATGAAATAATTCATGTAAGATTTTTGAATAGATACTGAATTATTTTTGTGAATGATTAATTTGTATCTTTCTGAAATTATTTCTGAATTATTGCATGAAAGAATACTTGCAATAATTTCGAAATTATTTTATGTATTCTTTCAAAAAATCTTTTCAAAGTCCTTTCAGTATTAATTCGTGTAATTATTTTTTTTTGCTATTTTGTTTTAAAAAATTTTATTCTAAAAATCTTTTTCAAAACAATTCAAAATTATTTCTTGTATTAATTCACACGAGTTTCCCAGAAGATTTCATGAAATAATTCATGTAAGATTTTTGAATAGATATTGAATTATTTTTGTGAATGATTAATTTGTATTTCTTCTTTCTGAAATTATTTCTGAATTATTGCATGAAAGAATACTTGCAATAATTTCGAAATTATTTTATGTATTCTTTCAAAAAATCTTTTCAAAGTCCTTTCAGAATTAATTCGTGTAATTATTTTTTTTGCTATTTTGTTTTAAAAAATTTTATTCTAAAAATCTTTTTCAAAAGAATTCGAAATTATTTCTGGTATTAATTCACACGAGTTTCCCAGAAGATTTCATGAAATAATTCATGTAAGATTTTTGAATAGATATTGAATTATTTTTGTGAATGATTAATTTGTATCTTTCTGAAATTATTTCTGAATTATTGCATGAAAGAATACTTGCAATAACTTCGAAATTATTTTATGTATTCTTTCAAAAAATCTTTTCAAAGTCCTTTCAGAATTAATTCGTGTAATTATTTTTTGGTAACACTTTTTTTATTTTTTTGGAAGATTTTTGAAAGTATTTTGTAAGGATTCCATATATTATTTTAAAAATTAATTTAAAATTAATTTTTTTTCCTTTTAAAATTCTTTCTAAATCATTTCAATGTATTAATTCATGAATTATTTCATGTAATTATTTCAGTTTTCTTTCATGCTGTATGGGAGGTGGATACTTACATTTTTTTAAATTTAAATGTATCCTATGTTTAAAATTTGAAAGAATCCTACATAACAGGTATTCTACATTTAAAACTTTCATAAATTCTTCGTACTCGTATTGCTCCGTTTTCTACATGGTGCTCCGTTACCATCTGACCTTTACAGTGAAGCAAAACCACGCGATCCCGGCAATCCCGTCACGTGATTCGTATGAGTCTGCGCAGTTAAATACTTTTACCTATACATAACACATGAACCTGCGATCGCACTCGTGTGTATGTAATATGTGTGTATTTATGTGCATGTGTGCTTGTTTGCGGAAAGCGGGATGCGGACAGTAATTTCGGAGCATAGCCCACGTGCTACGCTGTCTACTTAACCTTCAAATAAATTTACTCCCAACTTCATTCAAATGTTTTTTTAATGCATTACAATAATTTTTATTATTGTTTATGTATAAAAATCTTTTTACATATCTATATTTCTTATTAATTTCTATTATTGTTTTATGAGTTACTCAATGTTTTATTATTGATTGATAGCCCACCAACCGTTGGTTAACCGTTGGTCAATATTTTTCTTATTCGTTGGCCTAAATTATTGGCCAACAGTTAATAGATAAGCCATCCGAGTTGGTTTATTTTCTACCAGGGCTTCAAAATAAATTTAATTATAATTATGGCATAATTTGTTGCAAAAATTATAAATTTCGTTATTAAAAATTAATTAAAGGAATCACAAAATTAAGTTTGAGGAAGCAACGGGCCAATGAATTGGCAGCTGTTTTTTTTTTTGGTGGCAAATACAGTCTGATTTTGCATAAAATTACAATCAAATTATTTTTATCATATGTTTGTTAGGGTTGTAAGGTTTAGGAATGTTTTTATTTCTTTTTCTTTTCGATTAGTTCTATATTTTCTTATTCAAAGACAGATAGAATAATAAGTTATTAAATTGATCTCTGTAATGTTTTCTTACTTTATGACTAAATATTTATATTAAATAATTTTATTATTTAATAACACATCATTTTTACAAATAAAATTTGTGCTTGTTTCATTGTTGCAAAAAAAAGCTAAGGTATTTTAATATGTAATCGCAATATTTGTAATCGAAAAATATGTATTTTAAATTATCAACGATGTCATTGTTAGTTGTAGTATTGTTTCTAAAATGTGTCATGTATGAATCTTTACGCTGTCTTCATAAAAGATTCCTATAATTTAATTATTGAAATTTATCTTATTTCGCTCGCATTTTTATAAGACTAGAATGTTGAGCGCGCTACGCGCGCCGACCATGTAACTGTGTTCTCTTGAGTCGACTACAATAATTGTGTAATGTGACTCATTACGTAAATATATTTGTTAATGTATACTGTTAATTATTCGATTAAAATATTAGTTCTAGATACATGGTGTAACGAATTTCATTGTCACGTAGAAATAAAAAAAAAAAAAATACACCTCGAATACGGCCGATAGAAGAGAGCATGGAAAATAAAAAGCAAATAGATTTAGGAAAAAAGACAGTAGAGAGGGCTGTAGCATGGGTGCAGTGTGGTAATAGGTTAATTAATTATAAATTATTAATTCTTCTCCCTATCATTCTAAATATCAATCATAAATACAATTCTCAAATATCATTCGTTGATTTAATTACGAATTATTAATTAATTATTATTATTGTTTAACTAATGTTAATAATTGTTATTTTTCTTCCACATTAGGGAGTATGTACATAAACGCTGACGATACTATGACCGTGCTGTTGGTGCTTTGCCTATTTATGGAACTACGCCACTAACTGGTTGATAAGTAACCAAAGCACCAATAGCACGGACTTCATATAAAAATATACTGCAAATGTATAATATACTGTAGTCTGTAATAATTCTGCAATAAAAAATTCATTATAAAATTCATAAAAATTTGTAAAAATATATTGTAAATATATATATATATATATATATATACACACTTAAGTATACTCAAAGTATAACAATTTTTACACACTTTAATTATCTATAATTCATGTTAAACCATATTCTTTCTATATATTCTCTAGACATGTTTTACGTATACATTGCATTTATGTACTTTAGTAAACGGCATGTTCTTGTTTGTGCACATAAGGATTGTGCATATATTTATTGTGCACAGATAGCATTGGTACAGATCTATATATATATAGATATATGCCAATGTAAAGTGTGCACAATTAATATGTGCACAATCAGTATGTGCATAAACAAGAACACGTCAAGTAAACATATTAAACATATGTAAATAAATGTAAATATTTTCTTCATTTTAAATTGTACACTAATAATAATAATAATAATAATAATAATAATAATAATAATAATAATAAAATAATAATAATCCCGGGGTCTATCTAGTCATAGATGAGCATTTTTCCATGCTACCGGGCGCGTCCCCAGGTTGCGGATCAGGAAAGGGCCAGCCGGGACTGGTCAGCTACGAATATATTGAATAAGCAGTCGCGGACAGAGGAACGTGAGAATGGACGAATGAATGGGCACAGTATGAGTGGGCTGCGGCCGACGGTCTGTGGATATTCCGTTCAGACTAGCCAAGGGGAGAGTAGTAAACTCCTCGACCGGGGTGATGCGTGAAGTTAGTACCTAACCTCTGCATGGAGTAATATTAGGGTGCGTAAGTCCCTGAAATACGGGCGAAAATCTAGTGAAAGTGCATGTTCAATGTGGGAAGAGCAACACGTATCCACCGAGTGGAGCCAATGGAAGGGTTGAACCAGGTCAGGCGGGCGCAGGTGTGAAGGATTACATGGTCAATATTTCCTTTGGGTTAGGTGTTGGAACGGATCCAACATTGCCCACTCGGTAGGGGTGACGTTAAACTTTTTGCTTCATTATGGCGCGGGCCTATCCCGTAACCTTTTTCTGTAGAGTCACTAGGTGTCGATAGGAGTGACCGTCCGACAAACCGCCTCTCGGCTTCGGCACCCATAAATAGGGTTTCTTACAGGCGGGGATAGTAGCCACACCGAGGTGTGACTCCCATAATGGGCGAACCGTCTTAAAACACAGATTGTATGCATGATGACTCACCTCAAAATCAAAGATATAAATGTAGAAATCCAAGGAAGGGAAGGCGGAGCGAACACGCCGACTGACCGCATAGCCCGAACGATCCTGGATGTGGCGAGTGATAGCAGATCCGATGGAACTAGCACATTCGCCCAGGAGATGACGCGGCTGGTAAGTGAGAGTAGAGATCAGCGGGACCAATCGGAGAGAATGAGAAAAATCCTGGACGTCATGAAGCGCCTACTGAGATGCATGCGGGACATGACTTCCAAGTAGAAGAACATCGCAATGCCGGTAAAAGATGGGATAATAGTTTTGACCGCGGCGGCCGAGGCTCTAGAGGAAGTCCGCTCAGCCGGAGTACAACCAGCACGTGGAACGGCAGCAGATGAGAGAAATGGGGAAGGACCGGTAATTAAAGAGCGAGCAGCGGGGAAGACGACTCCGAGCAAAAAGCGTCGATTAAGGGACAGCCCGGTGCAGGATTCCCCATCCAAGAGAGGGAGGACGGAGCAGGACGGATTCACCACAGTCACCAGGAAAAAGAAGCCGACGCGGCCAGATAGTGGGAAGATCATGGGTCCTCAACAGCAGCAGCAGGACAGGAAGGAGAAGAAGGTAAATCCTCGGCCTCGATGATGCGCAATACACATAACGTCAACCGAGAAGAAGAGCTATGCAGAGATACTTAAGGACCTCACTTCTAAGGTTAAACCTGAGGAAGCGAAGGCGGTCGTGAGAAACACCCGACTGACTAAAAATGGTGGGGTTCTCTTAGAACTGGAGAAGCGATCGGAAGACAAGGAGGCCTTCCAGAGAGTTATCCAGGAAAATCTGGGAAATGAATACCAGGTTGAAGGTCTCACTCTAAGGCTTACACTGGAAATAGGCGGAATGACGTGCGTGACCACCGAAGAACAGGTAAATGCCGTGATTAGGGAGGAGGTAAGCGACATGTGTAACCTTAGCACCCACGTATTTGACGTAGGGGGAGGAGAGCGGAGGATGGCCATAGTCGAAATGGACGAGACTGTGGCCATGACTCTCCTAAAGATAGGGAGGATTACAATAGAGTATTTCAGCTATCGAGTTAGAAAGCGAATAGTGATTCCGCGATGTTTCAGATGCCAAGGCTTTGGGCATCTGAAAAAGGACTGTAAGGACGAGGATCGTAGTGCATTATGCAGGAAATGTGGAAAACCAGATCACGTGGCCAGGGACTATCGCGCGAGACCGGATGGTCAGGCCTGCTTCTTGTGTAAAAAACGCGGGGTTGCGGCCACTGAGCTAGCGCATTTCTCGGGCACGGGGACATGCGTCGCTTTCAGGGACGAGCTAGAAAAGTTAAAGCGGCCTAAAAAATGACGATGGTTCTACAAATAAACACGAACGGCGCCGTACTCGCTGACGATCTGCTCACTAATCGAGTGAGCCAGGGGCTCGCGGATGTGTCATTAGTTAGCGAACAGTATAGGCATCGGGCCCGCAATACGACCACGTGGTTCGCGGACGAGACCGACACAGCGGCGGTCTGGATAGCAGGTAGACATAGGTCAAAGATTACCGGACGAGGCAAGGGGGAGGGTCTAGTATGGGCGCGCGTCGGGGATGTTACCTACATGAGCGTGTATATATCCCCCAACTTACGAAGAAACGAATTTCTTAGGCAGGTTGAACGCATGGAAGACGTATTGCGGAATATCTCTGGCCTCCTACTGGTTGCAGGAGATTTTAACGCAAGGGCGATAGAATGGGGTATGCCAGAGACGAACAGTAGGGGCAAGGATTTACTCGAGATGGCCGCTAGATTAGGATTGGAGGTTGCGAACGAGGGCACGGCCACTACTTATCGACGCCCCGGGTCGGCGAATGCATACCAGACGTCACTTTTGTATCTGAGCAACTAGTACCGAGGATTAGTAACTAGCAGGTCTTAGAGAAAGAGTCAGGCAGTGATCACCAGTACATCACATTTACGGTTTTAGATAGGGTAGGTGTACCCCAAGCGAGCAGACCATTACCGCGGTGGAACGCCCATCGATTAAACATGGATCGGCTAGTAGAAGTGCTAAGTGTACCACAAAGATCCGAGGAAAATAATTTATCAGGCCGAGAGCGTGCGGAAGCCCAGGTGACCAGGGCAACGTCAGCTATAGTAAGAACATACGATGCCTCTATGCCGCGAAGCTGAAATGGAAACCGCCGCGAACCAGCGTACTGGTGGACAGAGGAGATCGCGGAGTTACGTAGGGTATGCTTGAGGCTTCGTAGACGGGCACAGCGCGCACGGGAACGACGCGGGGCCACTGTTTTTAACGCTGAATTTAAACAGGCACAAAAAAGGCTAAGGCTCGCGATTAAATGCAGTAAGCGACGGTGCTGGAAAGAGAAGGAGATCTAAGGAGGGACCCTGTTGTTTTTCTACGAGAAGTTTCTGATATCACGGCGCGGTCTTATCACGTTGTTGTTGGTGTGTTTTGATAAAAATTTCTTTATCTTCTAACGTTTTATCCGAATCAACTGGCAGATTTTGATTTTCGCTTTGTTTTCGATCGAGTTCCTCATAAAATGGTAAAATTTCTTTCTTTCGAAGTTCGTTATAACTTTCGATAGTATCTGCATTCGGGTCAATGACATGTTTATGAAGATCTTCGTACGGCCCGTATAACAGTGTAAATGGTGCATAATTTGTGCTCGAGTGTATACTTTGATTGTAGATCAAAATTGCGGTCGTCATGTGATTTTTTTGTAGTCTCTCGTGGATTTTGATCGATTAGTATGCCTAATTTTTCCTTCAAGCTTGAATGTAGTCGCTCTATTGGTCCGTTGGAGGTGTGTCTATTGATGGTGGTCTGATGATAGTCGATTTTATGTAATCGACAAAATTCCTTGAATACCGTAGAGTTGAACTCGCTTCCGCTGTCTGTAGTAATTTTATCTGGGAATTTGTGGTGAGAGCCAAAATGTCTTAATTTGCTTATTACTGTTATTGCATTGCCATCAGGCAAATAATAAGCCTGAGCGTATTTCGAGAATATGTCGATGATCGTCAGAAACTTCTCCTTGTTATAGTGGAATATGTCTAGATGTAAGTGTTGGAGGGGCCTATTCGCTATTATAGGTCCATACGTCTCCGTGATATATGGCCTTCTCTCGTATTTGTGTTCTAGGCAGGTTTCGTTTTGTTTGATGTAGTTTTGGATCATCCTCTCCATATTGAGCGTATATAATTTCTTTTTGAAATGCGCTACTGTTTCTCTGATTCCATTGTGGGTCTTATTGTGATATTTTTCTAATTCTTTTAAGAAATTATTTCGGTTGGTTACAGTAGTGTACGTATTTGTTTTCACTAATTTCAATTTTTCGTTAAAATTTTCTTTCAATATTCTATAACTGATAATTTCTAGATCTTCGCTCTCAAAATAAATTCCATACTGTTTATTTGGTTTTACATTTTCGTAGAAAAATTTAAGTAACTGCGCTTCTGCGTCATTTTTGTTTATTTTTATTAAATATTGAATTTTTAATTTATCTTTTGTTGTTTTGACTTGGTAATCATTCCCTTTTTTGATTATGATGCTGTAGTTAAATGCATGTATATTTTTATCAGACATAGGTAGTGAGAATACCTGTCGGTTGGTGAGAGGGGTGATATCGGACTCTTGTGGGAGCATAGAAAGAGAGTCGTCTTCGTCTTCTTCTTGATTGTTTATCTCGATTCTGCTTAAAGCGTCAGCAACTTTATTCTCACATCCTTTCTTGTACTTAATCTCATAATTATATCCTTCCAATTTCAGTCACCAACGAATTAATCTGGTGTTAGGTGTTTTCAACGACCAGAGCCAAGTGAGTGGCTTATGGTCTGTTTCGATAATAAATTTTCGTCCGTATATATAAGGTCGAAAATATCGACATGCTTCAACAATTTCCAACAGTTCTTTTTCTATAGTAGAATAGTTCTGTTCTGCAGAATTTAGAGTCCTCGAAAAGTTGGATATTGGATGTTGTTCTTGGGATAAAACTGCCCCAATAGCGGTATTTGATGCATCAGAAGTTACGTGGAATACTTTATCGAAATCTGGATATCTTAATACAGGTGCATTAGTAATGAGTTCTTTAAGTTTGTTGAAAGCTTCAATAAATTTTTCATTTTTATAATCTACCTTGCCTTTTTTCTTGAGTGTGTCGGAGAGAGGTTTGGATATTTTAGCATAATTTTTTATGAATTTCCTATAAAAACCAGTAAGTCCTAAATATGTTCTTACTTCTGTTTGCGTTTTTGGTATGGGGTATTTTATTATAGCTTTAATTTTGTCTGGATTAGGCTTAATTCCTTCCGGGGTAATAATGTGCCCTAAGAACGGCACTTCTTTCCTCAAGAACTCGCTCTTATCTAATTGTATTTTTAATCCATGTTCTCTGAGTTCGTCAAAAATAAGTTTTATGTGTTGAAGATGTTCTTGGAGCGATTTAGAAAAGATAACGATGTCGTCCATGTACACAAAACAAAATTTGTGCAAGTATTTCATTAGAATTTTGTCCATCATTCGTTGAAATGTGGCTGGTGCGTTTTTCAAGCCAAATGGCATCCTGGTATACTCATAGTGGCCATTTTCGACGGTAAAAGCGGTCTTTTCTATGGAATTTTTCTCTACCGGTATTTGGTGGAAGCCTTGAGCTAGATCTAGTGTCGAAAAATACGCACATTTTCCAAGATTTTCCAAAATTTCGTCCATACGAGGAAGCGGATACTTGTCCTCTATAGTTTTGTCATTCAATTTTCTGTAGTCAATTACCATCCGCCATTTCTTTTTTCCACTAGCGTCTTGCTTTTTTGGCACTATCCAGACGGGTGATGAATAAGGAGACTCGCTCGGCCGAATTATTCCATCTTTTAATAATTTTTTTACTTGATTTTGAATTTCTTCTTTCAATGCGTATGGATAACGAAAATTTTTCACGTAGATGGGATCATCGTCTTTTGTTTTAATAACGTGAGAAACTGCCGTTGTAGCAGTAAGTTTTTCTTCTTCGTTGTAAAAGCAGTCACTGTACTTGCGGCATAGTAATGTAATCTTATCCTTCTCCTCGCTGTTCATATGGATGGTTTTTATCTGAGTAGCCGACTCTTGATGATGATTCATCTTCACGCTTTTGCTCTTGCTTGGGATATTTTTTAAGTAATTAATTTCGAATTTACTCGTACTGAATATTTCATTTTTACAATCGACGTTCGCCTCTAATTTTTGAAGATCTTTGTGGCCAATCAAGCAGTCATACGTTGCCAGGGTGCGAGTAAAAATGTTATTGGCGTGTCGTCGCCTAACTCTTGTAAAACAGGAAAAGTTAATGCACTTGTTCCCTTAGTGACTTTATGTATAGATGAAATTTCAAAATTGTGTGAAAATATGTAATTTGGAAACAGTTTATTTGCTATACTGGGATTCATAATTGAAGATGTTGCTCCGGAATCTATTAAAATTTTTAACGGCGAGTTGAGCGTGATTATATGCGGCAACTCTGGTGAATTTCCTATATTATTAAGATTTACTACGTCTCTTCTGATACTATGGGGTCTATCTGAAAATTTTTCAGTATCATCAATTTCAGCCGTCTGATTAACAAGATTTTGAGGCTGTTCTTCTGAGTAATCGCTTTCTTGTGCGACACAATTTTGTTGATCTTCTTGGTGATGAAGTTCTTCTGCTACAAAATTTGGAGGTCCCGTTTCGCGTTGCCTCATATACGAAAGAAAATTAGCTTGCTGTTCATGATTATCGTGTCTCCTACATTTATTTAGACAATCTTCAATATCGTTTAATTCGACGTGTGTTAAGAATGAATGATAGGGTTCCTTTATTCCGTTAATAAAAGTGTTTTTAGCAACGTTTTCATAAAATGAAATTTTCATATTAACTAACTCTCTGTTTTCATTATTTAACTGAATGTGTTCTTTTAATCTATTTAATCGTAATTTTATTTCGTCAGCGTAATTTTCAAACGATTGATTCGCTTTTTGGTAACAAACACTGAGCTTATTCAATAATAGTTCTTCCGAACTCGCATCACTGTATCTGTTCACTAAAAATCTTTTACATTCAGTCCAGTTTGCTGGATTATTTACTACTATTAAATCTAACGCTTCGCCACGTAAGTGCATACAGAGATTCATTGACAAGTGGATCTGCTGTATATAACATTTGGACAAATTTGTCACATTGTTGAATAAAATACGATAACAATCTAGTACCGCCTTCGTACGTAGGAATAGCTTCGCGCCAAATAGATAAACGCAGCTTAAATTATTCTAGAGTAATCTGAGGTGCTTGATTTTCGTTCGCCATGATTTATTTTATTAATTCGCGAAACGCTTCAAGGTCAATCGTATGAAGGGTTTAAGGGATAAAAGGAAATTCCAAAGACTTACAGACGAAATATCTTTGATGATTTCTTGGTGAGTAAGTGCCAAGTAGGTGGATCTCGAAGCTGACGTGTAGATACTGCGACAGTGGGGAAAAATCACCGGCTGCCTCCTTGGTGAAGATTCTCGTTCTGAAGTTGGAGAGGAATCCGAAATTGGCAGTCTCGCAGTATCCTGTCCGCACGCCAGTTATGTTAGTGGGTAAATTGGGATGTTTTTCGATTCTCGGTGAATGGAATAAATGAACACCACACACTCACTCACAGATTCGATCGAAAGTATTCTTTATTAAAACACGTCTACAAGGCTTGAGGACCCGACAGAGACTGACGAGAGTATGTAATATTAAGTGGCTGCAACCGACTTCTTTCTTCTTCTTATCTCCAGATAGCCAGGAGCTGAATAGGCAGCACGTGCACATTATGGAAGGTCCGCTCGAAGGGTGTCACATCACTCATGCGCGTATGGGATGGTGTCGGTAGAGGCTGTGGCGGTGATAGCTGGCATGATTCCGATCGACCTGCTCGCACGGGAACGGAAGCAGATCTACGATAGAAGCGCAGAAGTAGGACGGGCAGACGCGGAGGGCGAAGCCCGCCGCCAGACGCTACAAACTTGGCATGAGAGGTGGAGGGCGGGGACGAAGGGTAGATGGACCTACCTATTGATTCAAGACATAACGAGGTGGCTGGAACGGAAGTACGGAGAGGTTAACTTTTACCTTACGCAGTTCCCGACAGGACATGGATACTTTCGATATTACCTATTTAAATTAGGTAAAATAAATACGCCGAAATGTAAATACTGCGGGCACGAGAGGGATGACGCGGAACACACCTTTTTCGCATGTAATAGGTGGGCCGCGGAAAGACAACGTTTGGAGGTGATGGTAGGGCGACTCTCGCCCGACGTGGTGATCGAATGCATGCTTTCAGGGAAAGACCGATGGGACGCGATAAATACCTTCATTGAAGGGGTACTGCGCGCGAAAAAACGAGACGGATGCTTAATAGATTAGGTAGGGCATCGTAGAAAGAAAGAACGTAGGAAGGACGGATGACGCCCTCGAGGGCGGTAGGGCTGCGGCCCGACCTGAAGTAATGCGAAAGCGGTTCCGGGTCGAGGCTGCCGTAAGGATAGGTTCTGGGTGTTTAGGGGGTAGAAATCCCTCACACCACGGAGTCCGCTACTCAGTGATGGTCTTAGTGGGCCTCCCTTCTTGCTCCACCTCCAAAGCAAGGACGAGCGCCCCGGAAGATTCACCTAGTACCTCGGAAAAAAAAAAATAATAATAATAATAATAATAATACATACATTAAAGATACTATTTATTATAAAATTTCTTTAAAAACATAATTTTTTACTTTATTATTAACTCGATTAGAACCTAAATAGAATTTTAATCCACTCCAAGAAAGAACACGCGAAATTCCAACATATAAGTGTCCATGACTAAAAAAATCTTTTTGTAAATCAATTAATACATTTGAAAATGTTTGGCCCTGAGCTTTATTGATAGTCATTGCAAATGCCAATTTTATTGGAAACTGTCTTCTTTTGAAAGTAAAAGGATACTCATTATCAAAATATAAAGTATTGCGATTTAAAAAAACAACTTGACCCTTTTTATCCCCCGCTAAAATTTTACATTTCAATAAATTATTATTTAAATCTAAAATTCTTAATCGTGTTCCATTACATAAGCCTTCATGTATACTAATATTTCTAATGAGCATAACAATAGCATTTAATCTTGAATATATAAAGTATTGCGATTTAAAAAAACAACTTGACCCTTTTTATCCCCCGCTAAAATTTTACATTTCAATAAATTATTATTTAAATCTAAAATTCTTAATCGTGTTCCATTACATAAGCCTTCATGTATACTAATATTTCTAATGAGCATAACAATAGCATTTAATCTTGAATGCTATTTATGAGGGGGTAGACCTTGAGGATCTAGAGAATTAAGATATTCTGGTAAAATCGCTTCCGCCATTAAACCATTATCATCACAATTATCTATCGAATCAATGCTTGTGTATATGCGTTCATTATAACTATCTAGTAATGACACTACTTCTTTATTTGGTTCATTTACATTTACATTTCTTGCCGATAATATTGCTGAAGAACTCATTTCGTCAAAAAGATGATTTCTTATAAATTCCCCATAAACACAATCAACGAAATTATTGTTTCTTATTATACAACATTCAGGAATGATAATGTTATTATTATCGTCATTTAAAGTACCATTTTCCACATCTAAAACAAATTGAGCAAACGACATGTCATCGTCAACAGCTCGCATATTACGCGTTAATTTAAATTTATAAAATTTATTCCACAAAAAACTGTTTTTTATTCATAAATTAACAATTTCACTTCGAATTCCTCTTGGTAATACCGGTAATAATTGTCGAAAATCACCACGTAAAATTACAATTTTACCACCAAATAACAA
Organism: Torymus aiolomorphi; assembly: GCA_036365515.1. Lineage (NCBI taxonomy): Eukaryota > Metazoa > Arthropoda > Insecta > Hymenoptera > Torymidae > Torymus > Torymus aiolomorphi. The sequence continues at coordinate 76,427,888 of CM070877.1, read as the reverse complement.
ATTATTATTCATTACATCTCTTAATATTCTATCCATAATCTCTAATGCATAACGTGGAGCCATTGGAGCTTCATCCCAAACAAATACTTCAGTCTGCCTCAAAAATTATCCTTCTTTTGATTGTACTGAAAAATTTGATGAAGAATCTGATAGTAAAGGTACAGGTAACCCAAGTACTTTATGAACAGTTTTTCCATTAGGACGTGGCTGCAATCCCAGTAAACGCCATACAACATATTTTTTTGTTTTGACTTTTTAATAAATTGTATAAAGTTCTATAAACAAAAATTTTTCCAGAACCTCCCGGTCCATCAATATAAAAACGACAATTTCTTTTTGATCAAAATTTAATTGGTTATATTGTTCATTAGCTATATTTGCAAAATTAATATTTATTTCATCGCAACTCTCATCATAATTATTTACTACCACTTGAGGTATTACTGGAAAATCTGCAATAGAATGACCTTCATTGATTAACATTTGGCAAATACTGTTATAAGCTAAGTTTTGCGCTCTAATGGAATTACGGTATAAATGTATAAAATCTTCTGATAATGCATCTTTAAAATTTTCCCACAACTGATCTGGATGTATAGGGTGACAATGTATCAAAATGCGCACAAATAATTGTCGAAGATTACGTGGCATCATCCAACTTACAGCTTCCTGCATAGCTCGACATCATTCCTCATCATCTTCGATTAGACCTAATGCTAAACATACTTCCGAAAATGTTTGATACTGAACGCCGTTTACATTCTTTAAATCATCAAAACTTGTTGCCCCTTTGCAATGTAATAAAAGTAATCTCAAACGGAAGAGCTCTACTTGACTTAGGCTAACGGAATACGTACGTCCTATGCAATTGAATTGAGATTTTCGTCCAGACCATCTGTAAACTTTATGACCATCTTCTTTATGCTGTTTATACACATGATGAGATGGAATTTTAGTATACGTAAATTGTCGAGCTTCATGATCATTTTTATTCAAATCAAAATAAGCTAATAACGTGCTTGTTCGATTTAATGCAGCGGCCACTGCAACATCATCATTTAAATCTTCAATTACAATCTACTGCTGTTTAGGTAAATGAACAGATCATCGTGTTATGCCATGACTTTTACACTGCAGTGGTTTACTTAGAATACGATAAAATGCTTCAACTGGGCTAACGTATCTAGTTTCTATATAATTACGTACTCCGTCGTGATTTATTATAATCTCATTATTTGCATCCTCAATTGTTATATTCGCAGCATCATGTCCTTTGTATACACATTTATATAAATATTTTACTGATCTTACACTGGAAACCACTTCTACGTTTATATGGCAATTGAATATACGCAGTAATTGTGGACAATATAGCACAACAAATCGGTTATCTACTGTTTGATTATGACGCACTATTGATCTGCCATTATTTCTTCGTCTGTAATATGAATACCCATCAGATGACATTACCGGTTCCTCACGAAATTCTTTCGGATAATCCTTTGAGCATTTACCTTCTACTATACATCTACTATCGCATGGACCATGTATCATATTATGAACTACAATGTTATGTAATACCGGATCTATCTTTAAATCAGGAATTTCTGCAGAGATAAATTTATCGATGTCATTAATGGTCGTCAACTTATAACCATCTTTCAAAGTAATTAAAATGTGTGCATGAGGTAAACCTCGTTTCTGGAATTCAACCACATGAACATGAGCTGAAACATCACCAAAATACTTCTCTTTTGTTATAAGCAATATTAGACGTTCTTTTTTCAAATGAAAAACCCGCGCGCATATATCTGGTCTGTCTGAAGCCTGTTGGCCCGGAAATAGATTTTCTCGAATTTCACGCCAATTAGGATTACATGTCATTGTAATAAATAAATCAGGTTTTCCTTTACTACGAACTATAGCCATAGCATCTTGATAATTTTGCATCATATACCTAGGAGAACCAACAAATGTTGATGGTAAGATGATCATTTTACCTATTTGGCAATTCATGTTATTCGCATTATTATTTAAATGATCGATTAACCTTGATATGATTCAACACGTAACTGTTTTTGATGATTACGAAGATACTCAATTCGATCTTTCTCTATTTTAACATAACTATCAACGATCCATTGTTGAAATAATCTACGCCCTAATAAAAATGCATTAAATATATCAGGTTTCACACTAATTCTATATTTGATATAAGAACACCTAGTTACACGACGATCATGTCGCTCACATTGATCATTATTTACATCACCTGCCTCAACATTTAAGTTACTATTTTTTTTTCATTATATTTTTATGCCAACCTTGTGAACCATGAGGATAGAATAATGGGTAGACCATAGGTTCCACATTTGGATCCATCGAACTTATCGATCACAATACTCGCGTGTTTTTATTCCGAATCGTCACATATGATTCGGAATATCACCATCAGCTGTTGTACTAAACACAGCAGCAACTTCGTTTACTCTTCGCAAATTATATCTATTACAATCATATCCAGGTTTTAAATTAAATAATAATTGTAATTCAGGTTCAGTATCATTACCTAATAATTCACGTTGATGGTTAATTTCTTCTTTCATCATTTCATATGACTTTGCAAATATATTACATTCTCTTAACATTTGTTCTAAATAATCCATAATTTCTCTATCGGATCCTAAATTACCTGCCATCCTGTAATCAACAGCCTCTTCAGGATCAACAATAAAAAGTTGACCATACTGAGGATTTTCATTTTCCGATGGATATAAAGCTTCATTTATTTGGTAATAGACTTGTCCTTGTATCTTAAAACTATACGGAGCTCTTCCTATGATAGGAACTAAATTTGCATTAAAGGATGCAAACGAAAACGAACTACTATAATTCCGAATATGTGCGAAGAACGCCCTACTTTTTACATGATGATTTTCAAATAATAAACGTAATTCAGCTAGAAAATCTGGAATGGGTTCTAATTCAACTGATCCATGCCCACAACAATCATGAAATGAATTATCTTTATTAAACACCTTTTCAGCAAAGTGTTTCGCATTACAATGTTTACATAAAACATTCATTTCCCCTAAATAATATTCGTTGACATTATCGCTTTGTAAAATATGAATGTTCTGTTCCAGTAATCTTTGATTATCAATATTTCTTTCGCGTCCTGGACGTTCCAATTCAACTACTTCATCATCATGTTCCGGTCACGATATCTAACTCTACATTGCGTTACACTCTCAGCTCCTTGAGTACGCCGTCTTTGTGCAATAATCGACCTCTCTTCTGATGTTTGTCTTAAGCGTGATCTACTTCTGCGATTTGATAAATTCAGATTGTTTCCACTAAATTTGGACGAATTTTGAGAACTACCAATATCCACATTTTCAACAGATTGTGAATTCACATCGCGATTAGTACAAATACGCTCTCTAAACCTTCTAGCTCTCTCAGCTCCTCGAGTACGCCGTCTTTCTGCAATAATCGATCTCTCTTCTGATGTTTGTCTTAAGCATGATCTACTTCTGCGATTTGATAAATTCGGATTATTTCCACTAAATTCGGACGAATTTTGAAATCGGGAATACCCAAATTTTCAACAGATTGTGAATTCACATCGCGATTAGTACAAATACACTCTCTAAACCTTCTAGCTCTCTCAGCTCCTTGAGTACGCCGTCTTTCTGCAATAATCGATCTCTCTGCTGATGTTTGTCTTAAGCGTGATCTACTTCTGCGATTTGATAAATTCAGATTATTTCCACTAAATTCGGATGAATTTTGAGAATTGGAAAAATCCACATTTTCAACAGATTGTAAATTCACATCGCGATTAGTACAGATACGCTCTCTATTACTTCTAACTCTCTCAGCTGTTTGAGTACGCTGCCGTTGTCTAATAATTGATATCTCCTCTAATCGTCTAATTCTAGACCTTCCATGATAGGCAGGAAGCGAAGGCGACGAGCCAACCGAACGGCTCTGCGCCCCCCGCAAGGCCTGAGGGTAACCTTCCAAAAAAGCCAAGGCTATTACCCTAACAGCGCGGGAAATGGGAAAGGGAGCGTGTAGAGGGGATCACTACTGCCCCCCTCCCCGAAGAGGTCCCCAAAGCAGAAGATGTCTTGGCCGCGTGCGATAGCCGCCCCGCCGTGAGAGATTCAGCGGCGCCCACGCCAGTTGCGAGCTGATGAGAGGCCTCGGCGAAGCAACCGACCGATGCAGAGACAAGGTGGTGGCTGCGAATTGAGGTCGGCGAGTTTAATCTCCGCGCGCTGTTGGATCCGGGAGCATCCACGACAGTGATGGGCTCTGTCGGACTCCAATTAGCAACAGCACTGGACGGAGAGTTTGTAGTATCCGACAAAAGAGGGGTAAGATTAGCGGATGGAAGCCGCAGCCCCTTGCTAGGCCACGTGATGCCGCCCATCACTGTGACTGACCTCACTCGTGATATCCGAGTCACCATAATGCCGAACTTGCATGCCGACTGTTACTTAGGGGTCAACTTTGTACGAGCGTTCAGGGCCGTACTACAGCCGGATACGTATAGGCTATTCTGTAAGGAGACGGAAGCCTATGTCCAGCTGGAAGTAACCAGCTTGACTCCCGATCCTAGCTCGGTAGCGGCAATTGGGCTCGAGGATGCTACGGACCTTCAGCGAGTGGAGCTGACGGTCATGGTCGACGAGGTCCTAGGCAAGCTCCCACCAGGACTAGGCTGCGTCAAAGGCGCAGAGCATGATATTCACGTAGAAAACGCTCGACCCATCAAACAGCGTCATTATCCAGTGTCGGATAAGGTGCAGGGGGAGATGCATCGCCAGGTTTGCGAGATGCTCAACCAAGGCATCATTGAGCCCTCCAAGAGTGTTTGGCCGAGCCCCGTGGTGATGACGCCGAAGAGCGACGGCACATGACGGTTCTGCAATGACTTGCGGAAGGTGAATGCAGTCACCGAACCCGACGCCTATCCTCTGCCGAATATGCAGAATATTCTGCGGAAATTGAGGAGGGCGAAGTTCATCACCACGCTCGACCTCAAGAGCGCGTATCATCAGATACCGTTAGCGGAGGTGGAGCAACTCATCACCGCTTTCACGGTGCCGGGGCTGGGCCTGTTCCAGTTCCGGCGGATGCTGTACGGACTGACGAACGCGTCGGCTACCTTCCAGCGGCTCATCGACCAAGTGTTCGGGCCCCGAGCTGAAGCCTTACGTCTACGCCAACCTCGACGACATCATCATAGTCGCAGAAATGTTCGAGGAGCATAAGAAGTGCTTGAAAATGGTGTTGGTGAGGCTCGTCGCCGCTGGACTAACTCTCAACGCAGAAAAATGTGTCGTCTGCTAGCAAGAGGTAGCATATTTGGTCTTCTTGGTTAACGGGAACGGCACGAGGCCGAACCCGGCCAAGATAGAGTCCATCAAGAATTTTCCGCAGCCGCAGAATCTGAAGCAGCTGCGCCGATTCCTGGGCACCTCATCGTGGTATAGGAAGTTCATTCCGAACTATGCCACGATCGCCGAGCCACTTACGAGTCTGACAAAGAAGAACCAGAAGTACGAGTGGCTCGACGAGAAGCAGAGCGCCTTCGTGCTGTTGAAGACGATGATTATGACCGCTCTGGTTCTACATCGCCCTGATCCCAACGGCCTTTTCATCGTGCAGACGGATGCGAGCGATGTAGGCCTTGGCGCGGTGCTGCTACAGGAAGTAAACACTCAAGAGCGAGTAATCGAGTTCGCGAGCCGGGTGCTGACCCCGGCGGAGCGGAACTATAGCGTCACAGAAAGGGGGTACCTTGCGGTTGTCTGGACGATACAGAAGTTTCGCCCTTACATCGAAGGCTACAAGTTCAAGGTGGTGACAGGCCATAGCAGTCTGCGGTGGCTCTGTTAGATGAAAAACATCACGAGCAGGCTCACTCGGTCGGCGTTGGAGTTGCAAGGTCACAAGTTCTCGATTGAACATCGGAAAGGCGCCTTGAACCACGTAGCCGACGCCCTCTGTCGGATGTACGAGGATGAGGAAGGCCCAGAGCTGGCTGCGGTGTTCTGGTCAATGGACACCGAGGATACGTGGTACCGAGAATGGAGCGCCAACGTCCGGGAGCATCCCAACGATTTTCCAACCTACAAACTCGTCGCGGGCAACCTTTATTGCTGTCGACCGAACCCGGACGTAGTGCACAGCTCTACCTGAGTTAGCCCCGCCATGTTGCTTTACGGTAGGCAGCCAGAGCTCCCTGGCACGCAGCGTAGGCTGCAGGAGGTTGCGGCAGAGACACTGATGCAAGACGAAAGTTTGGCTCGCTGGAAGGAGCGGCTTGACGCCCTTCCAGACCTCTATCGCCTCGCAGGCGAGAGCGGCTGAAGATTGCCAAGCTACCTATTACGATGCAGGCAGATTAGAGCCAAACTTCAAGCCGGAAGACAGGTTCTCGAAACGCAGCCACGCACTCTCCTGGGCCGTAAAGGGAATCGTGGCTAAATTGGCCCCTATGTTTGAAGGGCCGTATTGGATTACCGCCATACTAGGCTCCAACACCTATAGACTAGTATTAGTAATACAATTGGCAATAACCACAATATCGATTTTTCTAATATAAAAATACTTGACACAGAATGTAATAGAAGAAAAAGACTTTTTTCAGAAGCTATTTTTATACACACACAGAAGAACTATATGAATAAACAATTCAAAATTAGTAAATTAGCTAAGAAATATACATCTTTAATTAACAACTGTGAATTTATGCGTTTACAATAGTATATTTCTGATCCGTAACTAAGTATTTTGAATTCAACGTTTACATGTATTCGTCTCTTTACATATTCTCATTACACACACACAGACAGAATATCCTACTATATAAGGACTTGCAAAGTAATATTCGAACCACTGACTCGTGGAATACCATTCCGCTAAAGTAACTTGTGACTATTACGTTTCTATGTAAGTAATTTTTGGATAATTGTTGTAAAATCATCAAATGGGGAAAAAAACGTGTTGTATTTTAAACTTGTTGTGTACAATATTTTGTAGCCCTGAAGAGGAGAGGTTCAATAAACTCTCGAAATGTCGGAAATAACTGTGTTTTTTATTTCATTTACCACTTGGTAGTATGGCCATTAATTAATATCCACTACTAACTATTCAACAAACTACCATTCGTGTCAACTATTCAATTAACAACTGCAACGTCTGACCTAATAACACGTTGTTAATTTCTACATCTGGGTTTAACAGTAACTACAACAACAACTTCGCCCAAGATGACAGCATTATGTTCACACAACACTATGGATACAACAACAACTCGCAGCATGGACGCAACACATATGTTGAATATTTCCAAAAAAGAAGTCCTGCAACACTATCTAAGAATACGTAAGGACGTTAATGTTAAGATAATTTTACACCTAATTTTCTAAATCTTTAACTTTGATGCTAAACGACATTTCCAACTACTAAGTAAAATATTTTACAAGGAATGTTACTATCGACAACGAGTTAAATTGCTAGTAAACTGCAAATTTTTTGACTTGTATCCAAAACATTTGGACTGTATTACACAAAATGTTAAGAAAAATCATATGTTCTCAAATAATAGCAAAAATAAACAAAACAAATTAATTGATAGGATCAAGAGTCAGTTGCTGAATATTGATATTGTGATTTACACATCCGTTTATCACAATTAAATAAACAGATTGAAGATAAAACCAAACTACTATTGAAAATTTCGGAAAATGACTTAGTTTATCTTTTCATAGATTATTATAAGACGAAACTACAATTTATTACAGTGCCATTAAAACCAAATTATTCAAAAAATTAAATTGTATTTATATATATAAGATATAGATATAAGGAACCGTCTAATAGTACGAACGATCAAAACTCAGAAAAGGTCAGTACTCCGCATGACAACACATAGGTGATTGACCCGTGTAATAATACGTATGACAAGTGGTGTATTAACGTCACGAATGTTGAACTTCCTATTTATTAAATATAAATCATAGATGTATTGAAAGTCGGTGAAAAATTCAATTTTAATAATCATTTTGATAACTCTTTGACGTTACATTATCTAAAGAATTTTGAAACATTTTTGAACAACAATATAGAATATGAGAAAACAAATAAGATAAGATATACATTTTTGTCTCATATAAACAGATTTTATAACAAAGAATTATCTCTAGACACTCATTTTGATAAAAAATTTAAAATAGATTTAAAGGAAACAAAAGAATTTATAAAACACAATCCTCAAATTTTAATAACCAGAACCGACAAAGGTAATACGACTGTGATTATAAAAAAATTAGACTATATATCTAAAACTGAAAACTTATTTCAAGATAAGAAATAAGTAGGTAAGCTGGGCTGGTTCTGACGCACTGCGCCAGAACCCGTCCACCATTTGCGGTCGGGATTTCGATGAGTGAAAATCGAGTGCGCCAGAACCCGTCCACGTTCTAGCGCACTGCGCCAGAATCCGTCCAGCATTTTTGATCGCGATTTTCCACGAGCAAAAATTCACCATCACGCGCGACAATCCCACTGCCGTGCACACCGACAATTTTTAAAACTGCACGCTCAAAGCGAGAGTGAATTCAAATTAAGTACTCAAATTAAGTAGCTTAATTATTATTTATTTTTATTTGAAGCTGTATTCGTTACAGAAAGAAAAACGTATCATAATATCTTTTTTTACCAGTCAATTATTTAATTAGAAAATGTGCATTTGAAAATAGATATTAAAAATTATTAAAATTAATTTCTGGTTTTAAATAAATAAAAAATATTAAAAAAAAATAATAATAAAAGATTCTCGGAAAAATTAAATTGTAATTCAGGTCTATGGATAAAAGAACTTGATTTTTTTAAACTATTTTCAATCAGTAGTTTTTTTTACCATGTTATTTTTTATTTTTTATATGGACATTATTTAAGTATGAAAGGAAAAAAAAGGAATAATAAATCACGTGGGCGACCGCGTAAAAAGGGAAGAGTTGTCAAAAATGTTGGAAGAAAACGTGTAACTCATGATAAAGCATCGGCTCGTACGTTACGAAGACGAGCTAAAGAAATAGTAAATCAAGCCAACAATGACGATACCTTATTAAAGTTAGTTGTAAATGTAGCTAATGAGAATATTAATGATATATCGGAAAACAAAAATATTGTACAAGAAAGTGACCAATGCAGGCATACTGCAACTTCTGCATTAGCATTTTTTTTAGAATATGATTATTCTAAAAATCAGTATCAAGGATTAGTAACAGATTCCAAAAATAGAGGAAGTTCAGTATATCCTGATTATACATTTATTCGGAAGGCGAAAAGTCAATGTTGCCCAAACAATTATATTACTTCAGAAGCAGCTGTCCAAATTTCTTTACAGGACATGTTAAATGAAACTGCTGAACGTTTATGTGACGCTGTTGCTTTTGACTGGAATGAAATTAGTTTTCATGATTTAGAAATGTTTATTACGTTAGGTTTTGATAGTTCATCCGATCATGTAAATCCGCATCAGAGCAAGAAAATGAATTAAATAAAAATACAAACGCTCAGCAGTCTCTCTTTGTCAGCAGTTTCATAATTATTCAAATGAAAAGTATTACGAACAGTGAAAGTTTGTGGATGAATCCAACACCACAAAGTACGCGTTTTTTTCGCCCTTTGCGAATATAATTAGAGAAGGAAGATGAACATGTAATTATTGCAGAATATAATCGTTTAAATCAGGAAATAAACAAACTTCAGAGGCATAGATTTAAAATGATAAATAATAACACCGTAAGAGTGAAATTTAATATTTCCCAAACATTATTTGATGGAAAATGTATTAATACTATATTAGGAAATAAAGCGACTAGCAGATGCCAATATGCTTAAAAACAGCACACCATTTTGGTAATTTAGAAGATGCTTTTACTCTAAATGAGTCATCGTTAAATTTTGGTCTAGGTTTATTACACGATGAAATAAAAGCTTTTGAACATCTTATTCACATCGCATATCGCTTAACTATTCAAACATGGGATGTGAGGAAGCACTCGAATTTTCTCTTCTTTTCATTTTCATTATATCTTTAAATAAAAATTGTAACACATATACAAAGACTTATAACTTCAACGGATTATTGTTATTTTTAAAATAAATACTAATCTAATATGTATTTTACCACATTTTAGAAAAGTTGGAAGAGCAAAAATTAAAAATACAAAAAGAATTACATAAAAATATTGGAATTAAAGTTGACCAAGTTTTACAAGGCCACGGTACTAGCAATTACCAATACTGGTAATTTAGCAAGAAGATGCTTCGAGGATCCAGAGATATTTGCACGAAGCTTGGGAATCAACGAGAAATTTGTTAGCAATATTGCTTTAATATTGGTTGCTTTTAAGTGCAAAAAGCAATTAAATTTAGATAAGCTTGATGCATTCTGTTGGGAAACGTACTGCTTACACTATCAGTTATTTCCGTGGGCTAGAATGAATCCCACTTTTCACAAGGTATTAAAACATGGTTGCCAAATAGCAAAGCAGTATCCACTACCAATGGCCTACTATACTGAGGATGCTAATGAATCGTGGCACAAGTTGTACAGGAAAAATATGGTACAACATTCACGTCAAAATAGTAGGAAAAATATAATTCTTGACGTTTTTAACAGAGCTATTTACCTATCTGATCCGAAAATTTCAATTCTACAGATTGAAAATCGCATAAAATTTCATAAAAAATATAAGGTTTCATCAGATGTGCAAAGTTTTCTTCAAGACTGGTAATTAAATGATATTATCTATTCTTAAGTACTACATTTTAAGAAATTTAAGTTTGAAATTAACACTCATTATTCACTATACCAGTTATACGACTTTATATTAAATTGTTGATACTTTTAGATATGAAACATGCAATTGCAAAAATCTAAAGAATTATTCTAATAGTTCTATTTTATTTCTATAATTTTCAAGAATACTTTCTAGTTTCGTCAATTTTTAATGAATGCTTTTTTTCTACTTTTTTATATTAATTATATTAATTTATTAAAATAGTCTATAATTATTAGAGTATTCATGTAATAGAAATAAGTGAAATAAACATATTTTTTTCTTTTTAGCGAACTTTCTGAAGAATATGAGGAGAGCAACTTATCAGACAATAATATTTAAATTTATCAAAACTACTTTCAAGATTTAAATAACTGTTGCTCACATATGTACATGTATACATATCAGCGTTATTAAAACTGATGCACATGTGGTATTTATACCATAATGTATTTATACTTATTACCATATTAGCATAACGTAATTATTCAAGTAGCTTACAAAGCAGATAAACTTTATTCGATGATAGCATGAGTAATTTTCCAATGATAAAGTGTCTTTATCATATAATTATGCGATATTGGGAATAATATATAATCTCATATTATCAAATGTAATTAAAAAATGCGAAAAATTATAATAAATGCTTTTCATTACTACAAAAACAAGAAAGGCCAGCTAATTTCACTCATTTTCATCGAATTTTATCGAAAACCGGTAAAGATAAACTTTTTTTGTATTTTTCATGAAAATTTCGTCGACATAGGTAATTTTTTTGCATATTCGAATTCGTTAGTCCAAAATATATAAAAAATGAGTTGTTATGACTTGAAATAATATTTATTCTTTTTCTGGTAATAAATAGAAGTTAACAAAATGCAAAAATTCGATATTTAGAAGGGCTATTTGGTACTTAAAAATTTTTTTTACATTTAAGACTATTTTTTCCATATTGCCACTTTCATGACCTTTAAAATGCTTTTTGATTTTTTGCAAAAGCTCTCTCCGTTGTAGAGATATTTAATTTTGTCACAAAATTCTTCGAAATATCGCACTGTGTGGCGGAGCGCGGGGAGCACAAGTGCTCACCTGTTGAGCGTCAGGACGAAGATGGCCGCGACGTCGCTTCTCAAGCACGCGGCGTCTTCTTCTTCTTCTTCCTCTCCGCTTGACTCGTGAGAGAGCCGCGCAACGCGCTATCAGTTGCGATACTTGGCGGCGCGCAAGATTCAAATCTCGCGGTTCTGTATGCGCTACTATTATCTTTTTATGCATGCGCCCGTTACACCCCCCACCCAGATTTAGCGTACCCTGGACGTAATATCGGAGAAAGGTAGGGCGCAGAAATAACGTGAAAACGGAACTTAGGTGAAGGTTCTTCCTTTTATTACAACCGTCATGGGCATGGGTCACTTATTTACGCCCATATACAAAAATAATAATCGCAGAAACAAAAATGTATACAAAATATTTACAAAAAAATGTACAGAAGGATTCGGGCGGCTCGGGCCCTAAGTCGTGCCATCCCCGGTCTAGCTACGGGGAAGCACGTCAGGCCCCGGAGGATAGGCAGACGTGGCAGTAGAGTATGCGATCCGAGCATGGAGGATTTGGCTGGGGTCGCTCCTCCGCGATACCCAGCTCGACGGCGGCCCGTTCTACGGTGCCTGGAGGGCTGCCTCTTCCGCTCGGCGCTGGCCGCGCGCCTCCTCCAATTCCTGCTCCAGCTGTACGCGGGCGCGCTCCTCTTCAGCCTCCTTCTGACGTTGGAGGCGGGTGCGTCGCTCAGCCTTCCAGGCTGAGATGAACTCAGCCTCCTCCCGCTTGGCCGCGATAAACCGCTGCCAGTAAGCGGCGGAGGTGTGAGGTCGGGCGTACGTGCCCATGTAGCGGTCAAAGGCCTCAAAGGCCGCTGCCCTTCGTTGGCGGGCGGCGTAATCCAGTGCGCGGGCTTCCAGTAGTCCGCTCTCCAGCTCCACCCAGCTGGGGTTCGCTGGCATTGGGGCAGGACCGACATTCACACCCACGTCTCTGCCCATCCTGGGGCATGGCGCTGGAATGGCACCGGCTGTCGGGGCTGCGATATCCTCCTGAGGCGCGGCGAGGAGCACTCCAGGGCGTGCGTTGGCCTGGCCAGCCTCCGCGTCGTCCGCCTCGACGATGAGGGGCTGCTCCCGGAGCATCTCTCGTGCCTCCTCCTCTCGCTCAAGGCGCCATTGGCGCAGGAAGCAAAGCACAGCCTGTGCGACGCTCTCCACTCGCTTTCCCATGTCCAGGCCGATCAGAGCGGCCATGGCCCTCTCGGAGGTGTCTTCGGGTATCTCCAGCATCTATAAAAGAGATCCCAGGTTATTCCAGTATTAAAATGTTCTCACGCGCAATTGGTCGCAAGTATATCGAGGGGGAAAAAGGAACGCAGGGCTCGCAACGCTACGGAGGCTTACGGGGACGACCGCGTCCCCTGCGAGGAGTATTCGGGGCTCCCTGTCCTACCGAAGGGGGTTCGGCAGGAGACGCAGTTTCGCCGCGCGCTCTCAGCGGCCTCTCCCGCATACCTTTGGGGATCTCCCCTGTCTCCCGAGAGACGGGTAATTCCCCTGCAGGCGTTACCTCTGAGTCACCTTCCGCGTCTACTTAATTTGACTCAGGCGACTCACTGTGGTAGCGCTTAAGGGGATTTCACCAACGGGGCCCGAACCCACAGAGCACGGCGCCCCGTGTGATGCGTACAGGCTCTCGCATGCGCTTCCCCTCTCCTTCTGTTGAGAGTTGCTTGCTACGGGACTGAGCACAGATACCGAGACACGCCTGTCTGTGTGTGCGCAGCAAACGTGCGCGCCAGCGGCGCTCTCGCTCTCTCTCCCCTCGCCATGCATGCGTCTCACGCGCGCGTGAAATCTATCCTAACATTCCGCACTCTCAATTAACGTATCTCACAAACGAGACCGCTGGGCTTTCTCAGATTTGAATAAACTTTTCGAGTTACAAACGAAAATGTCCATTTCGCGCGGGCGGTCCCATAAGGCGCTGTGTTAAAATGCGTGACTTTGATATTTAACATCTCGAGAACTAAACCGCTGGGAGTTTTTAGATATAAATATCATATAGACAATAGTATTATCAACACCGGGTCAAAATTGAGAGAAATTTCTAAGAAAAGGCGTTTTGGGTGAAACGCCCTTAAGCTGGTCTGCAGCCACTACCTCCTCGATCTGGCCCCCCTCACCTACTAGTCTATAGTTAGTAGTGGATATTAATGGCCATACTACCAAGTGGTAAATAAAATAAAAAACACAGTTAGTTCCAACGTTTCGAGAGTTTATTGAACCTCTCCTCTGCAGGGTTACAAAATATTGTACACAACAAGTTTAAAATACAACACGTTTTTTTTCCCATTTGATGATTTTACTTCAATTATCCAAAAATTACTTTCATAGAAACGTAATAGTCAGAATTTACTTTAGCGGAATGGTACTCCACCAGTCAGTGGTTCGAATGTTACTTTGCAATTCTGTATATAGTAGGATATTATGTCTGTGTGTGTGTAATGAGAATATGTAAAGAGACGAATACATGTAAACGTTGAATTCAAAATACTTAGTTACAGATCAGAAATATACTATTGTAAACGTATAAATTCACAGTTGTTAATTAAAGATATATCTTTAATATATATATATATATATATATATATATATATATATATATATATATATATATATATATATATATATTCCTTATATATATTCCTTATATATATTCCTTAGCTAATTTACTAATTTTAAATTGTTTATTCATATAGTTCTTCTGTTTGTGTATAAAAATAGCTTCTGAAAAAAGTCTTTTTCCTCTATTTCATTCTGTGTCAAGTATTTTTATATTAGAAAACTCGATATTGTCGTTATTGTCAATTGTATGAGTATATAAAGATGAATTGTTATCCTGCATGATATATTTACGTGTGTGTTCTTTGATTCGGACATCCAAACGTCTACATGTTTGACAAATATATGAAGCATCACAATCTTTACATTTGATTTTATAAACAACTTTGACATTGTCACAGGTTTTGGTTTTATCTTTTCCTAATTTTACGATATTATTTAATTTATTTTTGGTGCTATAAATTACGTTAGTATTATGTTTTTTAAAAAAATGATTAATAAAATTATGCATTTCTTTAACATATGGTAAAATAATGAAACTCTTTTTGTTGTTATTGATTTGTATATTATTATGTGTATTGAATAATTTTTTTAATCGTTTTTTAATATATACATCTATTAATTTTGGTGGGTAATTATTTTGTAATAGTAATTCTTTGATGACAGTTAAATTCTTTTTATGAAAACAAGTGTGTGATAATTTTATGACTCTATCCACCAAACTGTAAATGATAGCTATTTTATTGCATTGACGTTGTTGTGAGTAATAATTTAAGTAACGACCGGGGAAAGTTTGTTTCTGATACCAATCTGTGACAATGTAACGCTGTTCATTTACAATTATCTTAATATCTAAAAAACTAATACTATTATTGTGCGGTAATTCAACTGTAAACTGTAAGTTTTTATCATATGAATTAAAAATGTTGACAGTGGCATCAATCATATTTTCAGGAATACAAAGTAAAATGTCATCAACATAGCGGAAATAAAACAAGGGTTTAAAGTTAAGTTTATTAATCGAATGAACCTATAAATCTGCCATGGTAATGTCTGCTAAAATAGGACTAATTGTATTACCCATAGCTGAGCCAAAAATTTGTTGATACAATTTTCCATTAAATTGGAAAAAATTGTTATTTAAAATAAACTTTATAACGTTTAAGAATTCTGTACAACTCATGTTAATTTTATTATATAACAGTGACCATCTCTTTTCAATTGCTTTTAGAACTAAATATTCAGGGATATTGGTAAAGAGACTCACAACATCCAAACTGATTATTTCATGATAAGGTGGGATTTTGAAATTGTCAATTTGTTCTTTTAATTTTAAGCTGTTGTCTGAATGCGAAATTGGTGGTTTTAGATTTTCTGTTAAAAATTGTGTAAAAAATTTTGAAATATTGTAAACTGGCTAATTTATAGCAGAAATTATACGCCTAATCAGAAAGCCATTTTTATGGATTTTTATTAAACTATATGCTTTAGAAACATTATATTTTTGTAGTACTGGTTCAAATATTTTGCCAAAACCAGAGAAATCACTTGTATTTAATGATTTTACTAATTCATTTGTTCTTTTTTCCAAACCGAATATGAGACTATTTGTTATTTCATTATAATATTTCAGTAGTAGGTAAGCTGGACTGGTTCTGGCGCACTGCGCCAGAACCCGTCCACCACTTTCGGTCGGGATTTTCGACGAGCGAAAATCGAGTGCGCCAGAACCCGTCCAGCATTTTTGATCGCGATTTTCCACGAGCAAAAACTCATCATCACGCGCGACAATCCCACTGTCGTGCGCGCCGACAATTTTTAAAACTGCACGCTCAAAGCGGGAGCGCGAGCAGCGAGAGAGTGCGCATGCATATGGCGAGAGTGTACGCGTTCGCTCGCAATTTATTTTAATCTTTTATACTTATCGCGTTCGGGTAAAGAATTGGTATTCGTAGAATACTTTTGAGAATACTGTTTCCATTTTGAATCCTCCTTTTGCTCCTGTTTAGAATCAAGAAGAGGAGTATAAGCGCTTGAACTTGTGTTTTGACCCATCTTGTTCGACGTCAGGGACAGGAATGAAGCATTTACTCCCAATCCATAGACGTCTCTCACGTTTCGTAGAATTTTTTCAGCAGTTTAAGGTTATGAAGTGCACAGCTGGTTTTGTAGGCGCCCTCGTGGTTTGGGCAAACTGTTACAAGCTTGATCTTGTCCAACGGTGGAAAACCCATCTCCGTTACATCGTGGACGTTGAATTTGAAACGTTCGAGCTATTTTTTCTTGATGGAGTTCATAACGCGTATCTGACTAGCATCATGCAGACATTCTCGAAGAATACTTCCGATGTCAGTGTAGGGACGGTTACCTGACTTCCAAGAAATACCGTGATAGAACTTCTTCAGCAAAATATTTTCTCCCTTATACAGTCAAACATAGAATTCTACGAGCCTGTTAACCCAACTGCACCAGAACTCTCATAGTATTTTCGAGTCAAACATAGAATTCTACGAAGCCTGTTAACCCAAGTGCGCCAGAACTCTCATAGTATTTTCGAGTCAAACATAGAATTCTACGAAGCCCGTTAACCCTACTGAGCCAGAAGCCCTACTAAACCAGAAGCCTCCCCACATTTTCGAGCTCATCTAATCGCGAGCTCTCGTATAGCTTGATGAGGTAGCGCATATTTAAAACTAATGACTACTTTAATCTTTTATATTTATCGCGTTCGGGTAAAGAATTCGTATTCGTGGAATACTTTTGAGAATACTGTTTCCATTTTGAATCCTCCTTTTTTTCTCCTGTTTAGAATCAAGAAGAGGAGTATAAGCGCTTGAACTTGTGTTTTGACCCATCTTGTTCGACGTCAGGGACACGAATGAAGCATTTACTCCCAATCCATAGAAGTCTCTTTCGTTCACATTTCGTAGAATTTTTTCAGAAGTTTAACGTTATGCAGGTAATCCAGACGAAGATGAAAAATATCTAATGTACTACGATGCTAATAAGCTGTACGGATGGGCTATGACAAAACACCTACCAGAAGGAGGTTTTTCGCTGTGTGGAAAATGTAAACGAACCAAATTTCTTTGACATTACTTCCTCGAAGCCCCCGCTATCGCACCATTGGAGGGCTATAAGAGCAGCCGCATCGTAACCGCTCCATCAGTCGATTGCATCGAATCAACGAGTTGTGTAAGGTATTACTTCTCAGTGCAAGATAGACTACAAGGATTCATCGAGTGCTACTTCCCAGTGTAAGGACTACTACGAGGATACATCGTGTGTGTTACTATCCAGTGTAAGGACTACTACGAGGATTCATCAAGCCAGCATTGTGGAAGAACGTAAGTCAACTAGGAGCGTGACAAAGACATTTAGGTGAGAATGACATCTCCTGAGTATTACGGTTATATAGTTAAATTATTATGGAAATCATTAGAGAGTGTAAACAAAGGAGTTGCAAATTCTACTGATATAAAGAACTGGATTGATTTGAATAGTGATGCTATTAATGCATTACAGAAGTTAGCCACTTCGGGAACGCTCCAGAGCAAAGAAGCAGAAATGCCAAACATCAATGACACATTTGCTGACTATTCAAAATAAACTGCGCAATTTTTTAAAATCTGGTGGTCGCTTGTTGCAAAATTCATCACCACCATTAAGTGAGGAAGGAGACCAAAGCATAAATGGGATGATGTGTTCTCAGCATTTGAGAGACGCATACGATCAGGCGTGATATCTAATCTAACTCATATGAATATCGTTTCGTTTATGAAGGATGCTCAAATCATATTTGAATCGAAGATAATGGAGGCTCTCAAGGTATACAATGCGATTAAAGTGAATGCCGAACTTGCAACAGAATATATAATTCAAAAGAATTGCTCGGTAGAGGCGGAAGTTAAATTCTTTAATACAGAAAATGCACCGATATATAAAGTCACAGATTTAAAACAATGGTTCGATGTTAATGTTAAACAAGCTATTCAACGTGAGATGGAAGAATTTCAAGAAAGAGGTTCCGGATGGAGTCTCCAGCAAATTTTAAGTCTAACGATAAACATCAATAAGTATGAGCCGATGAAAGGAAGTTCCTACATACCACTACCAAAAGAAATACTAGTAAGAAAAACAAAGATGATCAATGTTTCAAGGGGTCTATTTTGGCTGCTCTACACCCTCAGGAAAAAAACGTTGATCGAGTTAGTAAGTATTTCAAATATGAAAGTGATTTAAACTTTAATGGAATAGAATTTCCTATCTCATTGAAACAGATAAGTAAATTTGAAAACCAAAATTGTGTTTCTGTAAATGTATACATTTTAAAAATGTATAGTAGCAAGTTCAAGGTTCATCCATGTTATATTGCATCTCTAAAGAAAAATTTGCATGTTAATTTACTTCTTATACAAGACTACTATGTAGATGAAAATGAAAAAGAAGAGGGTAATGATAGTCCAAATGCTTCAATGCCAAAGTTTCATTACGTTTGGATTAATAACTTGTCACGCTTGATAACGAGTCAATTAAAAAAGCGTAATGGGCAATGTTATATTTGTGATCGATGTCTACATTATTTTCAGTCAGAAGAAAAGTTGAATAATCATGGAGTAGACTGCATACAATTAAATAAGTGTATGATTAAATTACCAATACCACAAGATAATATTCTTTCATTTAAAAATTATAATCGACAGACGAAAGTACCTCACGTTATCTACGCAGATTTTGAATGTCTGTTGAGACCTGTAGAAGACGAAGCGTCGCGCGCATTTCAAGAACAGCTTACAGTTTTGGATATTATTCAAAATGTAGTTTCGATGATAGTCGATCGGGCTACCACAACTATCGTCAGGAAGAAGATGGTCAAATGAGTCCCGCTGTATCGTTTATTGTAAAACTTCAAGGATTGGCTACTCAACTGGAAGAGATGTACAATGCCCCTAAACCTATGAATCTCAATCATCAAGATGGATGACTTTAAAGTAGCTAAATTATGTCATATTTGCACTAAGCAGTTTTCTGCTAATGATAAGAAAGTAAGAGACCACTGTCATATTACTGGAAAGGAAGTAAACTATATTATTTATTCATGGTATTTAAATATATATTAAATTAATTATGTGTATGATTTCAGGTATAGAGGAGCTGCTCACGAGGGATGTAACGTCAACTTTACAGATGCCAGGTTTATCCCAGTAGTGTTTCATAATCTGACAGGTTATGACTCTCATTTTATCATTAAGGAATTGGCAACTGATGAAATTTTAAAAGGACGTGTACAACTTATTGCTGAAAATAAAGAGCGATATATATCTTTCACCAAGTATATTGAAGGGAGCGATTTTAACTTTAGATTCATAGATTCCTTCCGATTCATGACATCTTCTTTGGAGAAACTTGCATCATATTTAGATGAAAAAAGGATTACTAGCACTATATTTGAAAATGATGATGGTTACACCAAAGACAACATCAAGTTACTATTACGAAAAAGTATTTTCCCATATGATTATGTATCTTCATTTGAAAAATTGGAAGAAACAGAGTTACCATCAAAAGACGACTTCTTCAGCAAATTAACAAACTCTGGAATCGCAGAATCTGGTTATGATCATGCAGTCAACGTTTGGAATACGTTTAACATTAAAACTCTTGGTGACTATTCAGACTTATATCTTAAAACAGATGTACTTCTTTTAGCAGATGTTTTTGAGAATTTGCGATCGACTTGTATTGAGGCTTACGGATTAGATCCTGCGCATTATTATACAACACCAGGATTGACTTGGGATGCTATGTTGAAATACACACAAGTTGAACTTCAATTGCTTTCCAACATAGATATGTTATTGTTCGTTGAAAGAGGGATCAGAGGTGGAGTCAGCCAATGTTCACACCGTTACGCTAAGGCTAACAACACATTTATGTCTGATGACTATAATCCAGACGAAGAGGAAAAATATCTACTGTACTACGATGCTAATAACCTGTACGGATGGGCTATGACGCAACACCTACCAGAAGGAGGTTTTCGCTGGGTGGAAAATGTAAACGAACCAAATTTCTTTGACATTCCAGATGATGGTCCTATCCGTTATATCTTGGAGGTGGATTTGGAATATCCGGTAAATCTTCACGATGATCATAAAGACCTGCCTCTGTGTCCTGAACATATGGCTCCGCCTGGTTCTCGTCAAAAGAAGCTGCTGACTACTTTATTCAACAAAAAGAGGTACATTATTCATTATCGTGCCCTGAAACAAGCACTCAAACATGGACTAGTGTTAGAGAAAGTTCATAGAGCACTCAAATTCAAACAGAGTCCATGGCTCAAGCCATATCTCGAATTAAACACGGAGAAGAGAAAACAGGCAAAAAATGAGTTTGAAAAACTCTTTTTCAAACTTCTGATTAATGCCGTGTATGGTAAGACAATGCAAAATGACCGAAAACGAGTAGATGTGAAACTCTTTAACAAGTGGACTGGCCGCTATGGGGCTGAGGTATTGATTGCTAAACCAAATTTCCATAGCCGCTCGATCTTTGATGAAAACTTGGTTGCCATACAACTCGCTCGAACTGAGATTACAATTAGAAAGTCGATTTATGTAGGTCTTAGCGTTCTCGATATCTCTAAGACTCTCATTTATGATTTTCATTATTCGTATATGAGACAACGACTGGGTAAAAATAGCAAACTTCTCTACACTGACACAGATAGTCTGATATATGAAATTCGAGGAGTTAACATATACGAGATTATGAAGGAGGATATCAACAAGTTTGATACTTCAGATTATCCTGAAAATAATCAGTCTGAACTACCTCGTAAGAATAAGTAAGTCATAGGATTAATGAAGGATGAATGTAAAAGTAACATCATGACCGAATTCATCGGACTTCGAAGCAAAATGTATAGTGTCCTCATACAAAACGATAAACCTATTAAAAAAGCCAAGGGAGTGAAATCAACTGTTGCGAAAACAAGTATCACTTTCGATAACTATCGAGACTGTCTTTTCAATGAGTCAACGGTGACCTGTCAACAGAATAATATACGCTCCAAGAATCATATCGTTCGAACTGAGAAAGAGAAGAAGGTTGCTCTGAGCCCACATGATGATAAACGTCATCTCCTCGTGAATAGGACGGATACACTTCCTTGGGGACACTATAGAATATTCGATGAGGAGGAGGACAGAGAAGTTCTAGAAAATTTGATACATTTGGAGGAGATGGAGGTGGAAGAACCAATCACGAGTGAGAGTGATGGAGAGGGGGAAGCCGACGGATGCCTACATAAAGAGCGCACGGCCAGTCAGCACATTCGTTCGCTCAATGAGTCTGAGAACGGAGAGCCTCCCAGCAAGAGACTTAGACTTTAAAAAACTCAAACACTTTAAGGTAAGTATTTCATTTATTGACTTGTAATATTCTTTGAAAATAGTTAATATTCTTCTTTGTTTCAGAATGGACTTTGCTATGTTAAACCGAATCTGCTCAAATACCTATCTTCTAAAGAAGAATCTGTCCAAATTAGAGAAGGGTGAGACGTATATAGTGACAGAAATCAAGCAGGTCAGCACCAAGTATGGATTGAAGGCCGTTGTCGTCATCGATGGAGAGTTCCAAGTCTTCCTCCCGAATCGAGTTTCTAAGGCTCTCGAGGAGAATGGGAATTTGTTCGATGAACTCGCCGAAAGGGCTAATAAGTATACATTATTTTTTATTGTATCAAGGCGAACAAAATTTTGAATTTCGTAAAGATTATATGTGTAAATAAATTATTAATATTGTAATTTAATTAATAATTTTGTAATGTAAATTAATAAGCTTATAAAATAAATTTAATAAAAAAATAATAAAGAGAAAGTTTACGGAGGGGAAAAATGTTTAGTTGTTCCTCACAGGTAGAGAGCGTAGGTTGGGGCTCTCACCACTTTCTCTTCATTTAATTATTAAAATGATATAAAAAGGTGTCACTCTATGACATAAAAGGTGTTACTGTTTAAAAGGTGTCACTTTATGAAATAAAAAAGTTGTTACTGTTTAGAAGATGCCACTCTATGACATAAAAAAGGTGTTACTGTATAAGAGATGTCACTCTATGACATAAAAAAGATGTTACTGTTTAAAAGGTGTCACTCTATGAAATAAAAAAGGTGTTACTGTTTAAAAGGTGTCACTCTATGACATAAAAAGGTGTTACTGTTTAAAAGGTGTCACTCTATGACATAAAAAAGGTGTTACTATTTAAAAAAGTGTCACTCTATGACATAAAAAAGGTGTTACTGTTTAAAAGGTGTCACTTTATGACATAAAAAAGGTGTTACTGTTTAAAAGGTATCATTCTATGACATAAAAAAGATGTTACTGTTTAAAAGATGTCACTCTCTGACATAAAAAAGGTGTTACTGTTTAAAAGGTGTCACTCTATGACATAAAAAAGGTGTTACTGTTTAAAAGGTGTCACTCTATGACATAAAAAAGGTGTTACTGTTTAAAAAATGCCACTCTATGACATAAAAAAGGTGTTACTGTTTAAAAGGTGTCATTCTATGACATAAAATGGTTCTACTCTGGCATAAAAGCATAATAGGGCATCATTTTAGAATATAAAACTAGTCCTTCTATGACATAAATGTATTAAAGGGTTGCTCTATGCTATAAAAGTATAAAAAGGATGTTAGCTGTATATATATTTATTAAGTTGATGCTCAACTCTTGAAGCATAAACATGTCAAATGCACAGAATGTTATTAGCAAGTTTCAGGATGCTATATTACAAAAATCAGAGTCTTTATTAGGTTTGACAAAAAGCGCTGAATTTTTCGATACAACTAATGATATGGAAACTTCTGAAATTGAACTATCTAATATGAGACCTGGCCGTAATAACATTCCTAGTTCTAATAATTATAAATTTGCAAAACTAGTCAAGAAATATGTAACGAAATTAAATGGAAATTCTAGGAGATATCTAGATAGTATTTATGGTGTTTACAAGCGATCACTTATGATCGGAAATTCACCAATAAAGTTTGAAGGGGACTTTGTCCAGGTAAAGGATCGGAACTATCGTTTGTCTGCAGGATTATTACAATTACTATTCAAAAAACTTCCGGATGAAAGTCTTATCAATTCAAATGATTTATATAATTATCGCATGATTATGGATGTTTCAAGCGCTCACAAAAAGCACTATTGCATGAATAAGCCGATTCGAAAACTAAAGAGTAAAAAATTTTATAATTTTATTGGTCCAATGTTCGAAAAGTCGTTTATAAAAAGTGACTCGACATTATCTCGAGAAGACATTGTTAACGAAGCTGAAAATGCAAGAGAGAAACGTAAAAGGGTTGAGCAAACTAATGCAGTGGTAGCCAAAAAGATATTTGAACCAATAGTCAATCCTCTAAAGAAGTTTGTAACTGTTGAACCAGATACTCGAATTGACTCCCATCTTCTAACTACTAACAAGACCGATAGTTATTACGAAGCTGATCATTCTAGTGAACATATATCAGATTCCTCAACTAATAAATATTCACCCAAAATCATTCATGATCAAGAAGCACGGGAGCGCTTTGAAGGTAATAACTTTATTCGTTCGAAATACCAACGAGAAAAGTGGACTAGTGGCGAAGAAGAAGAAGTTGCTGCTGTTACAACTGCATATGAACTCGATGTCTGGGATGATCCTAACAAATTAGTTGATCGCTTACGAGTACTCATTGCTGAGCAAAATATGGGAATAAGAACTAACTCTGATGAAATCCGTTATATTCTCAGCGAACTTCGCAATGCTGGAATCATAAGTTAATGTTTGAAATGTTATATTATACTAAATCATCTAAATAATGGCAATATTCGCTAAGTCTAAGCTATAATAATATATATCCACACACATACACGTTTGTACTTTTACACCTCATACTACACCATGCATTATAACACACACATATACGCCCGCACTTATACACACGTTCGTACTCGCATCGTGCATCGCGCAAAATAACATACTGTATCATATATAAGATCTGCATTCGAAGCAGCAAAATATTAATAGTAAATATAAATAGATATGAAAGCACGTGCGTGTGTTTATATACAATAGAGTAAATATAAACACTGGTATAATACGGCTTCCATTCATAACTTCTATTACGCTAAGCCTCTGACGTCACTACCACAACATTGAGTATTCGAGAAGCTTCGAAAACCTTCTACAACCATCGATACACTTTGTAAGTGCATCCAGTATAGTAAGTGTATTTGTAAAACGGTCACCAGCTGCTCTCTAGCTCATTACATCGTTTTATTTTTTTTATTTAAATACGCTGGTATCCGTTCTGCGGGTGCTGCTACGAGGCGGACGGCAGCGGCGGGTAGGACGGCGGCGGTAGCATCGACGTCGATCAGGAGGAGGCTGATGGCTGCTACGAGGGCAAACGACTGCTGTTGTTCCTGCTCCTGCTGTTGCTCTTCCTGCTCCTGTTGTGGCTCCCGAGCGGTCTTGCTCCCATTTATGTGATTTATCAACTCCTGGAGGATATCCTCTTCCATGTCCCCGTTGATGAGGTCCTCCAGAAGAATCGACACGGAGGCCCCCTTCATGATGGATAGAGAGAGAGCGAAAGAGAATTCGCCTCGAATATTCGGTTGTGTAGCAATAAGAACATTCGCTACTGCCGGAGGATTCCGTGAAAAACATCTCGAAGTTTCCATGCTCGCGCGCGTGAGTGCAGAACGTTTGAGACGTAGTTCGCGGGATTCGGTGATGGTTACAGCCTTCACGAAGTTTCCATGCTCACGCACTCTCACTATAAATAAGGGTGTGTTGCGTAACGGTCTCTCATTGCTGTTGCCGCCGCTACTCTCATCCTGGCTGTCATCCTATCCATCGTATATATAAGCATGAGCACGTGCGGAGCAGATGAGATGTGCCGGTATGCACAGCGAGTGGCCATGATGATGTTATTGTTCTTCCCCCACTC
Organism: Torymus aiolomorphi; assembly: GCA_036365515.1. NCBI lineage: Eukaryota > Metazoa > Arthropoda > Insecta > Hymenoptera > Torymidae > Torymus > Torymus aiolomorphi. Next base: position 76,402,346 of record CM070877.1, on the reverse strand, counting down.
CGTGATTTACCACCACCGCTGCTGTTCTGGAAGGTTCTCTCCCCTCTCTGAAAATTCTCAAGCTCGGAGAGGGCTATAAGAGGAGCTGCTGTGCCCGATTGGCCTCATTCACTAATCCGACCAAACACCAGGAGGACCTGCAGAGAGAGCCGTCCACCGGGATGAGTTCATGGCTGATGTGTCCAGGACTTGCTGCTGGCTGACAACGAAGAGGTCGACTGTGCCGCTGTCTCTGCTGCACCGCTTCTTATAGCCGTGGCTGCTTCTCCCACTCCTTGGTTTACCACCACCGCTGCTGCTCTGGAAGGTTCTCTCTCCTCTCCGCAAATTCTCGAGCTCGGAGAGGGCTATAAGAGGAGCTGCTGTGCCCGCTTGGCCTCATTCACTCATACGGCCAAACACCAGGAGGACCTGCATAACGTTAAACTTCTGAAAAAATTCTACGAAATGTGAACGAAAGAGACTTCTATGGATTGGGAGTAAATGCTTCATTCGTGTCCCTGACGTCGAACAAGATGGGTCAAAACACAAGTTCAAGCGCTGTACTCCTCTTCTTGATTCTAAACAGGAGAAAAAAAGGAGGATTCAAAATGGAAACAGTATTCTCAAAAGTATTCCACGAATACGAATTCTTTACCCGAACGCGATAAATATAAAAGATTAAAGTAGTCATTCATTTTAAATATGCGCTACCTCATCAAGCTATACGAGAGCTCGCGATTAGATGAGCTCGAAAATGTGGGGAGGCTTATGGTTTAGTAGGGCTTCTGGCTCAGTAGGGTTAACGGGCTTCGTAGAATTCTATGTTTGACTCGAAAATACTATGAGAGTTCTGGCGCAGTTGGATTAACAGGCTTCGTAGAATTCTATGTTTGACTCGAAAATACTATGAGAGTTCTGGTGCAGTTGGGTTATCAGGCTTCGTAGAATTCTATGTTTGACTGTATAAGGGAGAAAATATTTTGCTGAAGAAGTTCTATCACGGTATTTCTTGGAAGTCAAGTAACCGTTCCTACACTGACATCGGAAGTGTTCTTCGAGAATGTCTGCATGATGCTAGTCAGATACGCGTTATGAAATCTATCAAGAAAAAATAGCTCGAACGTTACAAATTCAACGTCCACGATGTAACGGAGATGGGTTTTCCACCGTTGGACAAGATCAAGCTTGTAACAGTTTGCCCAAACCACGAGGGCGCCTACAAAACCAGCTGTGCACTTCATAACCTTAAACTGCTGAAAAAATTCTACGAAACGTGCAAGATGTCTATGGATTGGGAGTAAATACTTCATTCGTGTCCCTGACGTCGAACAAGATGGGTCAAAACACAAGTTCAATCGCTTATACTCCTCTTCTTGATTCTAAACAGGAGCAAAAGGAGGATTCAAAATGGAAACAGTATTCTCAAAAGTATTCCACGAATACCAATTCTTTACCCGAACGCGATAAGTATAAAAGATTAAAATAAATTGCGAGCGAATGCGTGCACTCTCGCAGTATGCATGCGCAATCTCTCGCTGCTCGCGCTCTCGCTTTGAGCGTGCAGTTTTAAAAATTGTCGGTGCGCACGACAGTGGGATTGTCGCGCGTGATGGTGAATTTTTGCTCGTGGAAAATCGCGATCAAAAATGCTGGACGGGTTCTGGCGCACTCGATTTTCGCTCGTCGAAAATCCCGACCGAAAATGGTGGACAGTTTCTGGCGCACTGCGCCAGAACCAGTCCAGCATACCCACTACTGAAATATTATAATGCAATAACAAAAAGTCTCTTATTCGGTTTGAAAAAAGAACAAATGAATTAGTAAAATCATTAAATACCAGTGATTTCTCTGGTTTTGGCAAAATATTTGAACCAGTACTACAAAAATATAATGTTTCTAAAGCATATGGTTTAACAAAAATCCATAAAAATGGCTTTCCGATTAGGCCTATAATTTCTGCTATAAATTCGCCAGTTTACAATATTTCAAAATTTTTTACACAATTTTTAACAGAAAATCTAAAACCACCAATTTCGCATTCAGACAACAGCTTAAAATTAAAAAAACAAATTGACCATTTCAAAATCTCACCTTATCATGAAATAATCAGTTTGGATGTTGTGAGTCTCTTTACCAATATCCATGAATATTTAGTTCTCAAAGCAATTGAAAAGAGATGGTCACTGTTATATAATAAAATTAACATGAGTTGTACAGAATTCTTAAACGTTATAAAGTTTATTTTAAATAACAATTTTTTCCAATTTAATGGAAAATTCTATCAACAAATTTTTGGCTCAGCTATGGGTAATACAATTAGTCCTATTTTAGCAGACATTACCATGGCAGATTTATAGGTTCATTCGATTAATAAACTTAACTTTAAACCCTTGTTTTATTTCCGCTATGTTGATGACATTTTACTTTGTATTCCTGAAAATATGATTGATGCCACTGTCAACATTTTTAATTCATATGATAAAAATTTACAGTTTACAGTTGAATTACCGCACAATAATAGTATTAGTTTTTTAGATATTAAGATAATTGTGAATGAACAGCGTTACATTGTCACAGATTGGTATCAGAAACAAACTTTCCCCGGTCGTTACTTAAATTATTACTCGCAACAACGTCAATGCAATAAAATAGCTATCATTTACAGTTTGGTGGATAGAGTCATAAAATTATCACACACTTGTTTTCATAAAAAGAATTTAACTTTCATCAAAGAATTACTATTACAAAATAATTACCCCCACAATTAATAGATGTATATATTAAAAAACGATTAAAAAATTTATTCAATACACATAATAATATACAAATCAATAACAACAAAAAGAGTTTCATTATTTTACCATATGTTAAAGAAATGCATAATTTTATTAATCACTTTTTTAAAAAACATAATACTAACGTAATTTAGAGCACCAAAAATAAATTAAATAATATCGTAAATTTAGGAAAAGATAAAACCAAAACCTGTGACAATGTCAAAGTTGTTTATAAAATCAAATGTAAAGATTGCGATGCTTCATATGTTTGTCAAACATGTAGACGTTTGGATGTCCGAATCAAAGAACACACACGTAAATATATCATGCAGGATAACAATTCATCTTTATATACTCATACAATTGAGGGGATGGGCCGAATAACGGTATAACGCGATTTATTTCACTTTTGATTTTATATTGGAATACGAATGAGCATCATTTGATACACATTATACATTGATTTTGTGACGATATTGATATATTTACGTAGAGTATTAACAATGATCTGTTGAAGAATGGTATAATTCCAGTAATACCGAAAAGAAATAATATAAGTTAATTCGCGTTATACCGTTATTCCAAATACATATATTTGTTTCATCAATTATAAATGATTGCTTATACAGCTATTATTTAAGTTCGTAAGAGCAGCGGAGACTGTACATAAAACGAAATATTCTTGTATAAGGCGACCGCATTCTTTCCGTAGTTTACAGTGGTGACCGCTAAGGCAATTTCGGTAAAAAATGTAAACATTGAAATTCTCGCCTCTTTCAAAGTTTTGTTACATATTTCGGTTAGTCTGGATTCTCGTTCGGAAAGCAGCACATCGCAACAACGCATTGAACATGGAAGATGACAGTTCTAGTTGTGAATTTTCGAGTGCGGATTCGGAATCGTCGAATCATCTTTCAACGGAAGAAGAATGTGCTAAAAAGAGTGCTAATAAGGGAAAAAAAAGGAAATGCAATTCAAACCTCCACAATGATTCAAAGCGAAAGAAGCGCAAAAATTCTGGAAAATCGTTTATTTCACGCAAAAAAAAGTTGAAGGTAAATATAGTTTTATCTTTTAAAAAAATTTCTAAATTTTTGCCAAAACATTTTTAATTAAAAAATATAAGTATTTTTTAGAACAAATACTTTTCGAACAAGAAATTTAATTTTAAATTAAAATTACACAAAAAATAAGTGAAAATAAATTTTTTTTTAATTCAAAAAATGTTTTTCCATTGTCATTACAAGACAACTAAATTTGTTCCTAATACTCTACATTTTTTCTATCATAATTTTTTCAAGGTATCCAATCCGTATGTATAGGTATACTATATTATGTTCCAGGTTCCGGCAAAACATTTTGAAATTCCGAACAAATGCTGCACAAAGGAGTGTTTCCGTAAAATATCTAGAGAAAATCAACAAAACCTTTTTACGACGTTTTGGGATCTTGGTGACAAGGAAAAACAGGATTTGTTTTTAACCAAGTTTATACAAAAAGTTCATTTAAAATCGAAGTCTTTACAAGTAAAAACGAAAAACAGAAAATGTGCGTGGGCGTATTTCGTTAAAGTGGATTTAGTTCATGCACCAGTATGTAAAGTGTTTATATTAAATTTATTTCAAATTACGGTTAGACGTATTACTTTTGTAACATCAACGTTACAACAACCGATTTTGGATTTAACAGATTATCGCGGTAAACAAAAAAATAAAAAAAAAATTCCAGATAGAGTATATGAATTAGCTTCAATGCATTTATCTAAAATTCCGCATAGTAAATCTCATTATACAGATTCTGAACAGTTATATTTTGATAATCCTGCTTTGACAATTAAAGATATTTACAGAAGTTTCCAAGAGTATTTTCATTCCCAGACTAACAAAACATTGACAATGCAATATAGCACGTACCATCGATGGTTTAGAGAATATAGTATATACTCTATAAAGGCACCTCGCACTGATACATGTGATTTTTGTACTGAATGCAGTCAAAAGTTAATTAGTAATCCGGATGATCCTTGCAAAGAAAACTTTGAACAACATAAAAAAAGTGTTGAAAAATATAAAAAAGTGAAAAAAGATATATTACGAAAATGTAAGAATGACAATACGGTATTAGTTTTTGAGTTTGATTATGGTCAAAATTTACCATTACCAAAATTAACGGTAACGTCACAATTTTATAAACGTTTATTTTGGATGTATGTGTTCAATATTCATTGCCACAACGATCAGAATAGTGCGTTTTATTGGTTTTTAGAGTATTCTGCTGGAAAATCACCAGAATCTGTTGCGTCTTTCGTTCATGATTTTATAAAACTTTATCTTCCTTTAAGTACTGTGAAAAAGATAATTTTCTTTTTTGATTCATGTGGCGGTCAGAACAAAAATCACACCATGGTTATGTTTTTTTCGTGGCTCAGCAAAATGTACAATGTGTATGTTGAACACATATTTCCTGTACGCGGTCACTCGTACAATCAATGTGATCGAAACTTTGGTTTGTACGGCGTACTCAAAAAACGCAAAGAGACAATAGAAACTGCTTCTGATTATTTAAAGCTTTTTGAATTATGCAGAAAAAAACCACAACCATTTCTTGTTATTGATGGTACGTCGATAGTAAAAGATTGGTATAGCACACTAATAGAGAATTCGTTTTCAAAGCCGTACAAAAATAAACAAATCTTCAAAATACAATCCTACGATCGATTATTTTTTTCCAAAGATGGAAATGTTAAAGTAAGATTTTCAGAAGACCATTCAAAAGAAGAGATTTTTCAAATCTGGAAAAAAATTTTCATTCCAAAATTAGTAACAGAAAACTTAGCAAATGTTTCTCCTGTTGGATTATTAGATGAAAAAGTGAAAGATATACAGGCATTATTAAAATTTATTACGCCGGATGCACGGTTGTGGTATGAAAACATTCTAGAAAATGTTAAATCTAAAGTCTCAAAAAAATCGAATAATAAAAAAATGATTGTAACAAATAAACAACAGCAACAAGCAAATTCTAAATTAAAAAATGAAACAGAGATAAAAAATGTAAAAAAGAAAACTAAAAAATAAAATATGTTTTTCTTTCATCTAATGTACAATAAATATAATGTATGCAAATTTTTTTTACTTAATAAATTTTGTTTACTGCAAAAAATAGACTTGATCTTTGAAGAAACGGTATAACTCAAAAATGTCATTATTCAATAAATAATTAATTTTTTAATATTTTCTCGTACTTATGGTATTCTATAGGTTTTTCATTAAATAGTTGAGATATTTGTCGAATTATTTCAATCCAATTACCTTTTTATTCGACTCCCACGTTTTTTTCGTTTTTCTCAAAATGATATTTTACGAGTTATACCGTTATTCGGCCCATCCCCTCAATTGACAATAACCGCAATATCGATTTTTTTAATATAAAAATACTTGACACAGAATGTAATAGAGGAAAAAGACTTTTTTCAGAAGCTATTTTTATACACACACAGAAGAACTATATGAATAAACAATTTAAAATTAGTAAATTAGCTAAGGAATATATATCTTTAATTAACAACTGTGAATTTATACGTTTACAATAGTATATTTCTGATCCGTAACTAAGTATTTTGAATTCAACGTTTACATGTATTCGTCTCTTTACATATTCTCATTACACACACACAGACATAATATCCTACTATATAAAGACCTGCAAAGTAACATTCGAACCACTGACTTGTGGAATACCATTCCGCTAAAGTAAATTGTGACTATTACGTTTCTATGAAAGTAATTTTTGGATAATTGTAGTAAAATCATCAAATGGGAAAAAAACGTGTTGTATTTTAAACTTGTTGTGTACAATATTTTGTAGCCCTGCGGAGGAGAGGTTCAATAAACTCTCGAAACGTCGGAACTAACTGTGTTTTTTATTTTATTTACCACTGGGTAGTATGGCCATTAATATCCACTACTAACTATAGACTAGTAGGTGAGGGGAGCCAGATCGAGGAGGTAGTGGCTGCAGACCAACTTAAGGGCGTTTCACCCAAGACGCCTTTTCTTAGAAATTTCTCTCAATTTTGACCAGGTGTTGATAATACTATTGTCTATAAGATATTTCTATCTAAAATCTCCCAGCGGTTTAGTTCTCGAGATGTTAAATATCAAAGTCACGCATTTTAACACAGCGCCTTATGGGATCGCCCGCGCGAAATGAACATTTTCGTTTGTAAGTCGAGAAGTTTTCTTAACAATTTTTCTAAAAACCGAAATGTTATTAAGGTGATGTGAGATACCGGCATAATACAAAAACAAATATATCTCGTGCAATTACTGGTAGAATCCTTCCAAAGAATTCCTGAATGCAGTATTTACATTTACGGAGTGCCTAATTGGCATACTTTTCCAAAAAAATATTAAAAAATTGTTTAATTAAATAAAAACCGTTGTGGTCGATAAGTAGGAATCTACATTTTTATCATTTTATCTGATTTTAGAACAAGGATATTTCATGAAAATACTAATAGAATCATTCCGGAAAAATTCCTGAGTATATTACTTGCATGTACGGAGGGCTTAATTAACGTATTTTTTTCAAATAAAGGTTTAAAGTCAGTTTAATAAATAATGAATTTAGGATGATTTTGGACTGCACATCGCCTTAATGACATCTATTAGAACAAGACATTCAAATCTGAGAAAGCCCAGCGGTCTCGTTCGTGAGATACGTTAATTGAGAGTGCGGAATATCAGGATAGATTTCACGCGCGCGTGAGATGCATGCATGGCGAGGGTAGAGAGAGCGAGAGCGCCGCTGGCGCGCACGTTAGCTGCGCACACACAGACAGGCGTCTCTCGGTATCTGTGCTCAGTCCCGTAGCAAGCAACTCTCAACAGAAAGAGAGGGGAAGCGCATGCGAAAGCCTGTACGCATCGCACGGGGCGCCGTGCTCTGTGGGTTCGGGCCTCGTTGGTGAAATCTCCTTAAGCGCTACCACAGTGAGTCGCCTGAGTCAAATTAAGTAGACGCGGAAGGTGACTCAGAGGTAACGCCTGCAGGGGAATTACCCGTCTCTCGGGAGACAGGGGAGATCCCCAAAGTTATGCGGGAGAGGCCGCTGAGAGCGCGCGGCGAAACTACGTCTCCTGCCGAACCCCCTTCGGTAGGACAGGGAGCCCCGAATACTCCTCGCAGGGGACGCGGTCGTCCCCGTAAGCCTCTGTAGCGTTGCGAGCCCTGCGGTTCCTTTTTCCCCCTCGATATACTTGCGACCAATTGCGCGTGAGAACATTTTAATACTGGCATAACCTGAGATCTCTTTTATAGATGCTGGAGGTACCCGAAGACACCTTCGAGAGTGCCATGGCCGCTCTCATCGGCCTGGACATGGGAAAGCGAGTGGAGGGCATCGCGCAGGCTGTGCTTTACCTCCTGCGCCAATGGCGCCTTGAGCGAGAGGAGGAGGCACGGGAGCTGCTCCGGGAGCAGCCCCTCATCGTCGAGGCGGACGACGCGGAGGCTGGCCAGGCCAACGCACGCCCTGGAGTGCTCCTCGCCGCGCCTCAGGAGGATATCGCAGCCCCACCAGCCGGTGTCATTCCAGCGCCATGCCCCAGGATGGGCAGAGACGTGGGTGTGCATGTCGGCCCTGCCCCAATGCCAGGGAACCCCAGCTGGGAGGAGCTGGAGAGCGAACTGCTGGAAGCCCGCGCACTGGATTACGCCGCCCGCCAACGAAGGGCAGCGGCCTTGAGGCCTTTGACCGCTACATGGGCACGTATGCCCGACCTCACACCTCCACCGCTTACTGGGAGCGGTTGATCGCGGTCAAACGGGAGGAGGCTGAGTTCATCTAAGCCTGGAAGGCTGAGCGACGCACCCGCCTCCAACGTCAGAAGGAGGCTGAAGAGGAGCGCGCCCGCGTACAGCTGGACCAGGAATTGGAGGAGTCGCGTGCCGGCGTCGTGCAGAAGAGGCAGCCCTCCAGACACCGTAGAACGGGCCGCCGTCAAGCTGGGTATCGCGGAGGAGCAACTCCAGGGGCCCCAGCCAAACCCTCCATGCTCGGATCGCATACTCTACTGCCACGTCTGCCCATCCTCCGGGGCCTGACGCGCCTCCCCGTGGCTAGCCCGGGGATGGCACGACTTAGGACCCGAGCCGCCCGAATCCTTCTGTACATTTTTTTGTAATTATTTTGTATACATTTTTGTTTCTGCGATTATTATTTTTGTATATTGGTGTAAATAAGTGACCCATGCCCATGACGGTTGTAATAAAAGGAAGAACCTTCACCTAAGTTTCATTTTCACGTTATTTCTGCGCCCTACTTTTCTCCGATATTACGTCCAGGGTACGCTAAATCTGGGTGGGGGTGTAACGGGCGCATGCATAAAGAGATAATAGTAGCGCATACAGAATAATAATAATAATAATAATAATACTTTATTTTCGATCTTGGCCAAAAAAGAAATAGTACAGAGGTAAGAACAACAGTTGATTCGAGAGCTGAGCTTCAAGTCACGCTAGTATCATATACCGAGAAAATGATAACAATACAAACAGATATCACAGATTTTTACACTTAAAATGCTAGATTGATCATTTGAGTTAATTACAATAAAAATATGTAATGATCTATAATACCTGTAGGTATCATGTGTCAACGCTATATACATATAGACAATAATAGTCAGTCAAGAATTTAGTTCAGTCAAGAATTTAGTTCAGTCAAGAATTTAGTTCAGTCAAGAATTTAGTTCAGTCAAGAATTTATCGAATGATATAAAAAGATATCACAGTCATTTAAAATAATGTCAATCAAGTTCGAACAAATGCTCATGGAGAGCGTGTTTGAAGCGACTAAGACTAGGTAGATATTTTATGCACTCAGGGAGGGAATTCCACAGTTGCACACCTCGGGCCCTGAAAGATAGTAAGCCAAACTCGGTTTGCACCTTTGGAATCTTAATGTCCCTTGTGGCTCCCCTAGCGGGTCGGCCTAACTGGCGCTTCTCAAACATATCAAATAAATAAGACGGAGGACGTAAATTTATAATTTTATACAATAGAACAGCAGTGAAATACTGCCGTCTCGTATCCGTCCGCAACCAGCCCAGCTTGTACCGAAGAGGAGTCACATGATCAGTCCGTTTCACTCCAAAGATGTACCTGATACATGCATTTTGCAGTCTTTGTAGTCGAGATTTCTGTACGTTCGTAGCGTCGAGTGTTATCTCGGAACAGTAATCGAGAAGAGGGAAGATTAATGCCCGTACCATATTCGGTGGTGCATGATCGGACAAACCGTAATGCATAAAGCACTCGATTCACCTTTACCGTGAGGTGGTTAAAATACGATTTCCAAGAAAGTGTCCGATCTAGCACAACCCCAAGGCTTGTCACCGTATCGGTGAAGGGAACAGTGACCCCCGATCCCGGATCGACTCCAGGCAATCTCAGCTTATCGATACGATTTATCATGTACTGCGAAGCAAAGAAAATGGCTTGAATTTTGCCTGGATTGAGTCTAAGACCAGACCGCGCAGCCCAGTCCGACACAGCTCGAGCCGCTGCTGATAGTTTGGGCAGTCCCCTCTCCTCCAACTGATTGTACGGCACTTGTACATAAATTTGCAAATCGTCTGCGTAAAGTATATGTCCTATGTTGTTATTGAGAAAAAGTTGCTGTATGTCGTTAATGTACAAACAGAACAGCAGAGGCCCCAGCACCGACCCCTGTGGAACACCGAGATTGGTTACTACCCAATCAGAGGTTTCATTCTTATTAAAAACTCTTTGCCTTCTATCCAATAAATACGAGTGTATCCAACAGAGGACGGAGCGTGATAGCCCCATACTGCTCAGCTTGCGCATCAGTGCCGTTGGTGAAATAGTATCGAATGCTTTGCTAAAATCAAATAGCAACGCGACAGTAACGAGTTTTTTGTCAAGGCCGGATCTGATGTCGTCCGTCAGTTTGAGAAGTGCGGTGGCCGTACTATGGTGTCGTCGGAAGCCGGATTGAAGACGGTCAAGAATACCCTTTTTGGTTATATAATCTAACAGTTGATCATGAGCAAGCTTCTCCAAGACCTTGGAAAGAAAGCAGAGCAGTGCAATCGGTCGAAAGTCCGAGGGAGATGAAGGAGAAGATTTCTTTTTTAATGGTATCAGCTGTGCTTTTTTCCACGTTCCTGGAAAAACATTATTGCTAAGCGACGAATTAAATAGTGTGACTAGAAGTGGTCCGATGGTAGGAAGGGCTTTTGCAATAACACTCTGCGGAATGCCGTCCTCTCCCTTGGCCTATGAGGTAAAGTGATCTACCGCAAGTATAACATCATGTAGCGTCATATGTTGGAAGAAAAAACCCTCTTCAGGTACAGAATTAATTGCTCTGATCGCTTCATCATGCGATTCCAAGGGAGAACGCGACACAGACGCAAAGTGTTCGTTGAGATCGTTAAGCGAGAAGCCATGCAGTCCATCGGCCGACTTAGGGAGAAGATCGAGGCTACGCAATTCCTTCCAAAAGTTACCTTTATCGTCCAGTGTCCTTTTCAGTCGGTTACGTATGTATTTGGTCCTTGCTTGTTTAGTCGCGTCCGTCGTTTCTCTACGTAATCTGATGAACTCCTCTAGCAGTTTGCGATCGCCTGTCCGCTTATGTCGCCGCAAGGCGGCGTCACGTTTGCGGTATAGGACACGCAACTCATCATCCACCCATGGCGGCTGCCGTTTTTTGGGAATGACGGTCCTCAGAGGAGCCAGCAAGTCAACCGCAAGAGTCAAGTTGTCTGTTAGTTTCAGTATCATGTCCGTCAGATCCGGCGAGGGAGAATCGAACGACGACCAATCGTAACCTCTCAGTACAGTGTTAAGTTCGTCTGGATCTATTTTGTCAAATGGCCTGTAAGTAAAGTACTCATGGGGTACTGATGGCGTAGGTCTGTCCAGTGTTACGGAAATGAGGTTGTGGGTGTTGTTATATGGCGCCGGACAATTCTCGATGTCTATATTATTGAATCATTGCTGTCAACGAAGATAGCATCAATCCATGTCCCAGGTAGGGTTTTGAAGTTCGTAGCACCATGCTCGACTACCTTCAAGGCTAACTCGCTAGTGATGTCGCGTAAGTACGTCTCGTCTACAGATATTGTGAGAAGGTTAGCGTTAAAGCCCCCATAAGTATTCTCGTACTGTAGTCACCTCCAGAGTAGAGTTTGAGGTTATCAGTGAAATACTTATTGTTAGTTAAAGAGACATCAGGGGGTCGGTATACTACAGAGATAAAAACGGGATCACCCGTGCCAACATTCAGGGACCCCATGATGTACTCTATAAGTCCAGGTTTACCGGGACCAGTGGTGTCCGAGGTTGCGAGCTCAGTAAATTTGAAAATATTCCGAAAGTACAGAGCCACGCCACCTCCTTGTATATTTCGGTCTTGTCTCACAAGCGAGTAGCCATTGATCATTACCGTCGAATCGTCAAGCATAGGATGAAAACGAGTCTCCGCCACCGCTACTACGTCGTAATCCGGATTGTCGCGAAGGTACTGCTGGACTTCCTCAATATGAGCTTTGAGAGAGCAGGCATTGAGGAAGGCTGCCCTTAGCCTCTTCCCCGAGTGCATTCGCGCGCTCCCGGACCTCTGAGGTAGTCACGCAGTCCCATTTGAGACACATAATGTCTGCCCTATTGGTTGCGAAGCATATGTGTTCGCGATAACGCTAATGTCTGCTGCTGAATTAATAACATGGGAACTTTCACCATCGCGCCACTTGACCAAGAACGATCCTTTACGGTGCCATACATACTTGAATCCGAGTTTTTTAGCTATTGATTTAAGATTTTGAAAATGCTTGTACTTATTTTTATGGAGAACTTCGTTAAAATATATATTTGTATCGATAACATGAGAACGATCATCAAGGTCAAGGTGCGATAGATCCAGATCCCGTGTATGAAGCAAGGTGAAGTTACGCTTCGCATTCAACATGTCGTGTACAGTTTTAGCCGAACGCAGTTGGACAAAGAAAGATGTTGGGCGCTTAGCAGTTGGTCTGGCAGAGCTGCTTTGTTGCTCTCTAACAGCCGATGGTCGACAAGAAACAATATCATCCATCGAAATCGAGTTGGAAACAGCATGGAGTGCTGCGAAAGCAGCGTTTTTAAAATTATAGTCCTTCTTGTCTATAAACCCGGTAATGAGAAGCTCGGAATTTTCGATGGATGATAATGCAATGGGCGTGTTACCTTCAGAGGACGGAGGGGGAGCAGACAATACTGCAGACACGGATTTGTCATTATTATCGATCGATCTTGCCGAGAACGCTAGTGTTTTTTCAAGCGTAATAAATTTCGCATCGAAGCAATCGGTTTGCTTGTCAATTTGTTCGCGAAGCAATTCACATTCTCTCGCAGATGTTTTCAGTTGCTCAGTTCTCTCGACCAACAAGGCTTCTAAAGAGGCCACCTTTGATTCGAGATTATCGATTTTCTGAGTGATATTGGTTAGTACACTCAGAGAAGCGGCAATCTCCATAAGCTTGGACGCAATAGCTTCCTGTTGGGAGGTGATAGCTTCCTGTACTGTATCGCGGATGGAATTAGCGTACGTTACCATGCTGGAGATGATGGTGCCATTCTTGAGTACGGAAGAGTCGAATTGGGCGGAGCTTCTTCTCGACGAACTGGCGAAGATTGAAGTCGATGACGGGGATGAGGTGTTGAATGACTTGCTGCTAGACTTCTTTGCCGAATACACAGGACTTGGCACAAACGTGGTGAGGTTTGAGCGCGGCAGCAAATACGATGTTTTGTCGAACTGCTCTTTGTCTGACTTCGCATTCTGATGCGAGTTATCGCAGCTGTTGTTGATGTTGTTGTTGCCGTTGTTGCTGTCGTTGTTACTACTGTTGTTGCTGTTGTTATTGTTGTTGCTATTATCGCCAATGTTGTTGTTGTGTGCCACAGCCTTCATCGCTGCAACCCGCTTTACAGCGGTCTGCGCCTTAATAGCGGCAACCGGCTGGATTTGAGTTGAAACCAGCAGGGACGTGTTCGTTTCCGTTTGTAGCTCCTGTGATTTGAACGCATTCTTATGTTGATCAGTCTTCTTCTCTCCTGTAGTTGTCCCCGGTTTTATAATTTTGCACACCTTGCATATGTATGTGGTAGCGGGAGAATTGCTTTGTTCCACTATGAACATGGGCTGGCATACGTCATGGAAGGATTTTTTGCATGCGCAGCAGTTCCGAATTTTGGCTTCCTTCCTGTCCACTTTCTTGCAAATACTGCAGGATTTCGGTGCCATTACAAAATCCAATGGTGAGAAAATAAGATATCAAGTGAGATGGATAAATTCAGCTTGAATATCAAACTTGAACGTAAGCAGCCAGCTCCATTTGCTTTGGTTTCGTGGAAATGTGTGCGTGAGTACGCTATAGAAGCTGGCTGACTCACGAGACAGGTGACGCGCGCGAGTAAAGTGCGGGTCCTTGACCTCTGCTTCGATCGTTGGTGAACCTTTTGAATAGTAGGAGTTCCGCCGATGATGATACTCTGATTTTGGCGGCAAAACATACAGGACCACGATGTCTGTGTTGATTGTGATAGACGGAGTGACGTTACGGCGGGGTGCAGGGCGAAGTGAAGCCGAATACAAATCAGCGGCCGATGACAACGAACCGATATCAAACCGGCTCTTTCCACTTTCACAGTTACCTTCACAGTTGAATCACTCTCACACCGATGCAGCACCTCCAGCACAAAGAATACACCACTTTTTATAAAAAAATACCTGCAAGCCACCGTTCAAAATCCCCAAAAAAGTGGGAGCCGAACCAGCGCACGTCCGTACGCTCCGCGCCACCTATCGAGCAATCAGAACCGCGCATACAGAACCGCGAGATTTGAATCTTGCGCGCCTGCACGTATCGCAACTGATAGCGCGTTGCGCGGCTCTCTCACGAGTCAAGCGGAGAAGAAGAAGAAGAAGAAGCTGCCGCGTGCTTGAGAAGCGACGCCGCGGCCATCTTCGTCCTGACGCTCAACAGGTGAGCACTTGTGCTCCCCGCGCTCCGCCACACAGTGGGATGTTTCGAAGAATTTTGTGACAAAATTAAATATCTCTACAACGGAGAGAGCTTTTGCAAAAAATCGAAAAGCATTTTAAAGGTCATGAAAGTGGCAATATGGAAAAAATAGTCTTAAATGTAAAAAATATTTTTAAGTACCAAATAACCCTTCTAAATATCGAATTTTTGCATTTTTTTAACTTCTATTTATTACCAGAAAAAGAATAAATATTATTTCAAGTCATAACAACTCATTTTTTATATATTTTGGACTAACGAATTCGAATATGCAAAAAAATTACCTATATCGACGAAATTTTCATGAAAAATACAAAAAAAGTTTATCGTTACCGGTTCTCGATAAAATTCGATGAAAATGAGTAAAATTAGCTGGCCTTTCTTGTTTTTGTAGTAATGAAAAGCATTTATTATAATTTTTCGCATTTTTTAATTACATTTGATAATATGAGATTATATATTGTTCCCAATATCGCATAATTATATGATAAAGACACTTTATCATTGGAAAATCACTCATGCTATCATCGAATAAAGTTTATCTGCTTTGTAAGCTACTTGAATAATTACGTTATGCTAATATGGTAGTAAGTATAAATACATTATGGTATAAATACCACATGTGCATCAGTTTTAATAACGCTGATATGTATATATGTATATATGTGAGCAACAGTTATTTAAATCTTGAAAGTAGTTTTGATAAATTTAAATATTATTGTCTGATAAGTTGCTCTCCTCATATTCTTCAGAAAGTTCGCTAAAAGGAAAAAAATATGTTTATTCCACTTATTTCTATTACATGAATACTCTACTAATTATAGACTATTTTGATAAATTAATATAATTAATATAAAAAAGTAGAAAAAAAGCATTCATTAAAAATTGACTAAACTAGAAATTATTCTTGAAAATTATAGAAATAAAATAGAACTATTAGAATAATTCTTTAGATTTTTGCAATGCATGTTTCATATCTAAAAGTATCAACAATTTAATATAAAGTCGTATAATTGGTATAGTGAATAATGAGTGTTAATTTCAAACTTAAATTTCTTAAAATGTAGTACTTATGAATAGATAATATCATTTAATTACCAGTCTTAAAGAAAATTTTGCACATCTGATGAAACCTTATATTTTTTATGAAATTTTATGCGATTTTCAATCAGTAGAATTGTAATTTTCGGATCAGATAGGTAAATAGCTCTGTTAAAAACGTCAACGATTATATTTTTCCTACTATTTTGACGTGAATGTTGTACCATATTTTTCCTGTACAATTTGTGCCACGATTCATTCATTCCTCAGAATAGTAGGCCATTGGTAGTGGATACTGCTTTGCTATTTGGCAACCATGTTTTAATACCTTGTGAAAAGTGGGATTCATTCTAGCCCACGGAAATAACTGATAGTGTAAGCAGTACGTTTCCCAACAGAATGCATCAAGCTTATCTAAATTTAATTGCTTTTTGCACTTAAAAGCAACCAATATTAAAGCAATATTGCTAACAAATTTCTCGTTGATTCCCGAGCTTCGTGCAAATATCTCTGGATCCTCGAAGCATCTTCTTGCTAAATTACCAGTATTGTTAGTACCGTGGCCTTGTAAAACTTGGTCAACTTTAATTCCAATATTTTTATGTAATTCTTTTTGTATTTTTAATTTTTGCTCTTCAAACTTTTCTAAAAAGTGGTAAAATACATATTAGATTAGTATTTATTTTAAGATAACAATAATCCGTTGAAGTTATAAGTCTTTGTATATTTGTTACAATTTTTATTTAAAGATATAATGAAAATGAAAAGAAAAGAAAATTCAAGTGCTTCCTCACATCCCATGTTTGAATAGTTAAGCGATATGCGATGTGAATAAGATGTTCAAAAGCTTTTATTTCATCGTGTAATAAACCTAGACCAAAATTTAACGATGACTCATTTGGAGTAAAAGCATCTTCTAAATTACCAAAATGGTGTACTGTTTTTAAGCATATTGGGTATCTGCTAGTCGCTTTATTTCTTAATATAGTATTAATACATTTTCCATCAAATAATGTTTGGGAAATATTAAATTTCACTCTTACAGTTTTATTATTTATCATTTTAAATCTATGCCTTTGAAGTTTGTTTATTTCCTGATTTAAACGATTATATTCTGCAATAATTACATGTTCATCTTCCTTTTCTAATTATATTCGCTGTTTTGTGTTGAATGAAGGATGGTAGACTGTAGAGGTTCGAAAAATGAAAAGGCTTTCGTGTAGAGATAAGATGGTGAATTTATTGAGTCTGGTGATGGTGAATTTATTGAAAGGAGGGGCGGTAAGTGAGACGCGTGGAGAGCGCTGACTGGCACGGCTCTCTCACGCATGTATAGGTGGCCGGAGTAGGGGAATGCTCTCGGCTGGTCGCGTTGAATCCCGAACATTCCGCCCACCTTCGCCAAACTGGCGAATGGTCCTTATTCAGCAGGGTGGAGACGGACGACCTTGGCGATGGGGCGACGAAGAGTTGAGGTGATCGTGCGAAGCTCGACGACAAGGGTGATGCCATCACTTCCTGGATGAATGGCTATGATGCATGCGATGGGCCATTTGGATGGAGGCGTGAGCTCGTTGCGAACGAGAACGAGTTCGCCCACGGTGACTGGGGGTTGCGGCTGTCTCCACTTCATACGTGAATGCAGAGCCGTCAAGTACTCTGTGGACCACTTGGCCCAGAAATGTTGCGTCATCTGGCTGATTAAAAGCCAGCGTTTTCCTGGAGGCACATTAGCGTCGGTGAGGTCTTCTTCTGGCACTAAAAATGACGAACGCTGTATAAGAAAATGTGACGGTGAAAGGAAATCAAGGCCAGACGGATCATCAGTGAGAGCAGTTAAAGGTCTCGAATTTAAGCAGGCTTCAATTCGGCACATGAGGGTAGCGAGTTCGGAAAAGGTGAGAACTTGTTCTCCAATGGCTCGGCGCATATGATGTTTCGCCGATTTAACTGCGGCTTCCCAAATGCCACCAAAGTGAGGCGCACTGGAGGATTGAAAATCCATGAAGTTCCTTCTTCAGTGAGTGACCTACCGATTTGCGATGCAAATGAAGAAGATGCTACGAGCATCTGTTTTAATTGAGCATCTGCTCCTACGAAGTTTGTACCTTGGTCAGAGTACAGTTTTTTGCAACGACCTCTACGAGCGGTAAATCGATGAAAAGCAGCTATGAACGCTTCACTAGAGTAATCCTCGACAACCTCGATGTGTACGGCTCTGGTGGCCATACAAATGAAGACGGCTATGTAACCTTCCATGGTGCCTTTTCCTCTAGTCTTAGTAAGACGAAGCTGAATGGGGCCGGCGTAATCGACGCCTGAGCACTCGAAGGGCGAAGAGGGACACACTCGAGCCTTTGGCAGCTCACCCATTAACTGAGTTGGCACTCGAGCGGCATGGCGTGAGCATGCGAGGCAAGTTCTGATGACTTTCTTGACTTCAGATCGTCCTTTAATTAACCAATACTGACGTCTGAGTGTGGCAAGTGTCAATTGAACACCACCATGAAGAGTACGCTGATGAACCTCCTGAATTATTAACGCAGTGAAATGACACTTAGCAGGTAAAATAAGAGGATGCTTAGCGTCTTCTTCGAGCAGCGAATGAGAGAGGCGGCCGCCCACCCTGAGCAAATGATTTTGTATCATGGGGTTTAACGATGAAAGTGTACTTTTCGTTGAAAGTTTACCTTTTCTCTGTAATTGTTGGAATTCAAGTTTAAAATACGCAGCTTGCACTAGATAAATCAGACACAGTCGGGTGTTCTCAATCTCACTAGCACTTATCTACTTAGAGCACGGAGTATGATGGCTTAGTAAGAGATTGAAGAACAGAAAGAAGACTAACGCCTAAATTTGACGACGTCGTGCGTTCTATTTTCGAGCTGACTCGATTAATGAATCGAAAGCAATACGAAGCCATACGTAACAACTTCTCTAACGATGAGTACTTATTTATAAGACTCCAAATTTCTGGAGTATTCTCAACAGAATTTGGAGCATTTTTACTAGCGACTAAAGTGTAACTAGGTTGAAGATTGAGGCTATTAACAGTAAAATTGAGTTCGTCATGAGTCCTCGACCAAGGTTCAGGGCTATCAGATAGCCATGAGGTACCTTTCCACCAGAGATTATGCGAGGCAAACTTTGATGGCTCAATACCTCGTGATATGACATCAGCAGGGTTGTCCACTGATCGCACATAATGCCAATATGCGTCAGGTAATAGAGTGTGAATTTCCGAACACCTATTAGCTACGAACACTCCTCATCTAGATGGGTGATCCTTTAGCCAAAAGTGTACATCCGCTGAGTCTGACCATAGATGAATACTTTCAACCTTAGTTGGGAATGACTCAATGAAAGAGTGAGTCAGTCTAACGAGTAGCAACGCAGCACAAAGTTCTAAGCGAGGTATGCTTAGCGTTTTGGCCACTTGAAGTGTGACTAGAACATTTTGGCTTTGAATTAAGCGCAGATAGATTACTGCACCATAGGCAAATTTAGAAGCATCTGCGAATCCGTGGATTTCAAGAAATTCGCATTGGGGAGTGTATCCGCTCCAGCGAGGGATTTTAATCAAACTAAGTGAATGAAGATCTTGCAACCAAGTCTGCCACCGATTTGAGATATCAAGAGGCAGTTCTTCGTCCCAACTAACCTTCAGAATCACTCTTGTCAAAACGCCATAAAATCGACTGAAAGGGTTGATCACATTGTTCGACACCAATCTGCCTGAACATTTTCTCCACGTCAGCTGAGAGGGCGATCTTGTACCTTCGTCAGGCGCAGATCAAAGCGACGGGATTTTGAAGAAGATTAGGTCCAATGTGAAGAAGACCATTAACGGAAATTCCTGATTTGCTCTTGCTCGAGCCGTTAAACACAGTACGCAATTTGGTCGTCGTACTGGTTTCCTTCCATACACCGTGATGTGGTAAGAAGGCTTGATTCTTAGGAAATGAATCTAAATCAGTGGTAAGAGTCATATGACCTAAGTCAATGTACTCTTTGATGTATTCAATATACGCTGTTTTCAGTTTTTCGTCCTTAGTGAAGTTAGCTTCAAGTCGATTGAGAGCGCGCAAAGCAGCAGAATATGAGCCTTCGAGGTGAGCAGAGCTCAGAGTTTCTCGATCCTTCCAAGGTAGACTTACTATGTACCGACCCGACTTATCCTGTCGAGTGGTTTTTTGATAGAAATCCTCGCACGCTTGTTCATCAGGCGAGTAAGATTTTTTGTCATTGACTATCTCCTCCGCCCTCCAAAAATCTTGAACGAGCTCCAAAAGTTTGGCTTCATGCTCGCAGCTGTCCGAACAATGAAGAGATATTGATTCTAACCCTATTTCTGAAGTTGACGAAGAGAGATTACCTTCGTCAACATAAGTTGTATTAATCTCAAATTAATTTACGCAATTTGAATTAAAGTAACATTGACTAAATAAGATCAATAAATTTTCTTAGTATTGCATGAAGAGACTAGAAAAAGTCGCACAAATAAATTCAAATAAAATTGGAACGATACGTATGGCCAAGTATTAGGACGTAGCATCCTGACGCAATCCTAGCGCGGTGCAGGTGGGCTCAACCGGCTGCAGCGAGCGAAGCAGATGGACTCGTCCATGTACAGCTCTGTTTCGCTAACGTGCCCCCTGGCTTATGAAAATGGACTCGTCCCCTCCAATTATGCTTGGTGACGACGTACGTGGCGTCCTGGACGTAACGCGTTCTTGTGGTCGTCCTCTTGAAGATGTCTCTTCCTCCTTCGTGGAAAGCCTCCTGTATGCCCGGTGAACGCCTCGCTCCTCGTTGCTGTAGCGAGCGATGTCCACGCGGGTACTCCGTGGCTTGACTCGTGTGAGCCCCGTAGCGTATAGGCTCCACGCGGATATTCCTTGGCTTGACTGATGTGGACCCCGTAGCGTGTACTCTCCACGCGGATGGTCCGTGAATTGAGAGGCATGAACCCCTTTTCGAATCGTTGCAATAGCCGGCAATGATTAAATGATCATCGTACGATCGCGATGATTCTAGAGCTGGCTTAACCGTGGCTCTTCTATCGAAAATGCCACTTGTTGCTCTTGACTGCAACAAGATGGCTGCCAATCACTCTTGGCGGATTGAAGCTGGTCAGCGACGCACGCTTCTTAACAGAAATGCCACTTGTTGCTCTTGGCTACAACAAGATGGCTGATCATCGTAAAAGCGATGATTCTAGAACCGCCGATCATCGTACGAACGCGATGATTCTAGAGCTGGCTTAACCGTGGCTCTTGGCGACGTCTTGGAGTCGGTAGACACGCACACTCCAAGGCGCTTTCAGAAATGGGGAGAATAGCAATTGATGTGCTATTTCCCCTAGGAAACCTTAGAGATTGGCTTCCGAGTGCACACGACGGCGAATTAGCGAAAGAGAGAGAGACAGCAACGTACGCGCGATATCAACATGTGGGCACATGTGACTTTTACGGCACTCACAACCACGAACACTTTGATGCGTACCTTCAAAAGAAGATAGCTATCTCTACGCCACTCGAGAGAGAGCGTAGAAGATAGAGAGAGGCTTCTTCGGCGTGGCCATGTCGATGTCCTCTCCCACGATCCGGCTCGAAGGACCAAATTTTTTGTGTTGAATGAAGGATGGTGGACTGTAGAGGTTCGGAAAATGAAAAGGCTTTCGTGTAGAGATAAGATGGTGAATTTATTGAGTCTGCCATTGTGCAGTCTCAACTGCCGTCGCTCGTTGCTGTCTCTCTTGGCCGTCGCGCTAGAACTGAGCCGGCCGGCGCTGCGAAGTGCCATCGGCGTGTCTTGGTCGAAAGGAGGGGCGGTAAGAGAGACGCGTGGAGAGCGCTGACTGGCACGGCTCTCTCACGCATGTATAGGTGGCCGGAGTAGGGGAATGCTCTCGGCTGGTCGCGTTGAATCCCGAACATTCGCAAAGGGTGATAAAAACGCGTACTTTGTGGTATTGGATTCATCCACAAACTTTCACTGTTCGTAATACTTTTCATTTGAATAATTATGAAACTGCTGACAAAGAGAGACTGCTGAGCGTTTGTATTTTTATTTAATTCATTTTCATAGCTCTGATGCGGATTTACATGATCGGATGAACTATCAAAACCTAATGTAATAAACATTTCTAAATCATGTAAACTAATTTCATTCCAGTCAAAAGCAACAGTGTCACATAAACGTTCAGCAGTTTCATTTAACATGTCCTGTAAAGAAATTTGGACAGCTGTTTCTGAAGTAATATAATTGTTTGGGCAACATTGACTTTTCGCCTTCCGAATAAATGTATAATCAGGATATACTGAACTTCCTCTATTTTTGGAATCTGTTACTAATCCTTGATACTGATTTTTAGAATAATCATATTCTAAAAAAAATGCTAATGCAGAAGTTGCAGTATGCCTGCATTGGTCACTTTCTTGTACAATATTTTTGTTTTCCGATATATCATTAATATTCTCATTAGCTACATTTACAACTAACTTTAATAAGGTATCGTCATTGTTGGCTTGATTTACTATTTCTTTAGCTCGTCTTCGTAACGTACGAGTCGATGCTTTATCATGAGTTACACGTTTTCTTCCAACATTTTTGACAACTCTTCCCTTTTTACGCGGTCGCCCACGTGATTTATTATTCCTTTTTTTTCCTTTCATACTTAAATAATGTCCATATAAAAAATAAAAAGTAACATGGTAAAAAAAACTACTTTGTTTTTCTTAATATTTTTTATTTATTTAAAACCAGAAATTAATTTTAATAATTTTTAATATCTATTTTCAAATGCACATTTTGTAATTAAATAATTGACTGGTAAAAAAAGATATTTATGATACGTTTTTCTTTCTGTAACGAATACAGCTTCAAATAAAAATAAATAATAATTAAGCTACTTACGGAAATTGGTATAATATAATTACAATGTTACTACAATATTTCATGCTAACATTATCGAAATATTACGTAACATTATATCAACACTATATCAATTTTCATTAAGTAGGTAAATTATTCATTTGCAATTGAAAGAAATGAATGGATGTGAATATTAACAAGAATATACCATGTTGCATTTCCAGCTTTGCCCTTTAATAACTTTAAGCAAATATGTACCTATCTAATAAACTATTACTACTTCTCAAACTTTTAAAGACGTAAATTTTCAAAAAAGATCGTTAAAAAGTAAAAAAAAAGCTAATTAAAGCCTGTCTCAAATAATTTCAGGTCTTACATAATACTTCCATAATATTGGCATAAAATATTATACTAACATTATATCAACATCGTACCAACACTATACCAATATTCATCAAGTAAGTTAATTATTTGTTATATAAAGTACTTTTATTTAAATAAGTATTTAAATTCATATAAATAGTTGAAACAAATAAAAAATTTTAAAAACTTTATGTCGATAGTTACCGGCAATAATAATAATCTTACTATTTATTGTCATATTTGTAATTTTTTATATTTTTATGTATCGATATTTATTTTAAATTGCATAAAATTACATTTATTATTAACATCCATTATTTGTTATTCATTTACAAATTTATTTTATCAAGAAAGATATTATTTTACTATATTATCGGTATTCTTTCCAATAAATACTTTTTGAATCAGATAGTCTACCAATTATTCAATAATTTTTCTAATTATTTAAAAAAGAGATTAAATTAAAAAATAACTTACCGTATTATTGTTGATTATATTTGTACAGTTACAAGTAGAATCAAGATAATAGAGTAATACGATATTGTTAGTCTGAAAGCTTTCACGGTACGATTGCGATGAGTTGCGTGTCGTTACTTCTCAAAAAGTGTACTTCTTGAATGTTTTGTTATCACTGACTTTGTCGCAAAGGAGTAAACAAAGGACCAGAAAATAGTTGAAATTCTAGAAATAGTCTTTAAGCAAAGGCGTGTTTTCAAATACTTGAAAATTATAATAAATATTTGTATGTTCGAAAACGAAATTTGTTGTATATCATACAAGTTGTATGTATATGGGAGCGTCCAGCAGAAACGGGCCACCGAGCGCGCGCGGTGCCTTTTTTCGCGTAAAAGGCGCTCTGCTTAACTCGCTCATAATCGTATGCTGCGTCTTTGAAAAAAAAACCAAGGACCTATATCGATAGATTTTTTCTGCTCTTTCCAATTGCGCCATTGTTTTTATTGCGAAACGCGTTCTTCCGGACGAAAACTCGAGTTGAATATTGAAAGCCATTTTTCTCAAAGTATATCATGTTTTTTTTTTCAAAATAAACTACACCATTGGAAAGTACAACTCTTAAGCTTCAAAACCATATCTTGGAGAAGTTGGAGAAATAAAGGGTTTAAAAGTAACAACATGAAAAAGACAGCGCCGAGGGTCCGCGCGAGCCCCTCGCGCCCGTGCGTACGGCACGTTTAAGTGCACGCTCTATTCAATTCGCTAATAATCGTGTACCAAGTCTCTGAAAAAAGAACCAAGGACATATATCGATAGATGTTTTCCTGCTCTTTCCAATAGTGCTATTATTTTTATTCCGAAATACTTCCTTCTAGTTGAAAATTCCATTTGAATGTTTAAACTCTATTTTTTCAGTAAAATATCAGTCTTTTCTTCAAAATGAATTATATTCTTCAAAAGTACAAGTCTTAAACTATAAAATATTATATTTTTAAGTTGAAACATGTAAAGTTCAAAAATAGTAAGATCAAAAAGACAGCGGCTGCCCGAACTTTTTACGCTATGCTCAAGGGCTGATTAATACACGCGATGTGCTAATTCGCCCTTTCTTTTTTGTAAATATAAAATGTTTTGTAACTCACAATCCCAATGCGTGGACATAATTTTGTGGATCTAGTTGTAACAGTTAGTATAATATTACAATGAACTTTGTTCATTTATATAACAAAATTTGAAAAACATAATATATTAAACATAAAAATATCCATGAACGCACTGAAAGCAGTGAAACAGAAATTTAAAATAACCTTATAGATTGTTTAATCTGGCATAACAATATTACCTTTTCCTTCAAATTCTAATTTTTTTACATTTTTTTGATTTTATAAGAATTGTCCTTTTTGCGACATCCGCTTCTTTCTTTGTTTGAGTTTTAAGTACTTTTTCTTTTTTGATCGGTGGATATAATTGAGAATCTTCTGACGCTGAAAATCTTTTAAGTTCTAACTTTTTGGCATCATTTAATAATTTAATACAATGAAACAATTGAGTTCCAGGTATTGTCTTAGCTGAGGCTAGCCTGTTATGTAGCTTTTCTGTAGCCTTTAAGTAATCGTCTTTTGATGAAAAAAAGCACTCAATATTTTTGAAATACTCAGTTGCCCATTTGTATAAATCTTGGGGCGTCAATATATAATTGTCGGATACTTTCCGTAAACTTTCTCGTGCATTTCGGAATAGAAATAATAGCACCATTGGAAAGAGCAGGAAAAAATCTATCGATATATGTCCTTAGTTCTTTTTTCAGAGACTTGGTACACGATTATTAGCGAATTGAATAGAGCGTGCACTTAAACGTGCCGTATGCACGGGCGCGAGGGGCTCGCGCAGACCCTCGGCACTGTCTTTTTCATGTTGTTACTTTTAAACCCTTTATTTCTCCAACTTCTCCAAGATAGGGTTTTGAAGCTTAAGAGTTGTACTTTCCAATGGTGTAGTTTATTTTGAAAAAAAAACATGATATACTTTGAGAAAAATGGCTTTCAATATTCAACTCGAGTTTTCGTCCGGAAGAAAGCGTTTTGCAATAAAAACAATGGCACCATTGGAAAGAGCAGGAAAGAATCTATCGATATAGGTGCTTGGTTTTTTTTTCAAAGACGCAGCATACGATTATGAACGAGTTAAACAGAGTTTAACGTTTCTGCTGGACGCTCCCATATATATATATATATATATATATATATATATATATATATATATATAAAATTCATTAATATACATAAATTTAATTAATTAATGTACCATGCAAAGCAGGTACATTTTCTTCGATGACAGCATGTGTGCTTTTCCAATCATAAAGTGTCTTTATCACATAATTATGCGATATTGGGAACAATATATAATTTCATATTATGAAACGTAATTAAAAATACGCGAAAAATTATAATAAATGTTTTTCATTACTACAAAAACAAGAAAGGCCAGCTAATTTCACTCATTTTCACGGAATTTTATCGAAAAATGGTAAAGATCAATTTTTTTGTATTTTTCATGAAAATTTCGTCGATATAGGTAATTTTTTTTGCATATTCGAATTCATTAGTCCAAAATGTACAAAAAATGAGTTGCTCTGACTTGAAATAATATTTATTCTTTTTCTGGTAATAAATAGAAGTTAAAAAAATGCAAAAATTCGATATTTAGAAGGATTATTTGGTACTTAAAAATATTTTTTACTTTTTAAGACTGTTTTTCCAATATTGTCAATTTCATGACCTTTAAAATGCTTTTTGATTCTTTGCAAAAGCTTTGTCCGTTGTAGAGATATTTAATTTTGTCACAAAATTCTTCGAAATATTGCACTGTGCGCCGGTGCCGCGAGTTAGAAAGTGCCTCGTGCCCTCCGTGCCTTTACTCCGCCACCGGAACGCCACCGACGCAACGCCGACTGCATTCTCGCTCCCAGCCAAGCTGCGAGGAGAGAAAGAGAAAGAAAAAACGAGGGAGACCCCACCAGCGCCGTACAAGACTCCGCGAGGCCCGGCGCATCGCCCGACAGCGAGAGAGCGAGAGACAGATAGGAGTAGACGCGTCGGCTGGCCAGCCAAAAAGTAATTTCTGCGCTTCTGTTTCTATGCCGCGTAGGTAATTCGAGCAAGCGGCCCAGCGAGTAGATTGTGTTTCTGCGGCTATCTGACGCCGCTTGCGAAGAGGCAAGCAGCCTCGTGTACGCACGTGCGGCAGCCATCTTGTGGCATTTGGCGACGCGGTTATACCGGCTGCGCGATCAGCCGGCTCCGCGAAAGTCTCGGCCTGCGCGTTTCAGTGTAGTAGTTGTTCGGGCTTCGCGCTCCTAGCGCGATTCATTATTTGGTCTAATAAACCTTTCTTTTGCATTTTTAAATAACTTGAATCGCGCTCATTATTTTACGAGTAACCTTTCCCTATCTCCCCGAATACCGCCCTCTACCTTTTCAGTAGCTGCAACTAGTCGGAGGCATCACCTCCTAGAGGAGCATCGTCAACGGAGAATCGTAAGTTCAAGTCGTTCAGGTTACCCTGAGCGGCGTTGTACGGCAGCACCGGCAGGGTAGGTAAGGCTAGTTCATAGCCAGCCGCCGGTGATTCGTGCGCCGAAGTTGACAGCAGTGGCAGAGCGGAGCGCCGGCTCTAGTAGAAAGCGGCCTAAGCTTTCTACAATAGAAGCCGGGTGCGCATGTTCAAAACCTGTGCCGATGCGCTCCTGTCGGCCTACGGGTCCTTCTACAACGGCGAGATGCTCCGGGCGTAATAGATGCCCGTATATTACCTTCGCGTACCGCAGGGAGGGATTAATACCCTCTCGAAAATTAACCCCGTTACAATATATATGGAATATTTCAGGTGAAGTCAGCAGCTCAAAATTTTAAAATCGCTCAAAACTCGTTTTCTTTTAGTTTTTTGTGAAAAAAAAAAAAATGTTCTTCAAATTTTAGGTCGATATTTGAAAAAATAAAAAAGGTATGCAAGATTGGAAATTCAATTTTTTTGCAATTTTTGGTTAAAATCCAAGTTTATTCATTTTTTAACTCATAATCTTGAAACTTTTCGTATAGAATATTGATTGGCAAAACTTTTGGATTTTTCTGTAGAATATGCTAGTATTTATTTTATGACCCTTTTTGAAAGTCTCTGATTGGCTGCTTCTTAGTATACCGTCATCGAAGGATATTGAGGCTGCGGCCAAGTATTTTTTATTCGACAAAACTTTTTTGTATTCTTCTTCGAAAACCCTTCAAAATACTTTTTTGATCAATACTGGCCGAGCAAAGGGAAAAAAGTTACAAGTTTTTGAAATATCAACAAAAATCCATAATTTCAATTTTTGATAACATGATTAATGAAACTGAATATTATTTATACATCATATGACATGGATCGTACCACTGAATTTTGTTAGAGTATCAAATAGAACATTATAAATATCTATTTTCAATAATATTAGGTTCACACAATCAACGATACCTAATTATGAATGAAATTATGAGCCTGTAGTCTGATTTCATTTTGACAGCTTTATAGTAATTAACCTCTATAGCTTAATTTATTATTAATTCATAATTAATAATAAATTTTTTTTTTTTCGCCAAGATGGCGTCGGAAGGCGGGCTGCCTTCCGGAGAGCCTCCTGATAAAAATCTAGAATTAGTGTATAAATGCCACCCAAAAAGGAAAGTGTCACTTGTAGTTTGCATAGTGTGCGAAAACGTGTACCATAAAAGTGATTATGAAAAGTGTAAAGACAAAAAATATATAAGTAACCTATTAGTGATATGTCCAGACCACGTGGAGCTTAATATAACCTTAAAAAATCAAGAAACTAAACTCTGTGAAGCAGCTAAAATATTAATTGCGCAAATTAAAAGTGAAAAGGAGGAACAAATAAAACATAAAATATTAAATGAAATATCTATTATCTCTGATAGTGTACATAAATCAGTAGATAATGAAAAACTACTAAACGTTACGATGCTAACTGAAAATGCTGAACTGGAAAATCAACATCAAATTGAAATTCAACTACTAAGACAATTAAATCAAGAACTAATGGAAAAAAGCGACATATTGAAGCAATTAATAAAAAAGGATAAAAATGACCAGGAGATGGAAATTTTATTGGATATCAAGATAAGTGTAAGATACTAAATATAGACAAAAATAAGATTACAAACAAGACAACCATAAAGCAACATAACCAAAAAACATATGCAGAAGTAGCAACTAACAAACTAGCAATTAAAAACAAAAGAATACCGAAAATAGTTGTGAAAAATCTTAAAAAGGACATTAAAAATCCACATGACTTTAAGAAAAAGGTATGTGACGTTTTAATAAAAGAAAAAGATATACAGATGAAACAAGTAAAAGTAGTGAACGACAATGAAATTGAGATTAAAAGTATGAATGAAAAAAGTGCTAAAGTAACAATTGAATTACTCTAAAAAAAACTATCTAACAATTATAAAACATTTATTGAAAAAATTGAATCCCCGAAGATGAAAATAGATGGTGTAGACAACTATACTAATATGAATATAGAAGAGCTGGAAGAGGACTTAAATAAAAGAAATTTTATTGGATATCAAGATAAGTGTAAGATACTAAATATAGACAAAAATAAGATTACAAACAAGACAACCATAATAATTGAATTTCCAAGAGAGCTATATAAACATATTAGTGACAATCAAAATAGAATCTTCATTGGATATCAAAGCTGTAAGGTATGGGATTTAATAAACATCAAGCCCTGTTTAAACTGTGGAAGATTTGGACATAACACATTGAAATGCAAAAACACTCTATGCTGCTTAAAATGTGCAGGTCCGCATAAGACTTTGCAATGTGATAATAACTCATACAACATTACATGTGTCAATTGTTTTTACAGCAACTCCAAATATAACACAAATTTCGAGGTTAAACATATGGCCAATAACACAGAGAAATGTACTATATTTAAGAATAAGCTCAATAGATATATAGATATGACTGATTATCCGATAAGACCTACTATACCTACTATACCAAGATACTTAGGTAAAGTAGGAAACAGCAATCAAGCCACTACGATGACCAGCTCGACTAGCGCAACTATGCTAACTTCGCCGTCTAGAGACAACTGGACTAGCGCAACTTTGCTGACTTCGCCGTTTAGAGCCAGCACCGCATCTCTAACACATACGACACCAAGGAAACAGCAAACTACATAATGGAGCAACACGTCGATCTCATTGAAGAATTGCAAAAAGAAGTAATACAAGAAGAAACGTCATTTCTTGATCTTAAAACTCTCAATAAAAATATAAATAAAAAAGATAGTTTGATATTACAGGTCAATATTAGAAGTCTAAATCACAATTATACGAAATTGAATATTCTTATTAAGAGCTTGAAGATCAAACCTTATATAATTGTATGTACAGAAACATGGAATTTACCCAATCCTCACTTTTTTGCAATACAGGGATATAAATTGTACTACAATAACGGTAACTTAAATCAAAATGATGGTGTCGTATATATAAAAGATTGTGTATCAGAAATTACTGAAATAATCGAAATTGGTAGACTCAAAGTATTAAACTCACGAATAAGTCTAAATAACAACAGTAATCTTGAAATTTCCGCATTATATCGATGCCATGATTTACCGCGCCTTGAATTTATTTTGAATGTAAAATCATTTATCAATAGCAAAAGAAATATAAAAAACCACCTGATTATTGGTGATTTTAACATCGATATTATGAAAGATGATGAATATAGCTTAGAATTATTAGACAATATGATGGAAAAGGGTTTCTTCCCGGGTTTTATACATACAACTAGACCAAATGATAGTGGCGGAAGCGGTACATGCATTGATAACATGTATATAAAAGCTACATCTATAGACACTAAAACTTTTAAACTCTCGATTCCTTTTACTGATCATTATCCACTTTTCTTGAAACTGAATAAGCCACCAAAATTAAAACAAGAAAATATCCAGTATCACTATAATTACTATAAACTTTCAAGTATAGCCATTACAAAAAATTGGAATGTTATAGAGGCAATGCATGATCCTGATGAAGCTATCGCATTCTTGATAACTGAAATACAAGACTGTTTAGAAAAGTCTAAAGAAACGCATAAAACAAAAAATAACAAGAGATATCCAAGGAAGGATTGGATATCTAAAGCAATAATGATCTCGTGTGAAAAGAAAGAACAACTATATATTAAAATGCGCAATGAACCAAATAATAATCTAATAAAATTAGAATATAAGAATTACACAAAGAGGCTAGACAAAGTTATTAAAGAGGCAAAAATAAAACATGAAAGAAATTTAATTAAGAACAATATCAATAATACCAAGCAACTTTGGAAATACATAAACAAAAAAATGGGAACCAACTTGAAAAAGAATAACACAATAAATAAGATCATTTTAAATAACAATTGCACAATAAAGGATGAGATACAAATTGCCAATCATATGAATTCTTACTTTTGTAGAATTGGAAAAGATCTAACTAACACCATTGTAAAACCCCAGGGTAAGCATTTACAATTACCAGCAATGAACATGAATACAATTTACATTAAACCGACTAATAACGAGGAAATTCTTCAAATAATTGATAATATGAAAATAAAAAATGGTGGGGTAGATAACATTACTACCAAAACACTAAAAATACTATCATATCAAATTGTTAATGCACTAACACATATCTTTAATCTTTGTATTGAAAAATCAACATGGCCTCAAGCGCTTAAAACAGCTGAGGTAGTTCCTATTTTTAAATCGGGTAGTAAAATGGATACATCAAACTATAGACCGATATCTCTAATTTCTAACGTAGCAAAGATATTTGAAAAAATTGTATATGTTCGTTTACAATCATTTTTGGACAATAATAATTTGTTAGCGCAGAATCAATTTGGATTTATAAAAAAGAAAGGTACCAAAGATGCTCTTAGTTACTTAATGAACATAATCTATAAGAAATTAGACAAAAGTAAACCAATAGCTATTGCATTTTTAGATCTAGCAAAAGCTTTTGATACTATCAACCATGCTATTCTTTTAGACAAATTATATAATTATGGAATAAGAGGTAAAGCGCATGCACTTATATCTAACTATCTTAGTAACAGAAAACAAAAAGTAAGAATAGGAACAACTGAAAGCTATTATGAAACGATAACTACAGGTGTACCGCAAGGTACTATACTAGGACCACTCTTATTCATAATTTACGTAAACGATTTACTAACAAACAGAACAGATAGTACCATCTCATATGCGGATGATACAGCTATTATTTCAACAGATGATAACTGGGAGAAAGTTGAAAATAAAATGAACAAGTACTTAGAAGAAATATCACTAAATATAAAGAAAACTGTGTATATAACTTTTGGTAACTATTGTGATAGTCTTCCCGAAGATATGAACATACGCATACAGGGTACTAAATTGAGCAGGGTTGAATACTGTAAATATCTAGGTATAATTATTGATTATAGGCTAAAGTGGGATAAACATATTGAATATATAATAAAAAAAACTAAATATATAATATATATACTGTACAAGTTATCAACATATATGCAATCTGACACACTTAAGATAATATATTATGCATTTTTTCATAGTGTCATTAGCTATGGAAATATTGCATGGGGCGGTGCATATAAAAACAACTTAAAATTACTACAAAACATCCAAAATAGGATTTTAAAAATTATAAACAAAAATATTTTCAATCGAGACAACCCCTTGAATCTAAAACAAATTTTTGCTTACGAATGTGTAACGTATCATTATAATGAACTTAGAAATTTATACTTAACATCGACTAGCAAAACTAGAAATAAACTTATAATACCACCAAAGTGTTCAAAAACTGTTAGTGATAAAGATAACTATGTCAGAGCGATACAAGTATTTAATTGTCTTCCGAAATCTAATCCAAATCTTAAAGTTCTAGATATCGCAAAAAATTATAATAAGAAAAAGCTAAAAATTTGGTTTGGTACTAATATATTCTAGAATTAAACAAAAAAAACAAAAAAAAAAAATAAATTAAATAAATAAATAAATAAAAATTTAACCTTCCAGTATGGGTGAGATAATCAATGTGGACAAAATATATTATTTATAGTGGAATCTTTGATTCCATGCCTAGTTTATAAGTTACTTAAGTTTTTTTAGTTTTAAGTACACCGGACCTATGTACAGGTAGCTATGTCTACCTCTATAGGATGTTTGCTGCTTCAGACATGTAACTATGTCCTGAAGAAAGCAATAACATGTAATACAACATGTACTACTCTGGTTTAAATAAATAAATAAATAAATAAATAAATTAGGTATCGCTTATTGTGTAAGCCTAATATTATTGAAAATAGATATATATAATGTTCTATTTGGTGCTCTAACAAAATTCAGTGGTACGGTCCATGCCATGCGATGTATGAATAATATTCAGTTTCATTAATCATGTTATCAAAAATGGAAATTATGGATTTTTCTTGATATTTCAAAAAATTGTAACTTTTTTCCCTTTGCTCGGCCAGTATTGATCAAAAAAGCATTTTGAAGTATTTTCGAAGAATAATACAAAGAAATTTTGTCGAATAAAAAATATTTGGCTGCAACCTCAATATCCTTCGATGAAGGTATACTAAGAAGCAGCCAATCAGAGACTTTCAAAAAGGGTCATACAATAAATACTGGTACATTCTACAGAGAAAATGCAAACTTTTTGCCAATCAATGTTCCATACAAAAAGTTCCAAGATTTTGAGTTAAAAAATGAATAATCTTGGATTTTAACCAAAAATTGCAAAAAAATTGAATTTTCAATGTTGCTTAGCTTTTTTATTTTTTCAAATATCGATCTAAAATTTGAGGAACATTTTTTTTTTTCGTAAAAAAACTAAAAGAAAACGTTTTGAGCGATTTTAAAATTTTGAGCTGTTGACTTCACCTGAAATATCCCATATATATACATTTATATATAATTATTTAAATGTTATTTAAATGTTATTTATTTTTAACGAATACACATTTTATAATTTAAGTATCACATATATACAAGAAAAACATTAAATTAGAAATTAAAAATTTTTGCAGACAATGGGAATCGAACACAGGACCCTTGGCACGGCAGTCGGACGCTCTGAACACTCACCTATAAAAGACTTGGAGTTGGTGTTTTCGAAACTGATACATAAGCTACACTACGATGTGCGCGCTATTGCTTTTTTTTATTAATTGATACATAATTAAGTAAGAATAACATAATTACCAAATTTAATATAGTTACTTTATTTAAAAATATTAGAAGTAAATAACAATAATTTGTTTCATCATAAATAAAGGACATATGAAAAGAATGTGTTTCTAAATCCCTACCATACCGACATCGTCATTTAATTATTTTATTTACAAACAATCCTACGAACTTTTTTTTTATAAATGAATGCAATTTTCGGTTTTTCACAATTGTTGCAAAAAATACATGATGAAATAATTTTTTAAATTTCATAGTTCAAAATTTTCTTATTAATTGCTCAGCAATATGGATTTTTAAATTTAAATATACAATAATCTAATCAATAAGAAATCCCGACGTATTTTTTGCATGGATTTTTGCATGAGAGACAAAATTGCATTCAACTATAAAAAAAGAAAGATCACAGGATTATTAGTTAATAAAAATTAAATAATGATGTCGGTATGGTAGGTATTTATAAACATATTTCCTTTTCATGTTTCCTTTATTTCTAATGAAAAAAAATATTTTTATGTGCTTATAATATTTTTAAATAAAGTAACTATATTAAATTTCATAATAATGTTATTCTTACTTAATTATGTATCGATTAATAAAACAAGCAATAGCGCGTATATCGTAGTGTAGCTTATGCATCAGTTTAGAAAACACCAACTACAGGTCTTTTATAGGTGAGTGGTTAGATCTAAGATTTTTATAAACGAAATGCTGCCGCGAGAGAAATTTTTGTTTTTTAAAAGTTTTAGGCCCATAGCTCAGGGGCTGGGCTTCAAATACGTCTGGCATGCGGGTCGTCGGTTTTTGGCTCGGTGCAAAGGAGGAGAGCGAGCGCACGTGTTCGCTTCAGCTGCCGACTTGCAAGCCATTCGTACGGCGTGCCAGTCTGCTCCCAAACAACTTCTGCCCAAAAGTAACTCGCCGAGTAACGTAGTTACAAACAACAACACTGCTGAAATGAGGCAGGGAGCAGCCCAGGTGGTCGAGTCGGTGCAAGCCTTGTGACTGGGTTCGACTCCTGTCGACGGAGGAGGGAGAGAGTGCCCGCTCAAGGCGGGATTTCTGAACATAAACTCTATTAGACCGCGAATAAATAATCTTCGCACGTACCTGGCTGAGGATCCATCCTACCACCTCTTTGGCATAGCGGAGTCATGGCTGAGCCGGATTGTTGACGACAGCCTCATTCGGATTGAGGGCTACTCGGTGATCAGGCAGGATCACAATATCAATGGCGGGGTTGCCCTGTTTATGCGCGATGATTTTAATGTTATAAAATTGGCATCTTCTGATACTCAGGGATTGGGAAGACCGGAAATTCCTGAGTATTTATTCTGCCGCGTACAGAAGGGTGATTCTCCCCCCATTTTGCCAGGTAGAAAGATACCGATCTATTTGACGTCCTGCGTGATCTTGCCGGCGAGTATAGCCACAAAATCATCATGGGGGATCTGAATGCTGATTTGTCGTCGGCAACTGATACATATGCATATACTATTAGGAACTTGGCCAAAGAGTTGTCTCGTCAAATTGTGCAGCATGGCCCGACTCACCATAAAACTCCAACAACTCACACGTGGACTGACTTGATCCTTGTAGATGACAATAACGAACTGCTAGCGGAACAATCGCGGAACGAGCAGGCGGCGGCGCGATGACGGGATGGCTAGGGGTGAGGAACGCGCGCTCCTCGGCGCGTCGTGCCCGCACCTGCGCCGCCTCCAGGCGCATCTACGCCTGCTTCGCCTCGTGCTGAGCCGCTTCGATCTCGTGGCGCGCTTCTTTCGCCGCGACTAGCGCGGCGCGGCGCTCGCGCACACCCTTGTGCGCTGCCTCCTCCGCCTGGATCTCCTCGCGCCGTTGCTTCACGGCCTTGGTACAGGGAGATGAGAACTCGCCTGCCCACCGCGAACTTGAGTGGAACTCGTCCCACTCGCAGAAGGCGGCGGCCTCGGCCTCCCTGGCGAGGTGCGATGATTCGCGGGCCTCCCGCAATGCCTTCTCGAGGGCGTCCCATCGCACCTCGAGAGGCTATCTCCGGCAGGAGGAGCCTCGTCCCTACGGTGGCGATGGCTCGCTGGCCAGGGACGAGAACGAACTGAAGATGGCGGAGGAGACGGATCCGTCTCCCTCCGCCGATGTCTCGTCGCCAGTGGCCGGGGCCGTTCCTCCAACGGCTCCTTCTTCCTCCTCTTCCTTCGTTGGCGAGCCACTTGGGCTTTGCGGACGCTGAGCGTGTCCGCCTCAGGCCCAACGTCGTCATCGGCTCGAGCAGAAGAGGTGGTGAGGACACCGGCTCTTCAATCGCCGGCTCGATAGCTGACGCGGCGAGCGGCCGATCGGTGAGGCTGTGGAGCGTCGTCACCAGTCTCCGGAGGAGCTCCGCGGCCTCGCATCGGCGGATGCAGGTACCAGTGCCACCGGGATCGCCGAGTCCTGTTGATCCATTCTGAAAATGAAGGAAAGGGATGGAGGTTAGACGGAATCATCAGGTGCCCAAAATCAAAATGTATTTTATATACGGCCTGAATTTTCCAATGGCCCAAATCACCGCGAGACACTTTCTCTCAGTCACGCTATAATTGCGTTCCGCGGATGAGAGTGTGCGGCTCGCGAACTCCAGTACTCTTTCTTGGCCATCGATTATTTGAAAAAGTACTGCGCCGATACCTGTATCGCTCTCATCTGTTTGAAGAACGAATTGTTCTTCAAAACGTGGGCGAGACAGAATTGGAGCAGACGCAACAAAAGCTTTGATCAGCTCGAATGCTGCCTGTTGTTCATCCGTCCAATCATATCGGCGATCCTTTTTGGTGAGCCGCGTGAGAGGCTCGGCTATAGTAACGAAATCTTTTAAGAACTTCCGGTACCACGAAGCCATTCCTAGAAAACGCCGAAGCTGTTTCAGGTTACGTAGTTCCGGATAGCTTACTATAGGCGTGATTTTCTCGGGAGCGGGACGAAACCCGTCCCGATTAACGAGTACGCCGAGATAGCGAACTTCTTTCTGGCCAAACACGCCTTTCTCTCGATTAATCGTGAGATTCGCCTCCTTTATTCGTTTGAGAACGTGGCCAAGCCACTTTACGTGTTCTTCAAACGTCTCGGTGACAATAATTATGTCATCGAGATAGGAGAAGGAGTAGGGTTCCATTTCAGAGCCGATAACTTTATCGATTAACCTCTGAAATGTCGCCCCTGCCTGCGAAAGGCCATATGGCATGCGCGTGAACTGGAATAATCCCAGTCCGAGCACCGTGAACGCCGTTAATGGGCCAGATTCTTCCTCCAGCGGAATTTGGTGATACGCGCTGCTTAAGTCCAGAGTAGAAATATATTTCGCATCTTGTAGCTTACGCAAAATCGCATCCATATACGGAAGCTGATATACGTCGGCTCTGTATACAGCGTTCACCTTCCGGAAGTCGATGCAGAAGCGATACTTATCGAGCGCTTTCCGCACCATGACTACCGAACTCGACCAAGCACTGGTCGAGGGTTCAATTATACCCTCCTCCAGCATCTCGCGTACTTGAGAGTGCATGATTTCCTCTAATTTCTTGGAGACGGGGTAATATTACTGTTTGATCGGCCGCGCCGAACCAATAGACATTTCATGTTCGGCTCACGTGGTGCGGCCGAGAGGTTCTTCCGTCTTGGCGAGCAGCTGGTCGAGGAGTTCTTGGAGTTGCTTTTGCTGCACCTCCGTCATCTCCTCGAGACCAATCGATGCTAACTCTACAGTGTCACCAAGCGAAACGCTGGCTACTTCTAACTCTACGGTTTGCCCCGACGCGCTAACGGTCAGCTGATTCTTCACTGCATCGTGGACCATTCCGAAGGTTCGGATGAAATCAGCGCCGAAGTAGCACTCTAAGGTTTCGTCTGCAAGGACTGCGACCCGAATCTCCTTTTTCATACCTTCTATCTCGAAGGGAAGTATTACGTACCCCGCTATCATCACAGTGTGACCACCGGGGACTTTTGATTTCCTTCCGTGGTAATAGCGGGCTACGGCACGTAGATGCTAATTGCAATCCGATTGAACCCATCACGGTTCGTGCCGCGCCCATATCATACAGAGCGCGTATTCGGAGGCCCCCGACGTTAACTTGGAGCCACCATCTGGCTTCCTCGTCAGGGTTGGCGATCGGCGCGCTCTCTCCGTTAATTACGGTCGCCGGGGATGCTACTTCGCCGCGCGACCCCTCCTGAACGGTGGAAGCCTCGACGGCGATTTCGAGGTGAGTCTTCTCGGGAGCGGGCGACGTAGAGACTCTGTCTACGCCCCCGATTTCCCGTTTCCCGCACACGTAGGGCAATTGTACGTCCGATAACCAGTCAGACCGCAGCCGTAACAATAAATACCCTCATTGTTACCCTTCCGTTTCGCTGCGCTGGTGTCGGGCGACTTCTTCCTCTCTTGCTGCCGAGGACGCGAATCGCGCTTCGGCGAGCTGTCGGAGGACTTCCCTCTTTCTCCTCTCTCTTCACTCTTTTTCCCTTTGGGTGAGGACGACTTTCGAGGGGGCGTGGAGGGCTGTTTCATCTGTGGTGCTGGCTGCAACGCCAGTCTCACTTCCTCCGCTAGCATTTTGGACAGAGTCGCGATCCAATTTTGTCCGTTTCCTTCAGTCTTCAGCGGATCCGATGGTCTTGGTATAGCTGCGATCTTCGGTTGGGTGTGTTTCTCCTTGTTTCCCCGAGGTTTATAAGCGGCCTCGGGGAGGAGGCTCTGTTCCGGAGAGGATGGCTCTCGGTAAGATTTCTCTGCTTCAAGAATAAGCTCGGCCTCTACACTCAACTCCAAGAGAGTGTCGGTGTCCTCGAAGTCTACCCTTCTCACCATACGTTGGAGGTCTGGCCGTAAATTGCGGTGTAAGGTGTCCGACTGGTGAGAGAGCAGGTAAGGCGGCTCAATCTTCTTCATGATCAAGATCAGGCAGGTTATGAAGTCGCGCACCGGTTCATCTCTCCCCTGTGTGCGCGCCGTTGCCTCTTGCAGCTGCTGGAATCTGCGGTTGGCGCCGTACCATTTGCGTACCAACGCGCAGAATTCATTCCACGTGGCCCAGCTCATCTTATTATTCTGGTACCACGTGGCGGCAACTCCCGCAAAGAGCTCGGAGAGAGAGCTTAACATCTCTTCCTCTGACATCTTCGCGAGGCTTGGACATTCTTCGACGCGGTTCAAAAACACGTCGATACTCTGTCCCTTCTCGCCCGTGTACTTGAGCCCCCATTTTCGCGCTATGTTGCCTGCATCTCGCTGGTTATTCCTATTCGGCCCTATTTGCTGTGGAGTGCTGGGCCCAAGCGCCTTTGGTTCGCTGCGCATTTCTCTCGAATTCGACTGATTTGAGACCCCCCCCCCTCCCAGGCTCCGCTTAGTAGACGACTGTGCGGCGTCCCTTGGGGGGAATGAGCGGTTGGCGAGATGTCGGTGGTATATGCAGGTAATTATTCTGTTCTTCCGGATATCTGAATGTCAGAGTATCCTGGAAGGCCACCTGACGCTGCCCGCCCTGCGCTGATACCATTCGTGTGCTGCACGCAGTGCCTTGTGGTGCTTGATGCGTGAAGGTCTCCAGCGTCGATTACAACTTGGATTGGGTAGTTGCCAGTTCCATAAGCCTCTGCGTGAGTTGAGTTAAAAATGCGCTCAGCTCCGCAGGTATTGGCAGATCCTTCGCATCTGTTGTCGCTAGGATCTATTGCTGCACTTTGGGGGTTGTCTCTGCAACTGTTCCTGTTGCTCCGTCCCCCATGTTCGTGTCGTTCTCGGTTGCATCTGTTGTCTCTTGTTTCATCGAGCTTCTTACCTCTGCGCGCGCCTCGATGTCGAGGCGCGTTTGTTCGAGTTTGCACTTTACCTCAACCTCGTCGCGAACGTACTCGAGCGGGTGCGGTTTACTTTCGTCTGAACCGCGCGCCCATGGCGTCTTGATTTCGCCATTGCAAACTCTGTCGATAAACGTTTGGCGGAGGTTTACCCTCTCGACCCATTGCGTGTGTTCATCGACATCTGCGTTTGTGGCGATGAAATCGTCTGCTGAGTAGTCTCCGAGCAGCCATCTCCTCGCGCTATCTAATTTTTGGAATTGCGCGCCAGATGTTTGTAGTTTCATCGCCGTGAGATACTTATCTATCTCTTTCAGTGAGAGGCACATACACCAATTCTCAAGTGCTATTTGTGCTGCCATGTTGCTTTCTCACTGGATGCTAGTTGCGCAAAAATATAGCGAAATAAAGTCAC
Source organism: Torymus aiolomorphi (assembly GCA_036365515.1). Lineage (NCBI taxonomy): Eukaryota > Metazoa > Arthropoda > Insecta > Hymenoptera > Torymidae > Torymus > Torymus aiolomorphi. Next base: position 76,362,161 of record CM070877.1, on the reverse strand, counting down.
GCAAATACCGTCGCGAAACGGTTCGCCGTTCGTACGCTTCGCAATGTACAGCGTCTTGTTACTCAGTGCGCCGATTGAGCGCGCGTATTTCCCTAAGCTATGGGCGCTTACAATCGCGTGTTACAGAGAAAAAAAAGACTAAACTGTTTCTCAATTTGTCGCACTGAGTAAATTCGCGAGCAGAAACGACAGCGCACCACAAAAAAAAAAGAAATGTTGCGCTTGAATATTTGCTTCGCGTCGTGTTGATTTTAAAATTAACAGTGAAGAAAAAGACTAATTTTTATCAACACGGCCGAAATCTTCTCTCAAAACTTTAGTCTGCGAGAAGTTCGCTTTCTCTTTCCACCACAAAATAATAAAATAGATTATGGAAAGAGGATGCGTTCGGCAATTGCGTCGCACGATAAAATTCGGCGACACTGCGCTCAGCCGTCGTTACTAAAAGAAAACGAGACTCACTCAAAAAAAAAAAAAAAAAAAAAAAATTTTGAGTGCCTTAGCAAACGGTGCGGTTAATAGTATGCATATGCACAAAAAAAATTGTGTTTTTCGTGCTTGCTTTTTTCCCTTATTTCTCTTTATACCAAAAAATTTGTTTTTCAAAGCCCAAAATCTTCTCGCAAAACTTTAGTCTGCGACAAGCTCGCTTTCTCTTTCCACCACAAGAAATAATATAAATTGTGGAAAGAGAACGCGTTTGGTATTTGCGTCGCTCGCTAAACTACGGCGACGCTTCCTTTAATCTTTTAGCTGCGGGGCTGGTCCATATATGGACCAGCAGTCAGGTCAGCGACTCTATCTGAAATATCCAGTGATATTATGTATACATTTTACATATTCTGAGAGGTCAATTTGTACTGAAATTTCCCCGCAGCCTAAAGGTTAATTGCTATATATAAAAAATATCATTCAAATACACCGAAGGAGTGCGGCTATAGCAAGAAGCAACGCGAAAGAGAGAACGTTTGTTAATTCCCTAAAAGAAAACCAAAGTGGAAGGAGATTAAATGGACGAAGAAGAAAGAAGAAAAAAAAAGTATATTTTAAATTTCTTTCAAAAATTACAAAAAAAATTTTAACTTATCTTCAAAACTATAAAAAAATAATTTTTATTAATTATTTTTATTAATAATTTTTAATAATTATTTTTATTAATAATTTTTATTAATTTATGTTAACAATTTTTATTAATTAATCAATTAATTAGTCATGCAATTGCACAATTAATTATTGATGAATTATTAGTAACGCCAATCTCTCATTCGGTCTTCTACTATTTATCCTAATATAAATAAATAAAGATCTGGAAATGACAAATATTCCAGTTGTTTGACTATATTGTTAGACAATTTACTAATCGATTATATATCGAATTAGTATGAGGAAAAGCAAAGCATCAAATTTTTGTTGAACTGCGCCTATATATCGCGAGGTCCGAATTATTTTCATTTCTACTCGCGATGTATAATATTTCTCGTCGCAAAGTATTTTCGTAGATATACAATTGTCTACGACGCTTTCGCTCTCGCACACATACATACACTCTCGTGCGGTCGAACGATCGCGGTGTCGGCTGTGTTGCGAGCCCGCGCGTGTTTACAAACACACGCCGCGCGCTGTCCTATTGTACCTATGCTATCCACACGTACGGGCGCCAGTTGTAACAGGGCAAATAGCTTTCGGAGCGAGAGAGTTTTCGGCAACGCCGAAAGCTTACCTTTGATGCTCTCTCTCTCTCTCTCGCTCGCTATGCTCTGCAACGACGAAGTCTTCCTCGGCGCTGCTTGTCGAGGACGACGATCACCCACGTTGCGGCTTGAACGGCGCACTATGGGCGATTTGGGAAAAAAAATTTTCAAAATCAAATTGCGCCTCTCAAAGAAGAGATAAAGCAATATTTTTTTTTTAATTTGAAGGATTTATGATCTGCAATAAGGAAAAATTGCTAAGAAATGTGGGTCTGAAAGTATACATATGTATTACTCCTGAAAACAATGAAAATTAAAAACAATATTTAAAAAAAATGAAACGGAACCAACTTGAAAGTATATTTTTTATTTATAAACATTTGATCATTACTTAAATCATTCTAATTTTCATTAAAAGATTAAGTACCGTTTTAGCAATATATAATTTGTTTTAATATTTGTATAACAATACAATTTAATCTGAGTTAACCTGAATACAATTAAGTTTTATCTTTTTAGATAAAAAGATAAAGTATATGTATTAACAGTCACATTTGTTTCTTTTTTTTAAGAAGAACATGCACTATACATGTAACTACATATATGTATTAAGTAAATATATATGAATAAATATACTAAATATGTATACTACATAATTGTACATAAATAAGGGAGTAACTCTGTTAAATACTTGTTTCATGTTCAATAATGAATAACAAATAGTAATTTAACGTACTCTAGCCAATAACAATAAAACAGTTAAACAATTATGATTTATAATAAGAAAAAATTGCAAAGAAGTGTGGGTCTAAAGGTATACAATTATAGTACTCATGAAAACATATCGTAGTACTATATTTTTGTTAATGCTTCGCGCGCTAAATTTTTTTATAATCTTGTGATAAATTCATACGTTCTCTTTAAATAAATTTAGGGAGCTAAGTAGACACACTCATAAAATCTTTGTTTATAAACACTGTATCGCAAAAGTAATCGTACAGCTTGTTACCTAAACTACTACCAGTCCAGTTTTTGTCTGGAATCCGAGGCGAAAGCTTCTAATCTCAGAAGGTGAGGTAAGTTTTAATGATTTTACACACAGGTGTTTACATTTCATTTGTATCTTGCGTTTAACGTTTTTAGATAATGATTGACAGTGCAGTGTTCACTGCTGGTTTTTTTTTTGGGAAGTTATTATTCATTGTATCATCAGTATTTACGGGAGTATTGAAATTTAAGGAGGCTCTTGCATGAAAATTTATGATTTAAGCAGCAGCATTTCCTATTATTTAAAATGTACTGAATTTAATGGTATCCTTATTTTATTCACTTCATATTTAAAATATTATATTGGCATCTTTTTTCTACACAGTCGTTTTTTTTTATTATTTTTCTAATAGTGTATATAGATTGAATAAGGTTTCCCATTATAAATAATAATTTTTTATCACAATTTTCGCAGCACATTACAATATTTACCAAGTTGAGTACCACTAAGGCGCAAGAGCCTCCTTAAATATGATAAATCATTCCGGAAAAATACGCGTTCGATATAACATTAGCATTTCTAATAAAATCAATAAATAGTTCTCAAAATCCATCGTAAATAACAATTAACATTCCGCGTTGTTAATTAAATGCACTTAACGCTCGGCACCTTTCAAACTACCATACATTCTTAAATACAGTTACATGCAGAATGGGCGGACAAAAAAGAAAAAAGAAGAATAATCGAAGTGGTCGTCCTACAAAGATCTGCAGAGGTGTTGCTGGTGGAAGAAAGGCCATATCGTTATTAGATTGCTCTTTATCTACAAAATATAGACGAGCTCATGAGATTGCTAATGCTCTCGAAAATAATATTGAAATCTTGGAGATTGCTTTGAATATTGCTAAAAGACGCAACAGTATCGTGAATGATAATAATTAAGATAAAGATCCAGGCAAGTCCGATTCAAGTATATTAGGGCATACTGCGGATTCAGCGTCAGCATTTTTTGTAGAGCTGAACTTAAAAAAAAGATCTTATATTGCTATAGCAAGAGATTGTAGATTGCGAAATTGCTCTATCTATCCCTGTTATGAAAATATTTCTAAAGCTCTATCAGAATGTTTACCACGTAACAGTGACATTTCTGAGGTGAAAATTGTGGTAGCCATGCAGGAGATGTTTAATAAAACTACTGAGCGACTTTTCGAAGCAGTGGCTCTGGATTGGAGTACCGAAGACTTGCTCGATTTAAGGCTTTCTATAACTTTGGGTTTCGATAGTTCCTCTTGTCATAAAAATGTTCATCAAAAATGTGCTGATGCTGAAAATGAAACCACAGCTTCCGAGTAATCCCTCTTAGCAACAATCTTTATTATCATCAAAATAAGCTTCAATAAATCTGATAAGTCATGGATCAATCATGGACTTTGGAGTTAGGGTGGACCAGGTACTGCAAGGACATGGAACAACAAATACTGGGAATTTGGCTCGTAGGTGTTTTAAAGATCCCAAGAAATTTGCAAACTCTTTGAAAATTAATGCGAAATTGGTTGACTCTCTTACCACTATAATAAGTTTATTCAAATGTAAAGAGGAACTTAAATTAGACGAGTTAGAAACGTTTTGTAGAGATACATATCAGTTTTACTACGAAACTTATCCATGGTGTCGAATGAGCCCAACGGCCCATAAATTATTAATGCACGGATACCAAATCGCTAGGATATTGCCTATGCCTTTCGCGTACTACTCTGAAGATGCCAATGAATCGTGGCACAAGTGGTATCGTAAAAATATGACGAAACACTCAAGACAGAAAAGTAGATTGGAACGAATCACGGATGTATTTAATAGAGCTGTATATATGAGTGATCCAAAATTATCTTTTGTTTATTGAGTTAAATATGAATATTGCTCTCCAATTGTTTATTTCGAAATATAATGGGTGGGTTCTGTGGGTTCAAAATCATCTCCGGTGAGCGTAGCGAGACGGCCGAAAAAAACCTGCTTCGTGCGCGCGCTTAGCTGGCGAGAAACCGACTGGCTCTTCTCGCACGCAACGTTGCCGATCCGCCCTTCCCGCGCCTACGCATCTCCACTTTGAAAAAGGAATGCGCGCGCGGTAGTTCGCCCGTGATTTTCGAACTTCGTTACATTATATATATTTATATATATATATTTGTGATATAGGTACTTATGCAAACTTGTCTGCATAAGTCGGGTTCCAGTTATAGAGTGTCTGCGTAAATCCGGTTCCGTGTAAGAATTTGTCTGCATAAGTCACGCTTGACTAAAGAAATAATCTCCCTACTTATGCAGACGTCTGTATAAGTACCACAAAGTCGGCATAAGTCTCTTTCCTTGCTAGAATTCGTCAACGTAAGTCTGGCTTAGTAAACTTATGTGTATATATATATATATATATATATATAATCATATAAACATGGACTTATGCTGACACCAATGTATAAGACCACGTGACCTGTCTGCATAAGTGTAGTACCGTTTATACAAGTGTCTGCACAAGTCTAGCGTGACTAAAGAAATAATCTCTCTACTTATGCTGACGTCTGCATAAGTCGGTCTCTGTCTGCATAAGTCTATTTAAATTTCGGAAAGTGTCTGCATAACTAGCGTTTCATATATTTATATATATATATATATATATATATATATATATATATATATATATATATATATATATATTGTAACGGGGTAGGTTTTCCCCTCAGTGCCGCAAATCCCCGACGCGGAATTGTCGATAAACGGCGCAGCAGTTGACAGGCGCGAGCACTTGCTCGTGCCAACTCTCGGCGAAATCTCCTCGCTCTCGCCGGCATCTCCTCGCTCTCGCCGGCGCGCCGTCGCTCGCCGTCGGCTGCCTTCGTCGGCAGCCGTACCTACCGGCGTTACAACGCGCGACTTCGCTGTCGCGCTGTCTCTCTCGTGCGTGCTTCCTCGGCTGCTCAGATACGTGCGAGTATTGCGTACTCGCGCCCGCGGAGGCCGGTGGTATTCTATACCGCCGCGCCACCGACGCGGAAAAGGAAAGGGAATGCGCGCCAAATAATAGGCAGACTCGAAGCTAAAAGAAGACTGTAACTTTATTGCCCCGCGGGCTTAATAAGTTTTATACACGCGGCGCGTATCCTTTATACGCGCCGATACGGGTGGTGCGCCCGCGCACGCTATGTACGTGTGCGCGCGATCGCACACACGTACCCGGATAAGCGGCTCGCACCGACGTTGGTCGGTCGCCGCGCGCGATCGACACACACGCGCGCGTCGCTGAACCTCGCTCGCTCGCCGGCGTCTCACTCTCCGGACGCTCGTCGTCCGCGGGGAGAGCGCACTAGCGCCTGGCCAGGACTTACCTCGCGAAGACCCGTCTGATGCAGGGCGTCAGGCCGGGCGGCGTTGGTTGCCTCTCGCATCGTATCTCTCTCTCTCTCTTCTACGCGGGCAGTCCGGCTATCGCAGAGGATCGGCCGGCGTCTCTCTCTCCCTCTCACTCGGCCGCGGTAGCTGCTGATGGCATCTCTCTCTCTCTCCCTGCTTCGCAAGCTACGCTGCTGCGCCGCGCTCTCGCTCACTCTCTCGGCTGCACTTTCCTGCACTCGCGTTCACTGCTTCGCACTCTTCTCTCTCTCTCTCTCTCTCTCAGTGAGGGCTATTGCTCGCGGCGATGGCCGAAACGATACTGCCTGTCCGCTTCTTCGTCGGCACGCGCAATCATCTCTCGGCCTTGCCCTTCGCGCAAGGTTGAGAGATGTTTACCTTTTCAGTGTTTGCGCGTGCCGTCGCGGTGTGCTGAGACTCGCCTCGTGTCTCGTTCGCGCACACCGATACACGCACACGCGCGCACGTACACGTGCAGGCCGTTACAATATATATATATATATATATAAAAGTTTGCAAATCTGGTGTTTTGAATGCGCAACTTCCTATAGATTCTATATGTTCCCATGTTAAAAATGCAATCAACTGACGTTTTGAATGCGGCATTCAAAAAGTCAATATACATAGCGATATTATTTCTTTAGTCACGCGATCGTCTGTCTTCGTCTTACACATGGGATTTTGCTATAGTTTCCTGCTAAAATGGCGTCGCGCATTCAAAAGGCCGGTTTTATTTTACACATATATATATATATATATATAACTTAGTACACCGCTACCTTCCAGGACACCTACAGGTTTTCTGCAATAGAAGTAGGTATAAAACATTAAACAGTATATAAGTGACTAAAGAAATAATATCCCTCAGGGTGTTGACTAACACCACGACACCTGCGGCACCCCCTTTCAGTTCCGCAGTATTTTACGTTGATTTCGGAAAAAGTTTACGGAAAAAAACGTTGTGAAAGAAACCCTAAATGTCCTGAATAATACAAAAATGTCCTGCAAGGTAGCGGTAAACATATTGCTAATTCAGTACAGTCCTGAAAACATGCAAATGGCCTGAAACATAGCGGTAAACCAATGAAAAGTCCTGAAACATAGCGGTGAACAGAAATATATATATATATATATATATACACACACTTATTGGGGTTTATGTAGCCCAAGACTGTATATTGGTACCTACAGCCCAGAGATCCCTATGGCAAGTGACTAAAGAAATAATGAACCCTGGGGTTATAGACTAGGTTGGGCCGCATAAACCCCTATATATATATATATATATATATATATATCCTACTATAGTATATAGTTGTAAACTGAATTGAGTCGTTAACCCTCCGCGTCCCTCCGTGTCCCTCCATGTCCCTCCGTGTCCCTCCGCGTCCCTCCGCGTTCCTCCGCGTCCCTCCGCGTCCCTCCGCAAATTGCCCTCCACAAAGTAACGTAAAATTCACTGTTTTTTTGCGTTATTTGCGGTCTGCATTTGTTTGGGAATTCAATAATTCGAATTCCCGCGGTTACACTCAGCTCGGCACGACTCACGGCGCTGCCACGGCGCGGCAGCACCTCGCGGCCTCCCGGCGGAACAGTCGGGACGCTACACTGATTAACAAGGTATATTCGCGCTATTTCGGTCTCTCTCGCGCTCTCACATGTAAATGTGAGAGGAATTAGTTTGATTCGCGAAGTGAATCGTCAAGACCAAGAAGAAGGAAGTGGATCAAGGCCTCGCTCTCTTTTTCATCAGCCGTGCCACGAGGAGCATCTCTCCGCTGCGCACCTGCAAAATCTCATCGGTTGTTCTCAAGTTTTTCACTGGCTCAACTCAACACTGGATCAACTCAAACAGGCTCTACTCAATCTCTCACTGAAAACTCACATCACTCCTCACTCACGCAATACTTAAGGTGCAACAACGATTAGTAAAATCGACTCTATTGCAAGGTAAAAACTCTCACCATACTAGAGGTTATGTTGCCAACCACGTGTTGGCACCGGCGGCAAGTGTAACAGTGAACATGTGTGAATTAGCAAAACTCAAGGCAGCAATTCAATTACAATTGTTTTCCATTCCTCATTTTTGACAGCTTCATTGTGCGTGAGCCCAGGAGGGAATTTAAGGAAAAACTCAAGGAACTCTCAACGGACAATCTCATTACACTCGAAGACATACTCAAATATCACAGGTTAGTTGTCTCTAGTGAGAGACTACTACTCCATTATTGACAGCACTCATATTTTGGAATTGCTGACACACTACTCACCTACAACTTATTCAAATAAATGTAATTTAAACTCCCTTTGTAATTTATGTTAATTATTGAACAGATTTTGAATTTATTAGTCGACGTTGAAATGTATTTATGAACCAAATTTGTAATTTATTTAAGAAGTGACTTTTGTGAATATAATTTCTACTTTCAATTTACTTCTGTGTGTGAATTAAATTTATTTTAACACCTACAGCATGTTTACTCACATATAATTATGGCTTACTCAAACAATTTGGTCCTTCGAGCCGGATTTACATGCTGTGGTGTGACTCGAGCCAGTGAATAAGCACTCATTATGGAAATTTATCACAGATTATCATCATGGCACACTCAAACCAGGATGACCTCAAGGAGTTGGAGCAAGCAGGCGCTGTCGCTGCTGAAAGGGGGGATGTCATCGAGAAGGAGAAGGAGGATGATGCGACTCCAGCCACCTCAGCTGCAACGAAGGGGGCAGTGAAGCGGACTGGCAGCCGCCCACTCACCATGCCTGGACCCACTGTGGTTGGCACTCACATAAGGACTCGCTCAAAATCTCCAGGGTCAATTCCGGCTTCTTTTCTCTGCAAAGTGAACTCCTAGTACCTGCGGCTTGACTCACTGGAACGGATCATTGCTTACATCAGGATTAGGAAGGAAACTGCCACTCTTCCAGTGATAACGGCTTGGAAGCAGGATGCTGAGGAGCTCTACGCTTTATACAAAAAGGATCATGCGTTCATAGAGACAAGTTGTCCAGCAGCCTTCGCAGACAACGACTACTTCAAGGCAGACTTTCACAAGTCGATCCATGAATCGTACCATACAATTGTGTTCGAGGTTAGCAATTTGGAGGAAGACTGGAAGTCCAAGCATCGTGTCACTCAACCAAGCATCGGAGAAACTCAACACACTCATTTAAGCAAGCTGCCAGAAATAAAGCTGCCCACATTCAGCGGAGCATATACTGAGTGGCCCTCATATAAGGAAATGTTCTCTGGATTAATTCTGAATCGGCCTGGACTCAAAAATTATGAGAAGCTACACTACCTGCGCAGCTCTCTCAGCGGAACACCACTCACACTCATACAAGGATTTTCACTCAGCGATGAGTCTCTAACACCTGCATGGACTACATTAGTGACAAGGTTTGAAAATAAACGGGTGATATTAAATGATCAGCTTGATCATTTATCTGAATTGACTGCTGTTACATAAAAAAACCCGGCCACACTCAACACATTGATCTCGGAGATCTCAAAAATTCGGAAATCACTCAACATGTTGGTACCGCAAGAGCAGCTAGGAGACTGCATATTTGCTCATCGCCTGTCAAAGCTAATTGACAGGTCAACTCGAGAAGCATGGGAGACTTCTCGAATTTCCAACACTGAGCTGCGAACATTTGAGGAATTTGAGTCCTTCCTGATCGCGCAGGTGCGTGCGTTGGAAATCGCAGCAGACTCACCAACATCCACTCAAAAGCCGGCTAACACTCAAACCTCAAAGACATCAAGGAGTCTTCACGTCACTAGTCCAACTCAACCACGGCAAGACTCACATAAGGTGACACACTCACCTCGGATTGCTCAACATCCATGCACGTATTGTGGTGACTCGCATTTTATTGTGGCTTGTCAAAAGTTCAAACTGCTGACTGAACAACAACGGAGAAAATTTGTAATGGAGAAGCCGCTGTGCTATAACTGCCTCGGTCTGCACTCAGCCAAGAACTGCAAGTCACAATATAAGTGCAGGCATTGCAATGGAAATCATCACACCATGATTCATGGGCCAAGAGACCCTGAAAGGAAAACTCAAACCAACTCAGCATCCGGATCAACTCAAAATTAGGACAACGGCGCAATCATCTTACATCACGGTCAAACTCAACATGATTACTCAACTCCTCAACTCACTTTACTTGCAACTGCATTGGCATGGTACGACTCACCGGTGACATCTCATAAATTAAGAATACTCATTGACTCAGGCTCGGAACTCTCATTCATCTCCAAGGATTCTGTGGATTTACTCAACATTAAGCGGCAACACTCAACTATACCAATCCCTGGAGTTGGCGGCACGCAATCAACAAAAACTCTCGGAAAGGCTGAACTCACCTTACGTACCATCTACAAAAATCTCACGTTTCGAATCACAGCTCATATTATACGCCAAGTCTCAACACTATTACCATCAGAAGAATGTGAGCAACGTCAGTGGCAACATACAGAGAACCTCAACTTGGCTGATCCGACATTCTGGAAACCTCAACCAGTAGATGTACTTATCGGAGCGGACTATTACGGCCAAATCATCAAACCGAACCTAATAAAGAGGAGTGCGATTGAACCTGTCGCACAATTGTCAATTTTCGGATGGCTGCTAATAGGCCCATCAAACTCAGCTGTGCAATCCAAGGTAGTCCATCATACAACGGCCTCACTCAACACTGAAGATTTGCAGGAACTACTCACACGCTTTTGGGTTCAAGAAGAACCACCGCCAGCGTCTGCAGTCAAACTCAACAAGGAAGAAGCATTGTGTGAACAACACTTTGTTGACACTCACACGAGAGATACTCATGGACGTTACCAAGTCAGATTACCTCTCACAAAATCTGCAGACATACTTGGAAACTCATTTGGAAAAGCTCAAGCGTGCCTCAGGAGAATACTCACAAAATGCAATCAAGAAAGCATCTACAAGGAAAGGTACTACGCTTTCATGGATGAATACTGCAAATTGGGCCACATGGTGCAGATCCCTCAACAGGAAATCTCCGCCAAACCATCTTACTATCTTCCTCACCATGGAGTATTACGAGAAGATAGTTTAACGACAAAACTCAGAGCAGTATTCAACGGTTCAGCACTCACAACAAATGGAAACTCACTCAACGACATCATGCATACTGGACCTAATCTCTCGATTAGGATTTAGGAATCTGGAGATTCTCTCTCGAATTGGCCATCTGTTACGCAAATTACAATGTTAGAATCCTAACTACCACACACAATTGTCCCAAGCCGCTCGAGAACGACGTATCTCGATGCAGCTAGCTAGGGAGAGAGCGTGGCAATTCCAAAAAAAAAAATTTTAGCGAAGATACCGATTGGGCGCCAGTTGTAACGGGATGGCTAGTGGGGGAAAATCCCAACAAGCCACAGGCCAGCGATGCCCTAGAACACGGTGCCGCGGGTGTCAGACTAAAATGAGTTGCCCGGGGATCTTCTCCTGGAATCCCGAAAACAACGCGAAGATCGCACGCGAACTTCGCTTTCCAACTAATTGGATCGCTGAGTGAAAAGCGCGCGCTCGGAGAGTAAAGCTCGCGGCCGCTACGCTCAGATATGAAAACGACCGGCGGAGTCGTTTTACCGCGGAGGCGGCGGTATCCGGGAGAAGGACAGGTTGTAATGAACAACGCGACGAGTAACTAGATATCACTGTATATTAAAATCAATAAGGATTACATGCACAACGCACGTGCGTATTGAAACAATTATGAGTTAGTTCGCGCGCGACCGTTATTATTCAAACGCGCGAACGATATGGCGCGCGGCGAAACTGCTAATCTCGCGCGCGGTGTTAAGAGGGTCTCACCAACGAGGCCCGAACCCACAGAGCATGGCGCCCCGTGCGACGCGTACAGGCTCTCGCATGTGCTCCCTCTCTCTTTCTGTTGAGAGTTGAGACGCCTATCTGTGTGTGCGCAACAAGCATGCGCGCCAGCGGCGCTCCCGCTCTCTCTCCCCTTGCCATGCATGCGTCTCAAGCGCGCGTGAAATCTAACCTGATATTCCGCACTTTCAATTAACGTATCTCACGGACGAGACCGCTGGGCTTTCTCAGATTTGAATGTCTTGTTCTAATAGATGTCATTAATAACATTTCGGTTTTTAGAAAAATTGCTAAGAAAACTTTTCGAGTTACAGACGAAAACGTTCATTTCACGCTGGCCGTCCCATAAGGCGCTGTGTTAAAATGCGCGACTTTGATGTTTAATATCTCGAGAACTAAACCGCTGGGAGTTTTTAGATGGAAATATAGACAATAGTATTATTAATACCTGGTCAAAATTGAGAGAAATTTCTAAGAAAAGGCGTTTTGGGTGAAACCCCCTTAAAGTACGGCGGGCTAACACTCACCCGCACGTACACGGTACAGAAAGCTTTTCCGGGGCGATTTCCGTGCTAGCCTTTACAATAAACCCGCGAGAGGCGAGTAGAAAACTTACGTTAGGAAGGAGCAGCCGGTGCACTCGACTTTCTCTCGCTCCCTGTCGCTCGCACAGCAGTTGCGCTCTCTTTCTCTCTCTCTCTCTTGCTCGCTGTATTTAGTCGGCAGGCGGGCTGGCTGCCGACTCCGCGCTCGCAGTCTTGTTCTGCTCATGGCACACGCGACGTGGTATCGCTCTCGCTCTCTCTCTTTCTTTCGCTCGCTCGCTAGGCGGCGCCTCCACTCTACACGCTGTAAAGTTATATATATATATCACTATACGACGCGAACTCAATAACTTTTCGAGACACGCTGGAGAGATGCTTACGGCGCGATGGCAGACACGAAGATGGCTGCCGTGACTCGCATAAAGCCGTAGCAGCTTCGCGGGTACGCGACGGGCATATTACGCGTTGCGAGACCGTTCTAATCCGATCAGGATGCTCGCGCGCTCGCGCCAACGGTGAGCATGCCTGCTCGGCGCGGGTAATTCGAATCTCGAATTACCTACCTCGCACACGCGTTACAGTGTATACTATTGAATTTCAGAAAAGAGGATTACCGCATGCACATCTTATAGTAACATTAGATCATAAAAATAAATGTATGACACCAGAAGCTATTAATAAACACATTTCTGCTGAGATACCTTCTAATAATGATAAAAAATTACAAAAATTAGTTATAAAACATATACTACATAGACCAAATAGTGAAAATTCTCCGTTTTACGATAAATGTAAAGACGTTTGTAAAAAAAATTTTCTTAAACCTTTCCTCAACAATATTTAAAAAAAAAGGTTATCCTCAATATAAACGAACAAATAATTCTTCTGATAATTACACATATCGACTTAAAAGAAGTAAAAAAATTATTCCAGTAGATAATTCAATGGTAGTTCCTTACAATAAATTTTTATTAGAAAAATGTAAATGTCATATTAATGTTGAATATTGTGCTTTAATTCAAAGCATCAAATATATTTTTGATTATATACATAAAGGTAGTGATAGAGCTTTTTGTACATTAAAAAAAAATGATGACAAAAGTAATGGAATATATGATGAAATTACTGAATATATTGATGGCCGGTACTTGAGCCCAATGGAAGCAGCATGGCGGTTACAAAAATTTCCCTTATGTGGAAGGAGTCATACTGTTATCCGTTTAGCAGTTCATACAGAAAATCAATAAAAAATTGTTTGTGAAGAAAATTATGAAATAGATGCTCTTGATAATTGGAAAACAACTTTAACAGCGTGGTTTGACTTGAATAAAAATGATAAATTTGCAAATAATATAAAATACGTTAATATACCGCATTATTATCTATTTAACGCAAAAAAAGTTTGGGTAAAACGTGAACGTGAACAAAAACATTATGCTATTCCACGTTTAAATATAGTATCTCCAAAAGATTCTGAAAGATTCGCTTTAAAATTAATATTTTGTCGTATAAAATGCGCTACTTCCTTTAAAGATTTACGTACATATAAAAATGTAACGTTTAATACTCATAAAGAAGCTGCGACTGCAATGGATTCAATAGAAAACGATTTATAAATTTTAAAAATTTTTGAAGAAGCATATCGTATCATGTTACCTTTTCAATTACGTAAATTTTTTACTTCGTTTCTACTAACAGAAAATATTCAAGCCAATATTATTTGGGAAAATTTTAAAAAATACTTTAGTGAAGATTTTCATGAAAATAAACATAACTTAGCTTTAGATCATATAAATAAATTATTATTGTTAGAAGATTTATCTTGTACAGATTTTGGGTTACCTGAACCTGATCCCATCATAAATGATATAAAATACGATAGTAAAATAATTTCAATTCGTAAGGAAATATTTGAAGATATGTTTACAAAATTAAATGAAGATCAAAAATTTATTTTCAAACAACTTATACAAAATTTAATAAAATAAATTTTATAGACGGTCTTGGAGGTTCGGGAAACACATTTTTATAAAAAAGTTAATTTATTATTTTCTATCAAAAGGAAAAAATATTATATCAATGGCTTGGACCAGTAAAGCGTCTATTCTATTACCCAAAGGAATGACTACTCATAGAACCTCTAGATTACCATTAGATTTAAATAGTATTGAAAATTTATTTTTAAAATTAGAAGCAGATAAAAAGAAATTAAGAGAAACAGAAGTCATAATCTGGGATGAAGCATCTATGATACCCAAAAAAGGTTTAGAAAGTATTGACAGAACTTTAAGAGATTTATGTACAAACGATTTACCTTTTGAGGGAAAATTAATAATTTTAGGAGGTGATTTTCGACAAATACTCTCAGTAATGAAAAACGGATTTAGAAGTGCTATAATTGAAGACACTATTAAATATTCTGAACTTTGGCATTTACTTAAAATTTTCAAATTAAAACACTATATTCGTTCTCAGAATAATGAATTCTCAAAATTATTATTACAAATTGGAGATGGTAATATAAATCCTTTTATAATGCCTAATAATTGGAGAACTAACGATATTTACTTACAAATTTATAAAAATATTAATAAAATAAATGATTATGATCGTGTTATTTTATCACCTCATAATGAAGACATTAAATTTTTGAATAAAAAAATTTTAATATTATTAAGTAGTGATAAGAAGACTTATTATAGTACAGATTATGTGACTCATAAAGGTGTTGATCGAAGTGATGACAACACTCATCTACTTTTTCCAATAGAAACATTAAACAATATTTATAAAGGTTTGCCACCTCATAAATTAGATTTAAAAGTTAATGCTATTGTTATGTTAATTAGAAATTTGATTATACACGAAGGTTTGTGTAACGGTACTAGACTTAAAATAACTAAATTATTTAGATATAATATTGAAGCGGAAATATTAACAGGAGAAAAAGCAGGTAATAGATTTTTTATTCCAAGAATTACATTACATACAGGAGAATCTTCTATATTACCGTTTATTCTTTATAGAAAACAGTTTCAATTAACATTAGCATTTTGCATGACCATTAATAAATCTCAGAGACAAAGTTTTGATTATGTAGGGTTATACATCAAAAGGCAATTATTCTCACACGGTCAATTATATGTTGCTTTATCACGATGTAGAAATCCAGATACCATATATATACAAAAAATTTAGAAAATTCATTAGAAATTGAAAATATTGTTTGGGAAGAAATTCTTGATAATTACAAAAAAACAATTAGTTATATAAGTAAATATGTATATATATATTTATTGCATATATTTATTAAAAAATATGTTCATATATATTCAAAAACCAAATTTCTCAATATAAAATATACACAATAAAAGAATAAAATAAAGGAGAAATTATTTGAATGATAAGAGATTTTAATAATTAGCTAAATGAAAATTGTATATAAAATTTAATTAAGTTTCGATTTGATCCATATAAAAATACAAATAAAATCAAAGAAAAGATTTTTAAATCAAAGTTTTTAAAGTGATTATGCTCTTATATTTTCAAAAAACAAATTTCACAATATAAAATATACGTAATAATAGTATAAAATAAATGAGAAATTGTTTAAACGATATTATAAGAGATCTAAATCAATAGCTAAATGAAATCGGTATACGAAATTTATTTAAGTTTCAGTTTATACATAAAATAATAAAAATAAAATACAACAAAAGATTTTTAAATCAAAATTGATAGCGTAAATGTACTCTTATATATTCAAAAAAATCACTACCTTGAAAATAAATAGGTTCAAAGTCTTCAAGTTCTTATTTTTCAAAGTTGGGTGGTTGACGAGCGGAGCGAGTAGTGTGCGCAGCCCCCCTAGTATATATATATATATATATATATATATATATATATATATATATATATATATATATATATATATATATATTACTCCTAGCGAGGTTTTTTCCCATTCTACACTCCACATAGTAGTTCAGCCATACAACCGTTTTTGCTCTATAAGTTCTGATAGTGTGGAAATGCCCTCACAGGGCAACGCACAACTTCCTCTTTTTTTATTTCCTGCTTTAAGGAGAGGTAACTGGAATCACCCAGGCTCCTCCTACGTGGATTCATTTCCACGTAAGGGGCTTATGGACGGTGTTCCGGGCAGACTGTACCTCACTGGTAGGGGGCGACGGAGGGGGCCCCCACCATCCCTTCTTTCTTTCTTTTTTTTATATATATATAGGATATTTCAGGTGAAGTCAGCAGCTCAAAATTTTTAAATTTCTCAAAACTCGTTTTCTTTTAGTTTTTTATGAAAAAAAATGTTCCTCAAATTTTAGGTCGATATTTGCAAAAATAAAAAAGCTATGCAAGATTGAAAATTCAATTTTTTGCAATTTTTGGTTAAAATCCAAGTTTATTCATTTTTTAACTCAAAATCTTGAAACTTTTTGTATAGAACATTGATTGGCAAAAAGCTTGCATTTTTTCTGTAGAATATGCCAGCATTTATTTTATGACCCTTTTTGAAAGTCTCTGATTGGTTACTTTTTAGTATACCTTCATCGCAGCATATTGAGACTGCGACCAAATATTTTTTATTCGACAAAATTTTTTTGTAATCTTCTTCGAAAACCCTTCAAAATGCTTTTTTGATAAATACTGGCCGAGCAAAGGGAAAAACGTTACAATTTTTTGAAATATCAAGAAAAATCATAATTTCAATTTTTGATAACATGATTACTGAAACTGAATACTATTCATACATCTTATAGCATGGACCGTATCACTGAAATTTGTTAGAGCATTAAATAGAACATTATATATATCTATATTCAATAATATTAGGCTTACACAATAAGCGATACCTAATTATGAATTAATAATAAATTAAGCTATAGAGGTTAATTACTATGAAGCTGTCAAAATGAAATCAGGCTACAGACTCAGAATTTCATTCATAATTAGGTATCGCTTATTGTGTGAACCTAATATTATTGAAAATAGATATTTATAATGTTCTATTTGATGCTCTAACAAAATTCAGTGGTACGATCCATGCCATAAAATGTATGAAGAATATTCAGTTTCATTAATCATGTTAGCAAAAATTGAAATTACGGATTTTGCTTGAGATTTAAAAAAATCGTAAATTTAAAAAAAATAATATTACAAATTATAAATAAAATTATAAATAAAATTATAAATAAAATTTATAATAGAGCAGTATTTGTGTCTTGTTATTCGAATATACACTGCATAACTGTCTGCTGCCTGATTTTACTTTGACAGCTTTATAGTAATTAACCTCTATAGCTTAATTTATTATTAATTCATAATGAGGTATCGCTCAATGTGTAAGCCTAATATTATTGAAAAAATATAACTATATATATATATATATATATATACACTAGGGGGCTGCGCCCCCTACGCGCTCCGCTCGTCAACCCCCCAACTTTGAAAAGTAAGACCTTGAAGACTTTGAACCTATTTATTTTCAAGGTAGTGATTTTTTTGAATATATAAGAGAACATTACGCTATCATTTTTGATTTGAAAATCTTTTGTTGTATTTTATTTTTATTATTTTATGTATAAACTGAAACTTAAATAAATTTCGTATACAGATTTCATTTAGCTATTGATATAAATCTCTTATAATATCGTTTAAACAATTTCTCATTTATTTTATACTATTATTGCGTATATTTTATATTGTGGAATTCGTTTTTTGAAAATATAGGAGCATAATCAATTTAAAAATTTCGATTTAAAAATCTTTTCTTTGATTTTATTTGTATTTTTATATGGATCAAATCGAAACTTAATTAAATTTGATATACAATTTACATTTAGCTAATTATTAAAATCTCTTATCATTCAAATAATTTCTCCTTTATTTTATACTCTTATTGCGTATATTTTATATTGAGAAATTTGGTTTTTGAATATATATGAACATATTTTTTAATAAATATATGCAATAAATATATATACATATATACTTATAGAACTAATTGTTTTTTTTTAATTATCAAGAATTTCTTCCCAAACAATATTTTCAATTTCTAATGAATTTTCTAAATTATTTTGTATATATATGTTATCTGGATTTCTACATCGTGATAAAGCAACATATATTAGACCGTGTGAGAATAATTGCCTTTTGATGTATAACCCTACTTAATCAAAACTTTGTCCCTGATATTTATTAATGGTCATGCAAAATGCTAATGTTAATGGAAACTTTTTTCTATAAAGGATAAACGGTAATGAAGAAGATTCTCCTGTATTTAATGTAATTCTTGGAATAAAAAAATCTATTACCTGCTTTTTCTCCTGTTAATATTTCTGCTTCAATATAATATCTAAATAATTTGGTTATTTTCAGTCTAGTACCGTTACACAAAGTTTCGTGTATACTCAAATTTCTAATTAACAGAACAATAGCATTAACTTTTAAATCTAATTTATGAGGTGGCAAACTTTCATAAATATTGTTTAATGTTTCTATTGGAAAAAGTAGATGAGTGTTGTCATTACATTGATCAACACCTTTATGAGTCACATAATATGTACTATAATAAGTCTCCTTATCACCACTTAATAACATTAAAATTTTTTTATTCAATAATTTAATGTCTTCATTATGAGGTGATAAAATAACACGATCATAATCATTTATTTTATTAATATTTTTATAAATTTGTAAGCAAACATCGTTAGTTCTCCAATTATTAAGTATTATAAAAGGATTTATATTACCGTCTCCAATTTGTAATAATAATTTTGAGAATTCATTATTCTGAGAACGAATATTGTATTTTAATTTGAAAATTTTAAATAAATGCCAAACTTTAGAATATTTAATAGTGTCTTCAATTATAGCACTTCTATATCCGTTTTTCATTACGGGGAGTATTTGTCGAAAATCACCTCCTAAAATTATTAATTTTCCCCCAAAAGGTAAATCGTTTGTACATAAATCTCTTAAAGTTCTGTCAATAATTTCTAAAGCTTTTTTGGGTATCATAGATGCTTCATCCCAGATTATGCCTTCTGTTTCTCTTAATTTCTTTTTATCTGATTCTAATTTTAAAAAAGAATTTTCAATACTATTTAAATCTAATGGTAATCTAAAGGTTCTATGAGTAGTCATTCCTTTGGGTAATAGAATAAACGCTATACCGGTCCAAGCCATTGATATAATATTTTTTCCTTTTGATAGAAAATAATAAATTAAAGTTTTATATAAAAATGTTTTACCCGAACCTCCAGGATCGTCTATAAAATTTATTTTATTAAATGTTGGTTAAGTTGTTCGAAAATAAATTTTTGATCTTCATTTAATTTTGTAAACATATCTTCGAATATTTCCTTACTAATTGAAATTATTTTACTATTGTATTTTATATCATTTATGATGGGATCAGGTTGAGGTAATCAAAAATCTGTACAAGATAAATCTTCCAACAATAATAATTTATTTATATGATCTAAAGCTGAGTTATGTTTATTTTCATGAAAATCTTCACTAAAGTATTTTTTAAAATTTTCCCAAATAATATTGACTTGAATATTTTCTGTTGGTAGAAACGAAGTAAAAAATTTACGTAATTGAAAAGGTAACATGATACGATATGCTTCTTCAAAAATTTTTAAAATTTAGAAATCGTTTTCTATTTAATCCATTGCAGTCACAGCTTCTTTATGGGTATTATACGTTACATTTTTATATGTACGTAAATCTTTAAAGGAAGTAGCGCCGTTTACACGATTTAATATTAATTTTAACTTTTGGAGATACTATATTTAAACGTCCAATAGCATAATGTTTTTGTTCACGTTCACGTTTTACCCAAACTTTTTTTGCGTTAAATATATAATAATGCGGTATATTAACGTATTTTATATTATTTGCAAATTTATCATTTTTATTCAAGTCAAACCACGCTGTTAAAGTTGTTTTCCAATTATCAAGAGCATCTATTTCATAATTTTCTTCAAAAACAATTTTTTGTTGATTTTCTGTATGAACTGCTAAACGGATAACAGTATGACTCCTTCCACATAAGGGAAATTTTAGTAACCACCATGCTGCTTCCATTGGGCTCAAGTACCGGCCATCAATATATTCAGTAATTTCATCATATATTCCATTTCTTTTGTCATCATTTTTTTTAATGTACAAAAAGCTCTATCACTACCTTTATGTATATAATCAAAAATATATTTGATGCTTTGAATTGAAGCACAATATTCAACATTAATATGACATTTATATTTTTCTAATAAAAATTTATTGTAAGGAACTACCATTGAATTATCTACTAGAATAATTTTTTTACTTCTTTTAAGTCGATATGTGTAATTATCAGAAGACTTATTTGTTCGTTTATATTGACGATAACCATTTTTTTAAATGTTGTTGACGATTGAAAAGGTTTAGGAAAATTTTTTTTACAAATGTCTTTACATTTATCGTAACACGGAGAATTTTCACTATGTGATCCATGTAACATATGTTTCATAACTAATTTTTGTAATTTGTTATCATTATTAGAAGGTATCTCAGCAGAAATGTGTTTATTAATAGCTTCTGGTGTCATTAATTTATTTTTATGATCTAATGTTACTACAAGATGTGCATGCGGTAATCCTCTTTTCTGAAATTCAATAGTATACACATAACCTAAAGCATTTCCAAAAATTTGATGGTTTTCTATATCATTAAGTAAACACTTAAATTTTGTATAAAATAATCTAACTGTAATATTTGGTATATCATTGGGCGTAGTTCCGATAGGAAATGTCGTTATTACATTTTTTAATTCTTTCCACTTAGGATTACACGTCATAGTTATAAATAAATCAGGTCGACCAATATTTCTTACTATTGCCATTGCATCTTGATAATGTTGCTCCATATATCTAGGACTACCTATATAAGTTCCTGGTAGTACAAAAATATTTCCTAGTCTTCCTTTTTTCAAAATTTTCTCATATATTTAATACACTATTTATAACATGAATTCTCAAACCTTGATAACATTCAGTACATAATTTTTTTTGTTTCTGCCTAAAATAATTAATTCTATTGTTTTCTATCATAATACAGGCATTTAAAAAGAATTGTTGGGTTAGTCTCCCTCCAAATAAATGTGGATTGAAATTTTCTGAATTTGGTCTGTAAGCTAATCTATAAGAATAGTGCTGTAATATTGTTAGAAGGTTTTCTTTTGAATCATATGGTTTTTTTAGTATAACCAATACTCCAGCCTGAATCTCCTGAAGGAAAATATAATGGAAATACCATTTGGTCAACATGATGTGATAATTTACTTAAATATGTGTATTCTTTTTCATTAGAACTATTTTTCGGATAAACGCATACATCATAATTATGAGGGATTACTGATTTGGAAATAATTATAGCTGCACATTCCGATGTTAATGGTTTAGTATAATTATGTTTTTCATTATTATTCTTACGAGCAAAATATAATTTATAATTTGAAAGTTGCTCTGTATTAGTTATTGCTTGTAAATATTTATACTGTTTAGCATAAGGATTACTGTTTAAAACTTCAGCCAATAATTTTAAATGTTCTTGAGTTAAATCTTTATGACTCTTTATTTTCATTTCAATTGCAGTACTGTCATATATATATATATATATATATATATATATATATATATATATATATATATATATATATATATATATATATATATATATATATATGACAGTACTGCAATTGAAATGAAAATAAAGAGTCATAAAGATTTAACTCAAGAACATTTAAAATTATTGGCTGAAGTTCTAAACAGTAATCCTTATGCTTATATATTTATATATATATTTATATATATATATATACAGGGTGTGTCAGAAGTTCCGGGACGGCCAGTTATCTCAGCGGGAATGCATTTTCGGAAAAAATGTTTCATACAAAAGATGTAGGATTTTTCCCTGGCTATCTGATGGTGACCTTGAATTTGACCTTGGGCTTGACCTTCAAGGTCATTTGAAGGTCAAGTCGAATTTTTTAAACGGGAAGTCCCCTTTTTTATTGCGGAAGCCGAAAGAGGGAAAAATTCTCTTTCCACCGATATAAGATACATAAGGGGTCAAATGTGATCTAGAGGTCGTTTCAAGGTCAAGTCGGTAAAATGAGGTCAAATTGATCTTTGGCAGTCCATAGCATGGAAACTAAGGGCGTTGGGAAAAAACTTTCCATACGAAAGTTCCCGCAAATCGAATGGAGCATCTGATGGTGACCTTGAATTTGACCTTGGGCTTGACCTTCAGGGTCATTTGAATGTCAAGTCGAATTTTTTGAATGGGAACCCTCTTTTTGTTGCAGAAATGCGGGCCACGGACCCATGGGTTTTCGAACCCGTATCTGGGGTCGGTTTGCCCCGCTGGATCGACCCAAGGTCGTTCCAAGGCCAAACTAGAAGGAATTGCAGAAGGTGCTTAAAACCACGGACCCATGGGTTTTCAGGGTCCCTGAACCCGTATCTGGGGTCGTTTTGCCCCGTTGGGTCGACCCAAGGTCGTTCCAAGGTTAAACCAGAAGGAATTGCAGAAGGTGCTTGAAACCACGGACCCATGGGTTTTCGGGGTCGCTGAACCCGTATCTGGGGTCGGTTTGCCCCGTTGGGTCGACCCAAGGTCGTTCCAAGGTCAGCGGTGATTAGCCAGGTCCCAGGTCTGGGTTTTGATCCAGAAACGTTTGCACAAAAAATGTTTTTTAATGCCCTGATACACGAAATTCGATGGGGTGTCCAGATGATCGGAGTATAAGAACATTGACCTTCAAATGACCTTCGGCTCACTTTTAACCCCGTATGTATCTTACACCCCTGGAAAGGTAAGTTTTCCCGCATTTCTGCAACAAAAAGAGGGTTCCCATTCAAAAAATTCGACTTGACCTTTAAATGACCTTGAAAGTCAAGCCCAAGGTCAAATTCATGGTCACCATCAGACGCTCCATTCGATTTGCGGAAACTTTCGTATGGAAAGTTTTTTCCCAACGCCCTTAGTTTCTATGCTTTGGACTGCCCAAGATCAATTTGACCTCATTTTACCGACTTGACCTTGAAACGACCTCTAGATCACATTTGACCGCGTATGTGTCTTATATCGTTGGAAAGAGAATTTTTCCCTCTTTCGGTTTGCGCAATAAAAAAGGGGGGTTCCCATTTAAAAAATTCGACTTGACCTTCAAATGACCTTGAAGGTCAAGCCCAAGGTCAAATTCAAGGTCACCATCAGATAGCCAGGGAAAAATCCTACATCTTTTGTATGAAACATTTTTTCCGAAAATGCATTCCCGCTGAGATAACTGGCCGTCCCGGAACTTTTGACACACCCTGTGTATATGTGTATATATATATATATATATATATATATATATATATATATATATATATATATATATATATATATATATATATATATATATATATATATATATATATATATATATATATATATATATATATATATATATATATATATATATATATATATATATATATATATATATATATATAATTATCACTTAACCCCTTTATGGAGCCCATCCCTGTATATTAGTACCTACGCCCAGAGTTCCCGTATACAAGTGACTAAAGAAATAATCCCTCTCTGGGTATAGAAACTCTAGATCGGGCTCCATAAATCTGTTAAAACAAATATATATATATATATATAATATGGGATATTTCAGGTGAAGTCAGCAGCTCAAAATTTGAAAATCGCCCAAAATTCTTTTTCTTTTTTCTTATATTTTTTTATGAAAAAAAAAATGTTCCTCAAATTTTTGTCGATATTTGAAAAAATAAAAAAGCTATGGAAGATTGAAAATTCAATTTTTTTGCAATTTTTGTTTAAAATCCAAGTTTATTCATTTTTTAACTAAAAATCTTGAAACTTTTTGTATAGAACATTGATTGGCAAAAAGTTTGCATTTTTTCTGTAGAATATACCAGCATTTATTTTATGACCCTTTTTGGAAGTGTCTGATTGGCTGCTTCTTAGTATACCTTCATCGAAGGATATTGAGGCTGCAGCCAAATATTTTTTATTCGACAAAATCTTTTTGTATTCTTCTTCGAAAACCCTTCAAAATGCTTTTTTGATCAATACTGGCCGAGCAAAGGGAAAAAAGTTACAATTTTTTGAAATATCAACAAAAATCCATAATTTCAATTTTTGATAACATGATTAATGAAACTGAATATTATTCATACATCTTATGGCATGGACCGTACCACTGAATTTCGTTAGAGCATCAAATAGAAAATTATATATATATATATATATATATATATATATATATATATATATATATATATATATATATATATATATATATATATATATATATATATATATTACTATACTATATAGTTGTAAGCTGAATTGAGTCGTTAACCCTCCACGTCCCTCCGCGTCCATCCACGTCCCACCGCGTCCCGCCACGTTCCTCCACGTCCCTCCGCGTCCCACCGCGTCCCTCCGCAAAGTGCCCTCCACAAAATAACGTAAAATTCACTGTTTTTTTGCGTTATTTGGGGTCTGCATTGTCCCTCCGCATCCCTCCGCATCCCTCCGCGTCCCTTCGCATTGTCCCTCCGCATTGTCCCTCTGCATTGTCCTTCTAATGACAACTATCTGTAATGCAGAAGACACTTCTGTCGACAACTTTTGCATCGCTCCGTTGTCAGTTCTTCACCTCGATACACAAATAAGAGGCTGCTTTCTGAAAACAAACTATGCCACCCTCCTGCCATCAGCGCGTTCGCGCATTTATTATAATGCGCGCCTTTTCTCCGCAATTAACGAGACCAATTGATTACAGAGCAACTTTTTGAAAGGAAACTTCTTAATTATTCAAATCAAGGATAACGCCAAACTCACGCGAGCGCAGCGCGGCGTATGCGCATTCATTTGACAGTTCAATTACAAGTCAAACGCTGTCCGTATTTTTTCTTCCCAAAGAAAAGTGCAGCAACTGCAAACAGAGCATGAGAAAACGGCGAGAGGCGGATTGAGTGCCTTCGTTAGTTCTTTCTCTCCCCCTCTCTCTCTATCTCTCTCTTCTTCTCTCTCTTTCTCTTATATACATATAGTGTAGGAGAGGTGTTGCCGAGCTCATCCTCGAACATCTCGCGTCATCATCCTTTTCTACGTTAAAAGAAAATAAACAGAAATGTAGTAAAAATAAAAATTTAGAGTATGAATCATATTTTTGTAATATGAGTTATGTTCGTAAATTTTGTTCGGCAGTATATTGGAAAGAAGAAAATAATAAATCAATTTGTTGTAGTAAGGGTAAAATAATTTTGTCTCCGCTAAGTTTATATAATAAAACACTAAAGAATCTATTATTATATGATAACAATTTTCGAACTTTAATCAGATATTATAATAACTTATTTAGCTCTGCTACATTTAGTGCAAACGTAAAATACGAAAAGAAAAAGGCTATTTATAATTTAAAAATTCAAAGACAAGTTTATCATATAACGCCAAATACTTTATTACCAAAAAAATGCAGAACCTTCGTGTGGTCAATTATATATATATATATATATATATATATATATATATATA